>VZSF01005067.1:149827-592652 GCA_013398295.1 Chionis minor
ACTTGAGGATAAAGCCTGTAGTTCTAGCAGATGAAAAGGCACAAGAAGTAAATACGGCAAATTCATACCCTGGCTCAGAAATGGGTAGCCAATGCAAGTAAATTGATTTTAAAAAAAGGAACAACCCACAAAAAAACCCCCTGCAGGATGTTCTAGAATGGCAATATAATACTATTCTAATATTGTTAATTAATTAATAAATAATAAAATTAAAATAATCATAATTTTACAGTTATCGAGTTGCAAACACTTACCTGCATTAATTCACTCAAATCTCACGCTGGTCTTCACAGAAACTAGTCCAAGTTGAACTACGTACCACTGCGCTGCAATATGAAAATGTAATTACTGAATCCTCCCCCAACAGACAGTAATTCTCATGTACAGTTTGATTTTTGCTTTTAACTACAAAGTCCTTAGCTCCACTTCACTCAGTCCCACAGCACTGTAATCTGAAGACTGGCATCCACCCTCTCCATAAGCCACAAACCAGATACAGCCTCTTGTCAAGATGACTTGATGGCTGGTGTGGGATTTTGGTCAAGAATTTAGAGCAATGGAAAACCAACCCAGTACATTTTTAATGGATTCAAATCATCAATGATAGACTGAGTTTTCATCAGAGCCCCACAGTGATGAGGTTTGGGCCCTTATGCATTCAAGAGTTTTGTCAATGATCTGGAAAACTGGAGAAAATCCTAATCTTTGCTACCGATGATGCCTGACAATAGAGAAGTGCTAAACCGGAAAAATGTCCGATACAGAAAAAAATCACTGGCTAGGTTAGACAAATGAGCAAACACTAAGTGCTATAACACAGCTACATGTAAAGGAATACATCCAGGAATACGATGTGTAAGACTTATAGGACAGGGGCAGTTTAATTCAGGGACTCTGAAAAGCATTTAGGAATCATAGTGGATAATCAATGGTGCATGAGAGCCTAGCTTGATGCTGCATCCGAAAGAGACAATACGGTCCCTGGAAGAATAAACAGGAGAATTTCTGTAGGCAACCAGTCTGCAGGCAAGCAGAAGGGAATTATATTAAGTCTGGATTTGGCAGTGGTGCTTCATGTTTGGAAGTTTATGTTGAAATATGGTGTCCATGATTCATCAGGGATGTTGATAAATTGGAGAGGGTTCAGAGAAAATCAGTGAGGATCATTACAGGATTGGAAAGCAAGCCTTTAAACTCCAGGGCAGCCATGCAGCTAGTTCATCAAAGAGGTTAAAGGATAACTTGATCAGAGCCTGTAAGTAATATGAAAGAAAACTTTCATAATAAAATAATATAACAACATTCAGGACTAGAAGTAAAAGCTAGAAACATTCAGAGTATAAATGAAGTTGACATTTCTACTAATCACTGAAACAATTTAAAAAGAGCTGTGCTAGACTCAAATTTGGAAATGTTAACAATAGTCTTGGAGGTTACTCTAAAAGAGTTTCTTTAGTTAACTAAGACAAGAATTAACTCAGGAAAGGTCTGCATTGCATATGAGGTCAGGCTATTTGAATAAAAATGGTCTTTTCAAACCTCACAGCCTAAAAGTAAGTTATGAGTAAGAAATTGAAGCCAAGGGAGATCACATATTCAAAAAGTCAGCATAGTCTAGAATTTGGAACAGAGCTGCTCCTTAACTAAAGATTGGGGACTTTAGAGGACAACCATGCTCCTTGCGATCCTCTTTCTCTGGACAAATGTCTCACAACTCCTACTGACCTACACATTTCTTTAACACTAAGAGATAAGACTTTAAAAACTGCATGCACAAGCTTTCTGTGAGGCTAGCAGTATTGTCCCAGTGACTCACATTTGGTGCGTAATCCCCAGAATGCAGGATATAAGCCCCAGGTCATACTACTGCCATGTATTTGAGCAGCCTGTTTGTCTCTAGTTCCCATTTGTGCACAGGATTCTCAGTCCTAAATATAGCACTTCGCGCTGGTCTTTTTTGAACCTCGTGTTACTGATTTCAGTTGTGCATCACCCTGACTGCAGTTTCACCTGGACCATAGCTTCTTAGACTGCTTACAAGAACAACATGTGGGAATGGGCCAAAAGCCTCCCTGAAATGGAGATGTATCACATCCTTTGCCTCCTCACAGTACCCACTGGAGGTGAAATGCTGTTCCACAAGATACTGTTTCAACATGATTTGTTCTTGATAAATTCATGCTTGCTGTCTTAGCACTGCAAACTCTCAGCACTCTTTCCACTCTTGTAGGCTACAGAGATTCAGTCTGTTGGTCTCTAATTCCCTTTCTCCTCTATTTCTTATTCCCCTCTTTTTAAAGGTAAGTATTACGTCTGTCCTCTTGCAGACTTCTGGCATTCACCCATCCTTTCAGAGTATTATTCACTACCCAGCAACCGCTCATCTTAATCCCTTAAATACTCCTAGGGTATATTTCAGCAAACCTAATGACTGCAGCACACTAAATGTGTCTAAGTATTATTTGACCTGATCTTTGACTATTTGGTCAGAATTCTTGTCCTCTCATTAACTGCTGTTAATTGTATTAGAGGTGCAACCACAATTTCATTCTTTTTTAAGATAAAAAAAAAAAAAAGCTGAATGTTTTCGCTCCTGTCTCCATTAGGCAAGAGATTCTATTTTTTTGCGTCTCCCATAAAGGAACTATATTTATACAAATTTTGTGGTGCTCCTTATATCCATCACTAGTTGTAACTCAATTTCTTCTTTAGTCTTTCTGGTCTTATCTGTGCGTGCCCATGAACTTTTTTACACTTAACCTTCAGCACCTTGTTTCTGTTTATAGTTTCTCTTTCATTTTCTTGTCATTCAAGGGCTGGCAGTGTTGCATTCTAGTGTTTTACTACAACCACTCCATTTTCTTCACATTAGGATAGATGGTTTTCTGGTTGGCCTTTTGTGTTTTCTCCCCTAGAAACTTCCAACTCTCCGCTTTGTGTTTGCATTTCTCCCTATGAGAACTTGCCAAACAATTTTCTGTATTTACTGCAGTTCACCGCTACTGTCTGACTGTTATCATGATGCATGTAAATCCTCAGATCACCACTGCATTATGTAGGATGCGAGCCATTGATCTGTCACATTAAGCCACCTCTGGCACATCACGTCCTATGTCTCTCCCAGAAGTTCGCTTCCTGGATGCAGTTCTCTGGTAACGCACTCGTTCCTCCCTCCTGCCTCTTCCCTTCCTGAGCCTTACTGTCATTCCCCATGGGTATCATCTGCGCGGTCTGAACATCTACCACTTGAGCTAAATGAAGGACTATATTTGTATTAGCTCCTGGCAACAGTAATTTATTAAATTCTGGAAGATCAGCCACTAGAGGGAATCTAACACATCCTGCTAGCATGTTAAGCTCTCTCCCTTTGATCCCTTTCCGCTTACATGGTGGCATTTAGAATGGTTTTATGCATAATGAAAATCTACTTTTACAACCTTTGATAGACAACAACTATTTGAAATGTCTGTTGTCTGCAATAAAAATATCTTTGCTGAACTGCAGCTGCTGTGGGTTATCTCTGAGAGTTTATTTCAGTCCTAAAATGAACACATTTTAACTCCCTTTCGCTGTCCCTAGATGCAGTACTGCACTTCCTAGGACTCAGTTGTCCAGGCATCCTTGATTAAGCGACTGAAATCTGAAGTGCAGAAGCAAAAAAACCCTAAGTATGTCACAGACTTGAAATGTTGGTTGGTGTGTTTGCATCCGGATGAGTTTCCATCTCCTGCTATCTAACAGAGAGCACAGTAACAATTGAAGAAGGGAGAGTGTCTGCAGCAGTTTTGGCCCTTATGTGTAACAGCGTCTGCAGTTTCCCACAGAGTGGGAAAAATTTTTATTTCTTTAAAAACATCCTCCTCCTGCTGAAGATATTAAGGAAGGGAGGTGGGGGGGGAGGGCAGGCACAACACACAATGGAGACAGGACACGGCTGGACAACTTTGAAACCTCAGAGTGATTTGAACATTTTTTTGCCTTGAAAGTAGAAAAGAAAATGAGTGCCTCTTTAAGTCCTGCTGACACACTGGGGCTGGTAACTAACTGCACCCTGTGGTTTGCATTACTTTTTTATGTGTTCCTGTTTTTATGGAGTGCTAAATGGCTTAATTACATTTTACCAGTTTATTCTGCTCATTTGCTCATAACCTCATTAATCTGGCACACACCATTTTCTTCCCAAAATGGAGAATACACAATCATTTTCATGTAATAGTATCTCTAGGTATGTGCAACTGTCTGACGGGTATAATATAGTTTAATTCACTATTTATTAGAAAATTATCAACTCTGCATAAATGTGCAAGTTATGAATAAAAAGCATAAACTGGGCAGGCTATACTCTTTAGCAGTATATCAGGATCCCAACCGATTTAAGTGCTGGTGGAGTGGAAAGGATGCGCTGTTCAGTCTATTTAATTATCTTTATCTTACTTTTACATAAGGAGATTGCTAGTGTTTACCCAGATACTTTTATAGGCCCTAATTGCATACCCTGCAAGCTTCTTTACCCAAAGCAGACATTGTGGGGTGTCTGGCTCTTTGCTAAATAAAAAGCAGAAACACAGGGTCTGCAGATCCACCTCATCATACTCTGTGAGGTAGGTTTTATAAAGCAGAATATTTTCCGACACGTCCATGCTGATGCGTCTTTAAGTTTTAATGTTGCAGGTAAAGAGAAGCTGACTCGTTTTGACTTATTTTCGCTTATTTGGAGTGAGATATGGCACAATGAAGCAGACTGAAAGGTCCGAGCTCACAGAGACCAAATACAAGGCCAGAAGATTTGAGGATGAAGATGGATAGGTTCCCCCATCCTCCCCCTTGCTTTCCCCTGTTCCTAAACAGCATTCACTCATTATTTCAGCTATTTAAACCAAGTGGAAATAGGACCTGAGTGTCTGTGAAACAAGTTTCAGGTGAAACAAACAGCTTCAGAAAATCTGTATTTCAAATAAGTGGTCTTGAGTAGAGGCGAAAGGACTTGTTTAAATTTAAATGCTGAAGAGATCTTCTCTCATGTCTCCAATTCCACCTTTGTGAAATCTTCTTATAGGAAAGACATTGTGCAAACCTACCGTCCACTTCTGCCAATAGAAAAATTAAGTGAGACTTTGGACTTCACTGGGGGTACTCTGCTGCAGTTTTAAGTGATGGCTGTCCTACCTATACTCCTCTATTTTGTGGCAAGATGGTCTGCAGTTTATGAGCATGTATGACACATGAACAGGGCTTCTACATCAAGTTACGTGACCAAATGCAGTAATATAAAGACATGGCTGATGACTTAACATCTCCTGAAAATTTTCTATGTACTACTGTTACAAATAACCCTCAAGGCAACTACAAGTAAAAGTAAAAGTAAAATTCCTTCCAAACAGTCTTGCCCTTTTCCTCCTTTTCCTTAGCTTTTTTTTTTTTTTTTTTTTTGTCAGCAGTACACTGGTTGACTGTGCTTACCTGAAACAGCTGCCATAGAGACTTGAAATTGAAGCTGGAGATGATCAAAGAAAAGGCAGGGTGAGGGCACAGAGGAGCAGGATGGGCAGCAGCTTTTCACACACATATAAGGGCAAAAGGACTAGTCATCACAGTAAAGAAGCAGGCCTTCTGTTCCAGGGCTTTGTCAAAAATTCAACTTTCTTGGAGGAGTCACTGCAAAAAGCCCAAAAAGCTGATAGTGTCCTTTTAAACAAGTCATTGAATCTCAAGTAACAGGTTTGCATTGCATGATTCAAGAGGCAGAGACTATGATAATGGAAAAAATGACCCATTACAGATTTGAAAGATGTGCATTGCTCTTTTTAAGCTAACTTTAAAAGAAAAAAACATCTCCTTGCTAAATTGTGGGGTTTTTTCTGATTGTTAAATTGATTTCATGTGCTTTTTTCATCTGCATCCCCATAAAAGAATGGGGGAGGAATATTGCTTCTTTTCTCTTTTTCTTTTAAAACTTTTGATGCCATAGAAACTCAGTTTCACATTTTTATTTAACCTTATTATGTCAGAATGAAGCCTGATTTTTTTCCTTAACTCCTGCACTGCTTGATAGCTAATGTCCCAATCCTACAAACTCATTTGCACAACATAGCTCCAGCTCCCTGACCCAAGAGTAAGCTAAACATCCCATGTAAAAAGACTGAAAGACTTGGTTCTGCTCAGTTCACCCATCCATCTTGTAGATCCCTCCATTTCTTTTTACTAAGACGGCTCTTAGCTCTAAAATTGTTGCCATGCATATAGGGCTGGTCATTTTCTACCGCAGTTTATTTAAAACAGTAACAGTCATAGATGGTTGTCCTCATTGGCTTGAGAAAAGTTGCCTTTAGCTTTCACACAGAGTAACTTCAACTGATAAATAATTTAGAAATACAAGAGAAAAGAAATAGGGAAAACAACACAATTAAATGGCTTTATGGCCTTAGCTCTTCTCTTTTTACAAACTAGAACTCCTCCAATTTGAATTCATCATGTGGTCAAATAGAAAAGTAACCTTTTCCTCTTATGTTTTATTAAAATACTTAATCTAAATCAAAGGAATTGCAATAATTCATAATTTAAAACTAAAGCCCACCACATTTTTATTGCTGCAGGAGCCAGTTTTGCTGCCAGAGCACACTTGCACAACCAAAACTTCCCAACAACTCCAGTCACAGCGTATTCTAAAACAAAACCTGAGAAAGGGATAAAAGTAAAAAGGCTCAACACAAGAACAACTATGTTGGGTCAGATAAAAAGTCTAGCTAGTGCAGGATCCCATCTCAGATAGGAGCCAACAGTAAGTACCTGAAGAATAGTACAAGGACAGAGAGGCATGCAGTGATACTATGATAGGCTACTCTCTCTGTGGCTCAGAGCCTCTGTACTTAATAGCCCTTGGCAAATCTCTCTCGAATGAACTTACACAGTTGTCCCTTGGACCGATGTGAAATTTTGTTCCGAATCTGCCATCTGACCATGCAGGTTGGCGCCTTGTGCTGGAAGATTCAGTGAACAGCTGATTCCTATTGATCCTCTATATGTCCCATATGATTTAATAGACCTCTGAGGTATCTTTTCCCAGTCATCTTTCTTCCAAGACAGTGAAGACAGCTGAGAAGAGGAGAGAAGAAGAAATGGAACGTTATTTCCATGCAAAGTGGCTGCAAATTACTGCCAGTCCAGTCAAGGGGCCTTTTGTACCACTTCCAGCTGATGATTCCTACTACTGTCAGTGTTGAGAATCTTGTACTACACTTTATTTAACTCTGAGAATGAACCTGAGACTAGAGAGGTATCAAAGTGCTACTAAAAACTGAAAAGCAGCACCTTTACAGCCTTGCTGGTTATACAAAAAAGTGTGAAAATCTAAGTTAGATGTGTCCTACCACATTTTATACTTGTTTTGCCTGCTCAAGGAGTACCAAGAACCTCATCTTATTTAACCTGGCCTGACAGTATGACAGGCCTGAACACAAAGATCAGCCCCCTCCATGCAGACACCATCATAGCAAGATGTGTTCATGTGCGTGAGGTCAGTTCAGTACTCCTCTCTGATCATACAACAGGTTGGGGAAAAGTCCATGGTGGGGCACATTCTCCTGGTTTACCTCCTGAAAGTGCCTCTGGAGCAGCCACACCACGAGACCATCACATGTCATGGTTTCGTGGGATATGGGACATGTTTTCATGGTGGACTTGGCAGTGTTAGGTTTACGGTTAGACTCCATGATCTTAAAGGTCTTTTCCAACCTAAATGATTCTATGGTTCTATGGTTCTAGGTCTCCAGAGATGCTGAGCCATTAACGCTCTCCCACTCATCTCAACCTCTCCTATGACCAGGAGTTATGGCCCTTCCAACACATTGATAGGGAACTCAAAATTATTGACGTCACAGCTGAATCCAGCCTACAGTTTTTTGTCATATATGCCTTCCCTGAACCCAGAACTCTGTTTTTTCCTGTGGGCCAAACTCGTCTTGTCTATAACTGCTCTTTTGCCAGCAGAATTACATCCCAGGATAAACCGAGCAACTTTCGATCAGCAGTTTTACAGCCTTTGGAGAGGCAGACATATCATCTTTAGGCACAAACAAAACAAAACAAACAAATCATTTGCTCAGTTTGTGCTTTGTGAGTAATAATTATTATTTCACATGTGCCCTGATACTTTAGGATTATCACTTAATTATCTAAATATAAGTAGAGTAAACAATTGGTGCAAGTCCCACTGGAGACCGCCCTTGGCTTTATGAAGGATCCCCAAAAGAAAGCCTGGCAACAGGAAAAAGACAGCTCTAACAGCCACCTGCTTTGGATCTGGCACGTGTAGATGGACAGAGGCTTTTAGTCTCTTTCAGGATGCTACCCTGCACAGTGGGGTATTAAAAACAGCAGCTGTGGTGTCAACATGGTTCTTTGGAGTGCTTTCAAGCCTTGTTTCTTCTCCTCAGAACGGGTACATTTCAGGAGCTATAGGTTCATTTCAAGAATGTGCACTGTACAAAAGTGTTCCTTTATGCTATATACACTTACAGTAGGATATTATTTTTACATGCATTATGACAAAATACAAGCTGCAGATACACTGTGCTCTTTTCAAAATAAAACAGGCTCCCATGTGTGCAACACTCTCAATAGGGGTGCCTCCAAATCCCTCGGCACAGCAATACCACGGCCCCCTTTCTAGGGTCTAGGAATATGTTTCCTTGCAAACAGGCATTTTCACAGTTACGGAGAAGTGGATTTTAAACAATATACAACTAATGTAATTTTCCAGACTGGCCTATTGTAAATGTCTCTACAAGACTAGAGGCTGGCGTACTTAAGGGCATTTCTCTGTGCTTTCCCAGTCTATGGCAGCCTTAGGGAGTCAGGTCCTCTGACTGCCATCAACCTCCAGGCAAGCTTGAGTGGTTGAGAGGTCCTCAGCCTTCTGCCTGAGCAGATACCTGCTTCTGTGACTCATTGAGCACCAAACTGTGGCCAACGGCAGGCAGGAAAAAAGATACCCCGTCAATTCAAGCTCTGTAGGCCCCCCAGTCCCTGAGAAACAAGTGTAAAACAGGATGCAAAACGGAGCGCAGTTGAGTGGGGTGAGGCTGGACCCTTCTGTTTTGCACTGAAGTGCAGAGACAGGTAAAATTCAGCCGTGCCAAATGAGATTTGGGATTCTTTCTACTCTGTCACTCCATCAAATGCTGGAGGAATATAAGACCTGTGGCTGGAAACACGTGAGAATACTTGCACGAGACCCTGTGAAATCATCCGGACATGTTTCTCACCATTTTACAGGACAGAAAGATGGAGGTGTACAGGCATGTAGTCACAGTAATCCAAGCAATTTCCTTAAATCCATCTGCTTACACTAAATGGTACTTTCTATTTGAAAACTTCTTAACATCAAACAAGAAATAAGGGCTACTGAGAGCATTATGTAGAAGTCAGGGCTTTGTAGTGCGACCCTGAATACGCAAGCACGTGAAGACTTTCCAGGCAGATGTCTGTGCGCGTGCCTGGAAAAGAGATGTGTACACATTAGTGGCAGAACAGACATCTGCCCGGCTGCGAATCATGTGAATCTTTGGTCTTTTGAACCCACATAATGTCAGCATATAATTTCCCTCATGCAAATGTTTGCAATTTAATTGCAAAATTCTGGCCCTTGGTATTTTGGGAGTGAGGGATATGACACTCACAGATGTACTAATAATACTCGAGAAGGCAGGAAAAAATGGAGACAGGGAAAACACACAGTAACTTTTTAAGTTTTTGGCTTTATGACACCTTCTACAATATCCTTCTACTCCTGTATGAAGAAGCTGGCAACCGTAATAGAAATGGATTTTAATTGCTCTGTTCACAGCTTTTTAGTAGGATAGCAATTTACTTTGTGTGCTGACTACTTGCAGTCTGAATTGATAGGTGCCCTGACAGAAACTGCCAAGATACTAGATCACTCTGCACAAATATAGGTATTCAAAATTAGATCAGGACATTTTTTTCACTTGCTTTGTCTCAAGTTGCTAAGACAGTGCTAATAAAGGGTCTCGAATTCCTCTCTGCAGCACAGCATCTAAATCACAGAACAGTATTTAATTTTCCTTAAATAAACGATCAAAACCAGTCTGCCAGGAGAGCAACAGGGCATAGCTCTTGCAAACTCTTCTTCCTCTCCCATACTTTCCTGCTTTGTGCACAAAAGGCACGCTAACGTACTAACGCAGCTGCAGAGGAGCCCCACGTGCACCGCTACGAACGCGCCGCACGCCATTTCCCTCCTGTCGGCGCATCCTTTGCCGGGCAAATGCGAGAAGCGGGTACCGCGTCAAGGTCTTGGCTGCCAGTTTCCCTCCTCCGCCAGCTGGGAAGAGCGAGGGCAGGGGCGGAGGAGACCGAGAAGCTGGTCCTCATCTCCCCAGCAACAAACCTGCCACTTGGCTGACGTTGCGCTTGAGCGGCCTGCCGGGATGGAGAGGCTCCTGTCCGCTCTCCGCGGGGGCCCGCCGGTCCCCGCTGCTCCACTGAGCTGGCTGCCTGCTTTGCTGGTGCGAAACTGAAAATTAAAATCGCAGCAAACTCTCCGCTAAGTAAACTGAATTAAGTAGCAGGCAGGAGCGCCTCGGAGCAGCTGCCTGTGATCAGAGCACTTAGCCAGCGTCACCGCCGATAAGGAAGCACAGGCGGCACTGCTTTTTATTCTCCCTTTGTGGGCTTGATCTTATTACAGAAAACAAATTTACCAAGCATGAATTATCGCTAAAATTCTTAATGCTTTGGCGGAGAAGAAAGTCAGATGCAGACGCTAGTAAATACGTGGGGCTGCGGGTGAGGATGCCTCTCCTCAGCACACTGCGCTCTCCCAACTTTGGGCTATGAGCTGCTGCGAGAATTATTTCAAAAGACAGGCTGCAGAAAAAGGATCAATTAATCTGCCAAGCGAGTTTTCGAATCCATTCTCAACGCCGCTGATAGCCGGAGACCCCCTCCCTGTGCTTGGTAATTACCCCAATATTTCCTGCACGCTCGTTTAAACGGCTTACACTTGGGCTGCCTGTGAAGAAGAGCTGTCCCTCCGCCGATCTGAGGCAGGGGAGAAAGGCGGCTCGCCTTATCGCTCCGCTTCACTCCATCTGCAGCCAGCAGGGGGGCTGCCTAATCGTCGTCCCTGGGACGGGGACGAGCAGGCTGGGGGACGCAGATAGATGTGACAGCAAAGGAGACCGGGACTTTCCCACCATGCTGGTGCCGCAGAAAACTCATCATGTTCTCGCCATTTCAAAGGCGAACGAGGAGCCCCTTTAAACCGGAGGCCTGTCCCTTAATTATACAAATGCAGTGATCAAAGTTATTATCTGTCCTTACAAAGGCTGGAGCTTTAATTGAATGGTGTGTTGCTACCTTTGAGAGAAAGTGTTCAATCCTCCTGGAGAGCAAAGTGGCAGGAGGGGGAGAAATGGGAAAAAAGAGAGTGAGTGTGAGGAAAAGAGCAAGAGGAAGAGAGGTAGTATTTAAAAAGCAGGCTGCTTTATATGGAAATGTAATGAATACAGTTGATAAAAAAAGGGAGAGACAAAAGTTGTGAAGTTTCAAGCTGTGAAAGAACTTCAAAGTGTATTCAAATGTCACATTGATTTTTCTTCAAATCTCTAAGTAGTAAGTTTTTCAAAAGAGGAATATGATCCCCTATTTTATCCACTGATGTTTTATCTACAAAAAGGGGAGAAAAAGCACAGTGTTTTCCTTTCACATGATATAATCCCTATATTGGAAGTCTTTATCTTTTTTTCCTAACCAAAGATTTCTTCCCTGTCTTTGAAAATGATGATGTCTTGACCAGATTTGTGTATTGTACGTTAAACTCTGAAGAATTTCACGTCTGAGACCCTACTCTACGTAGAAATAAATGGGGGTGAGCCGTACTACGGCGAGACCTCATTACCACAGTGATCCAAGTTAATGACAGTAAGACAATACTTCCTTCCCTGGAAAGACATGAGCGCACACCACTGGGAGCAATCTTCAAAGAGACACAAACCAACAAGGCTTTCTATCATGGTGGTAATATGTCGAAAAAGTATCACATTAAAATTACGCTAATTATTAAGGCAGTGACTCAACCCAATATGGACAATTTAGTTCTAAATCAAAATTGACAGCATGAGTATGTGTCGTCTTCAATAGCCTACCATGGATCTAGTCAGCAGGAATAGCCCATTTTATGTCCCTGAAAACTGATTACCAGTTGTTCTACACGTCTACCGCTTTCTGTGATAGCTTGGTAGAAATTCCAGACAGCACCTCTGAGCAGCAGAGCATAATTAGTGCAAAAAGTCATTAGAGGGAACAAAAGCCATTTTATGGTAAATTCTAAGCATCTACAGCTTTTCTTACAGCCTGAGCTTCTACAGCAATGCAAGCAAGGTGCTTATGCAGCACTCACAGCATAGAGATTACACTGTAAACACGCAAACCTCAAAGGGGGAAGAATGAAAAGAAAAACAAATGTATTATATTTCAAGAAATCGTGATTTCTAAGCTGGTCTCAGAGTTTTTGAGTGAGTGGTTTCACAGTCTTCCAAAGATAGCTTTCTATCTGAGAGGTGACTTCGGATTTTGATGCTGCTCTGGGAACCCACTGCGTATCAAGCAAATCCTGCTGAAGGCCATATAATTATAAAACCGGAAGGAAAATCTGAGATAAAAATAAGGATCAAAGTGGATTGCAACGGTTGTATCTTTGGTCTGTGGTGCACTTTGCAGACGTGGCAACAGGTGCAAACCTTGGCTGCCTCCTGGCCTTGTAGGGGCTGCGTCCCCTTGCAGACTGGAGAGAAACCTGGGTGGGAACCACATGAGGAACACTCCAGTGCATCTCTCACTCAGGATAATCAACCCTTCAGGACTGCATGAAGTCATCTGCTTCAGGTGACTCACGGGAATCATTACACTTGGCAAAATAAACTGGAGTCTTTGATTGGGGAGTTTTTTTCTTTTTTTTTCTTTTTTCTTTTTTTTTTTTTCTTTTTAAGAGTTAGCCTTCTTACTGAGAAATCACAGAAATGGAATACATTCTCTTCTTTACCATGTCCAGTTCCCTCGCACGTGGATTTCAGTGCTAATACTATTAAATCTAGGCAGAATATGCTCAGATTTGTGTGGACAGTGGCCCAGAATTTGGATTTCTTACTTAAAGAGATTTACATTTGGGCATCAGCTGGTAGTGGGAAGGGTGCCACAGTCAGCTGCCCAAGTTTGTTCCTTTTTTGAGGAATCGTAAACCAAGGTGATATAGGGACAGGGTCTCAAGTATACTTCTCCATGAGACTCCCTAGCTGTTGCACTCTGTGGAAGGGCAGGCAGGTGTAAAATATAGCAGTGCTACGCCAAAGTACTTGTGAAATAAGGGTTTCTTCCACTAGAGGAAAGCTGTAAAAGTGCCTTTGAATTAGTATTTTGACCAGTAAGAAATACTGTTGTGGAATACAGAGTTTGTAATGAGAAAAACCTGTGGATACATTTCTAGTTAAGCACATACAAAATTTTTTTCAAAGAGTTCAGTAGCAATCCTTACATGCCCAGGTGGAGTTCTCCACTCCTGCCGACAGCTTTGAAGTCAAAATAATCACAGTTAAAATTCCTGCTGTAGGAACAATGCTGGTGCTGGCTCTGGGGCAGCCTTCCAGGATTGCTTGAAGAAAACTTTCGGTGTGGTCCGTATTTGCAAGAATTCCTTCTTCCCCAAGCCCTTGCTGTAGGAATAAAGAAGGCCTTTGGGTATATCCTCCTGGCTTATCTATAGAAAATAGGTCCAGTCCCTCCACACAGGCATTCCACTGTACTTTCTGTGGGGGCTTAGAGTCTGTCTAAAGCAAATGCAGATGGGATACATAAGCAGCCTGAGATGGGGCTGAATGTGTGGTGCCTACAAAAGAAAAAAAGGAATTAGGTTTTGCAGATCCCCTTGATGGATCGTCCTCCTGGCGTGGATCTAGCAGGACAGGACAGAGGGAGCTACCATGAATGAGACCTAAAGAGAAGAAATCCAAATGCACTAAGTAAGCACCAGAATGACACAGCAGAAAAGAAACAAATAATATATCTTTCCCTGTCCAAAGCCTTCAGGTGAATGAATAATTCTTTTAAAGCTGTCAGTCCTCCTTGGCTTTTTGCTGAGTGCGTGCTCCTCTTACTGTGACAGCTTTCACTATCTCTGTTCACAATTCTGTTTCTGTAACTTGCTCATGCAACACTAATTGGTGAGATTTTCTCAACAGGTGGTTCAAGCCCCAGGAATACCTGCTAAATTTCTAACATGACTGGAGATAAAATCTGAATAATAATAAATGTAATTTTTCGTCTCTATACGGAAATACCAATTCATCTTGCTCCTGCTTTGTAATACAAATACCTGCTTCTTAAGAAAACAGAAATATGCCCTTCTTGTGCTACATTTTCAGTTACCTACGAGATAATTCACACAAACGTCACAGGGAGAGGTTTGTTTGTTATTTAAATTCTACTGATGGAAAATTTATCCAAAGTAGAGCAGGATGCACCAAATTTCCCATGGTTACTGGCTGAGAGAAAGGGTTCTTTTGGAGGCCATGGAGAAGAAAGGGTTGCCACCAGACCTAGGGACCATTACGAATCTTAACTTGCTCACACTCCATTTGCAAGGTGTATTTGCTTCACCTTGCCTATTGTAATGTAAGCACATTGCATTTTTAAAGCAAAATAAAAATCTTATCATGACAGACATTACTACCACAGGTTTGGACACCTGGTGTGATAAATTCCTTCCCTGCTACCTCCCCAGACGTTAGCTTCTGTTAGCATTGGGAGCCTTCATTTACATTATCCAGCTTAGTAATTGCAAAATTTCCCCTTCAATGAACCCCCCTTCTGGAGACTCCTTTGCAGAAGCTTTTTAAAAAATCCAGGAAAGCTAGAACCATTCTGTTATAAATTTTTTTAGACTGGAATTTCCTACACAATTGCAGCTGGTTTTCTTCCAAAGATTTCTCTCACACTGGAGAGCCATTATTCACCCCTGTGGGAGATGCCATGGTTTGGTCTAAAATTATAATAATCTAATACTCGGGCTATAGTCAGATTGTTAGTAGATTTCCTTGAAGCTGAGATTAAGCTCATCAGGCTGCAATTCTTGAAATTGATCTTTTATACAGTTAAAAAAGAATAATAACTTTTATTCTAAGTACAGGCATCAGGCTGGATTTTCCCTTTTAAAGGGAACAGCTGCTATTTTTAATGATTTATTGCCAGTATCTTCCCTGTTTCGTACTTTATTTCTTTCAGAACCCCCCGATGAATACCATCTGGTTCAAGTGATTTACTACGCTTGCATTTCATGAGCTGCTCTGCGACATCCCAAATTAAGACAAGGAAAATATAGTCTGAGTTTCAGGAAAATCTTTCTGACAGATCTATTAGACTATGGAGTAATCTTTCAGTAGGAGTCTCATTGTCTGAGACATTTATAGCAAGACTGGACAAAGCATTGGTAAAATATACTGCAGGGGACAATTCTGCATTAGCAGAAGGATAGTCTAGATATATGGCTCTGAAATTGAGCCGGTCAGAAAAAATTTTAAGGGAACCATTATCTGTCAGAAAATATGGTTCTGACAAAACTAAAAATACTTTGCTAAACAGTGTTGATTTTGCTGAATGCTATTTCAAGGAGAAAAAAAAAGGGGAGGAATTTTAATGTCAAAGTGCCATATTGCAGTCTTTTCTCAATAGAGAATTTCATTTTTTCCATGACATATTTATCTCATTTTTGTACTAGATTCTGAAAGAGAAATCAAAATAAATGCAAAATATTTCCAATAACCCAAATCTAGACAAATACTGAAAAGTGTAGGTTTCTTCCAGTCAAAAATGAAAGTAAATAAGAAATATCGTATCACTTCACCACTGAAAATTGCCTTCCAACACACTTCTGAAAGTTTTCCATGGCAAATGTCATCTCTTTATGTTCCACATTTACGACACCTTTCTCTGCATTTGCCCTTTCCTATGTCATTTCAGTGCTTAGTGCCTCAGTTCCTTCCAGATTAAAAGAACAGGAATGTGCATTTTGCTCTGAGAAGCAGAACTGAAAGGCGCTTCATAACAGTTTATATTTTTACTAGTGAATATCCTTCTCATTCCCCGTGGCTTGGTTTCTTTATTGTCCTCAGGTTGCTTTGCAGTTTTGTTCTGCTTTCATTGATGTGCTTTATCCTTCCAGCTACAATATAATTGGAAATCTTAATCATGGTTGAAATCACTCTAAAGAAAGACATGGAGAAGCAGTTCAACTCTGAAGGGGGTTGGATATTTCTTCATATGCCTGGCTGGTCACAAAATGTCCTGGAAACATTTCTCCTCTTCAAGAGTATGAAACAAAATACAGGTTCCTTTTATAAACAACTCAACTTTCGAAAGTTAAAAGCCTCATATTTATTTTTGAAGTCTTGGGATCTGGCCAGTGATTAATAGCTTTTAAAATCTGAAGACTGCCAGTTGCTTCATCTTTCTAAAGGAAGGAGCTTTCTGAAAGCATTCTGTTACTTGATCTATGGACCCTATTGGGTCTTCCCCTCCTTTAATCACTATCCGAAGCCTAATATCTTCCACAAAACAAAACAAGAATCTGCAAAAAGCAAACATGCCTGGACTCTCACTTACATTCCTCCACAGTAAGTTTCTTTTTCTTTTCGTACAAAAATTCTCTCTTCTGCCACCAAGAAAATTATCTCCTGCTACTGAAGGCAAACCGCCTTGCTGTCTCTAATGAGCCCTGGATGCTTCCCACACACATCCTGACTCCTTGGAGAGGATCTGAAAGACAGGAGAGTTTCCTTCCTGCACTGTGGGATCCACCTGTGTTCCACGGATGACTGGAAGAGTGAAGCATTCCTGTCCCCATCTGCAGAACCAAGCCTATAGGCAACTATCACCGTTCAGTGATACCTTAGCAACTATATGATCAGACCTTTTAAAAGTAAGGTTGCTAAGGTCCCCTAGCCACCATGTGTGTTTTAAGGATCTTCATCTGCTCCTAAGCTTTAACACAGAAGAAGGTAAATGCAAACTGGGTATCTTCTGGCACTGCCTCATATGTGTGTAATAAGCCTCTTCTGCTCTGCATCAAGAGACGCAGGCTTTTAACAGTGTATGGAGAAAGAAGGTGCTCAGCAGTCCTATTTGACTGCTTTTTAAGAAAGAGAAAACTGAGAAATAGCTACCGAGTAGCTCCCACAGCCTTGAGAGAGAAATTCTCATGAACACGAGCTGCAGCCCAGAAGGGGGAAGGAGATCTCTGGGTTCTTTTACAGGTAGTAACTTTGAGCAACAATGTCCCATGGTTCATTTGGTGGGAAGCAAGAGAAAAAGGAAAACCCCAGATAGCTGGGAAGAGGTAGGAAACCTGACTGAAATTTTCTGAAAGGTTTCTTGTCATAACGCAAATAGCCACACCAGTCTGCAAGGAAACATTTGTTTCATCTCCTTCTGCAACATCTGCTGTAGGAATCAAGTCAGAAGGACTTAACTGTACTCAGCCTAATGTAAGTGCACCACTCACACGCATCCTTGAAACACCCTTGCATTGGCTTAGGCAATATTTGAATTCACTGCACAGGTTTTTTTCTGTGTATTTTGCATATAGGGGAGAGGTGAAACACATTACTGTTACGCGAATACAAACACATTGTGCTTGTATATACCTACATAAACCTTTTGCATAAGTACAGCCGAGATTGATCCTGGCCCTTGCTGGGAAAGGAGCGATCCTTTCTGACGGCTCTCTGTCCCCAGAAGGGAGCTGTGCCTTCCCAGCTGCCAGCCAGCCCATAACCTGTGGATCTCAAGTGACCTGCAAGGTGCTTACTTTCAGCAGCAGTGTTAATTCTGGCCACTGGGCATTTTCCTTGCAGTTTTAAAACTTGATGTGACCACACCAAAAGGGACTTTGCCAGTGAGGGATACAGGAAGGCCTAAGTCTCCCCCCCCGAGAGGCTGGGGTGAGGCAGTCCGAGGGACCACTGCCAGTTCGAGGACGTGCTGTGCAGGGAAGACTTAAACTCACATTTCCGCATCACGTTCAGCCCTGTGATGGTGGAGCGGTGAACCCGATGCAGGGACGTATGTTGGATATTACCTTATGCTTTCGGTTTTAACATCAGAATTAAGCAAATGATAACAAAAAAATTCTAGTCAAGAATAAATCTATAAATTACTTCTAGCGCAAATAGGGCAATTTGCCCATCATGAAATATCCATGCATATCTGTGATAAATAAAGTGTCATTAATTTTCTCATTTCAATCCCTTCATTCAGATCCAATATTTGAGAATTAGCTTTAACTACTCCTCAGATGTTACTCTTGCTCACGTCCATCCACACACTAAAATGCCTGGCATTTAGTAGCAAACACAAAAGAGATTGATCTTCTTAGGACAGGACTGAGCTCATCTGCTGGACAAGCACTTCCACTGCTCTATGGGAAGTAAAACATTTCAGATTCCAGTAGTCTTGAAAAATATTTCAATCCTCAGTTAATACCAAGGATTTTTTTTTAATGGACATTAAACGCACATACATAGACATGTTCAAATTTGTTGCCCAGAGCATGCTAGAAAAAGGACTTCAACACTTTCAGATTAAATATCATTATATACCAAAACAGAAATAATGATTAGCAAAGTGAGCAGGCATGCAGGTAGCACTCGAGAAATAGAGGAACAGTCGAAACTATGTCCTAGAAGTTTAGTCAATGGATCAGGAAGCATATTCTTATTTCACCTTTTATTTAAAAAGTTTAAATTAAATCATTTGCTACTCTACCTATGCAAAAACAAAATTAAGGCAATTACTATCAATTTCATTGTATCTGTATTAGGAAGGCCAAATCTCCTGCCAAAACAGAGCTGAAGTATCATTGACCGTGTTACCTTCTAGATTAAGGGGCTAAGTTATTGCCAGATCAAAGAGGCCAAGTTTTAAATAACAGTGGTTATTTCAGATGCAGGGAATGCCATTAAAGTTAAAAGCAGTTATAATGCAACTTAATGCCTTTGTTTTATTTACATTTTATTCCCAGCATATAACAAAAAGATTACAGAAAAATAGCTACCTGAAGGAAAAAAGGAATTTCATGATGATCTCACTTTTAGTTGTTTCCTGTTAGATGGTTAGATTCTGACTCTCTTTTTCACATTATTGCCTTAGTCCATAAATACTTTAACTAATTCAAACTGTAGTACGTCTTTGCCTCCATAAAATCAAGTGGGTGGGAATCTGACTTTTAAATTCTGCAGGAAAATATCACTGCAGTTTATTCGTGATCGTATCTACTGACTGATGTTTTCCTGTCCCACAGGGAACAAGACAAAATATTTCCACTTCTTCCATTGGTTAGCAGATGAGTCTTTAGATACATGGCTGACTCGATGAGTAGACACATTGTCAGTAAAGCATTATCTTTGGACGTACATCACTTACCAGAAAAGGAATATTTTATTAGCAAGCTAAAAAAATCATATTTCATTTACAGGAGAGGTGAAAATCAAAGTAGAACATTGCAACCTACCTGCAACTAGCCATTCCAGTTCCTGATTGTCTACAATGCAAAAGAAAACACAGTGCTCAACAAGTAGCATGCATAATTCTGCCCACTTCCCACTCCTGTAATTCCAAAAAATTCTGTGAAGTTGCTGCCAGTCCACATAAGGGAAACCCAAAGTCGAAACAACTCCATCATGTAACTTGGTCTGCTGAAGTAAATTAATTTGGAGTGGCAGCATACAAGTAACCTTATTTGTTTTATTTATGAGTTACTTGTCTCAGGTTTCACCTTCCAATAGGAACTTAGGCCAGTGCCTCTAAATACATGGCTTCTCGAAAGTGACTGTTAGTGCTCCTGAGAGATACTGCAATTTGATTTCTGACTCCAGGTCACAAGACTATCAAGTGAGTTTCTATTTTCTCAGCTTTCTGGGCAAGCAGGTCAGCAGGTCTCCTGTGAGACTGATTAAACTAGACAAAAGTGGATCATGCTCTGGTCTGGATAAACATACGGGCTTGAGAAGCATAGTGTTAAAAGCTTACACTCACCCAAAATAGTCTTGTGATGGGTGGGAGAGCTGGAATGTTACTGGTTTACATGAACATTTTCATTACTATAAATCTGTGGTGCCACCTACACAGAAATACTATAAAATGGCTATTGGAATATTATCACGCCACATCCAGATTCATTATCCTGTTTTAAAACGGTGCACTAAAACCAGTGCATTAGCTGAGGTCATTACAGTACTGCTATCAGATCATTTCAGTGCTTACTCTAATTAAAATGACGGCATTATCAAAGAAGAAGCCCATCTCGTGAGGCTCAATGGCTCAGAATCAAAGCGGGCATTCCAGGTTGCTTGTGGAGAACTTTTGGGGAGCAGGAATTACACGTCCATGGCTGCACATCCCTGTCGTCTCCCCTGACGCGGGCTGTCCTTGCTGCCATGCGGGCAGTGTAAGCCGAGGGGCACAGCGACTCTTCGCCACCAGCAGTCACACAGGTGCAACTATAAACATATTTGCAGAAGCTGCTGTTCCAGGCAACAGAGAAATGTTGGCAACCAAACATTTTGCTGTTTTACCTTTTCAGGGGAAGAACAGTCTTTAGAGAAGCCACCTGTTTCTTGATTTCTGAAGTCTCTATCATGGTACACACTGGTAAAACCCTGAGACCACTTCAGATCAGCTGGCTTTTCTGTGACCAGTCTGGATCTTGAACACCTCCTTTAAACATTTTTAGGCACTGCGTGAATTGATTTACTTGGGCACTGCGTGAATTGATTTACTACCAGATATACAGAAAATGTACTAATTTTTTTCTCTCTTTTTTTTNTATTTTTTCACTGGCATTGGGGTACAATGGGGAAAAAATGCTAACAAATGTTAAAAGCCCATTAGAAGATTCTCCCAGGTGTCACTGTCCCCTATTGCCAGAAGGCAATAAAACAGTTCACACTAAACTCCATGATAAATTTGATTTTTTGAAAAATTCCAAAGTGAGTGTTTTTAGAATGCAAAATTACTTTTCTCCTTCAAGCATGGTTGACAATAAAAAACTAGTCTGATAAAGCTTTAACATTTGCAAAAGTAGTTATTTTCCAAATACTTTTGATATACTGCTGTTTCAAAATCTACTAGAGGTTATTATGAAATGAGATTTACATATTAAGTGATCTGATTGGCCGTTATGAAATTTATGATAAAATCATCATGTAGGTAAGATATAATTAGCCTCAACTTCTTCGCTTTACAGAGAAAATAATTTCATTATGGTATTCATTTTTTGAAGCTTCACAGACAGAAAAAACAAATGTGAAAAGGAAAAAAGACTCATCAGTTTTTAAATGTGTTTTCTTCATGAGAAGTTATTGAAGCAGAACATGAACCAGCCTGTTTCTAGTTTCATGAAAGAAATAATGGAAATGCAGTTCAGACCTTACTTTTCAAAGAGATCATGTTCTATCTTCTTTGATAAATTGTATCAAGAACATAGAAACTATAATGGCCATGATTATAAGAGATTATATTATTTTATAGCTTCATACACAGAAAAGTGCTACAGTATTTCAGAGCAGACTAGAGAGTATGCACAGAAATGATGCAATCTCAAAAAATTAACAGTACAATTGATTTTCATTGTGTTGAATAAAATTGTAACGGCTGAGATCAGAAATGTAATTTATTACGTATCAGCACTTCATAATTTGGGTTATAAGTAAAGCCACACCTTCCTTAGGGGACGGGCCTAGATGAGTTTCTGATAACTGCTTGAGTAAAACTTGAGTTAGGCAGCAAGCAGATTTATTTGAATTAAGAGAGAACCACATACTCTAACATGATGTATAACTCTGATGCCAGTGTATATTAAGCTAGTGCAGAATGTGAAGAATTTTTCTGGGTGGTTTGACTTGCTTGTTTTTCAGCAACACATCTAATCTCGTATAAATATTGTTGAGGGTACCTTTGAGCTTGTATACGTGGGAACACTTTCCCACCAGCTACAGAGCAAACACAGTTTATTCCTTTAAACCTATGTCAGTATGATTCCTCCAGACGGACTCCAGCCCTGTGTAACAAGGAGTGGGTCTGAAGTAATGACTTTGATTAAAAAGCTCTGGTTTGTAACCGACTCTTAAATCACCCACACTCCAGAATTGGATATTTTTTTATTATAGAAGGTGTTAGCAGTCATGGGTCAGAGAAAATGATGGGATCCAAAATAAGTCAGGAGTCAATTAGACATAAAGATGCTGTTACAGATGGCGGACTCACATAAGTCTTCTGTGCAATGACAGATATCAAGCAAAAGCATGGGAAAATGCCATTATGGTGGATAAGGTTATAGGACCCAAGAAAGATGAGAAAAAAAAGGGAAATATAATTTAAGAGTAAAAATTAGTAAGCTGTGATTTTGAAAGGCAGAAAAGAATAACTCAAGAATAGTGGGTGGATTGATGTGCCCCATTGATGCAAGAACGTTGTGGCACTGAACTGAAATTTTATAACCCTTCAGCTGTGGGAGGGATGAAAGACAACTGGAAGAAAGGAAGAGATACCAGGCAAGGGCTCCATGGAAGCAGAGTAGCACAGCACACCACTTGTATCAGTTTCTTCTGATGGGATATTGGGGTACCGCTAGGCTCTCAGACCACAAAAGCTTCAAATTCCTGGCTTAGGGACACACCTCAGCGGTGTCTGGACTCCGCACTGGATCAAGGGATGGATCCGACCACCCTATCACTGAGGCAAGGTGGCAAAGCCATTGAAAGGATACCAAACCCGGCCTCAGGGCATGTTATCAGGCATCTTATTTTGAACAAGGTGAGGACCAGGACCCTGTGGCAGGCAGTGCTACTTGCCAGCCACTACGTGTGTTCCCAGTGAAAGACACTAAGAAGTTAAAAAAGAAACCGCCTGAGAAAGCAGCTCAACTTCTGATCTTTAGTTTACTCTGGCTTGCATCCAATATTCTCAAAGGAAAAACGATATCTTAAAACTTTAATTCAAAGGCTGCACAGTATTCTCAAATATATTCAGTAAAGGGGATAATGTCAATATCAACATTTAGAAGCACTCTGAGTAGAAATTTTTATGCTCTTTTGAAAAAAGTATATTACCTAAAGAAACGTGTTTCTCTTGCCAATTTCTAATTGAAACATGCCCTAAGAGTGTGAATTTTAGGCCCGTCTGAAATGGGGTGATAAAGTTAATTTTTATACAAGTTTCCATTAAATGATACCATTTCATTTATGAAAATGACAGACGAGTTGACTTTGTTTGTTTGTTTGTTTGTTTTTTTGCAAACTGTCTTTGGTATTATCTGTCAAACCTCAATTAAACATACTTTGCTATCACATAAAAAGTGTGCATATGCACCAACTAAGCAGAAGAGTTAATTAGTTGAAATATGCCAGCTCCACACCAAGGGAACTATGAATATTCATTGGCTCAGTTACACAACAGGTAATCAACTATTCCGTTTATGAATTATGTCAATAGTGCCATCAGTTACTGCGTATTTTCTCAGAGAGCTATTTTTAAAAAACATTCTAAGCTCATAGTTCAGGTCTTTTGAGAAGTATACACACACACACACACACACACACCCCCACCCACCCATATATATGCATTTAGAAGTATATATACATATTAAAAATTATTCTGGAGCTCCTGAACACCAATACACATTTAAAAATGGACTTGGCAGCTCACTCTGGGTGCTGTTCAGGACTCAACGCTGTGAGTATGCATCACCACGCAGCACCACGTTTTGTGCAAGCCCATGGGACACTTCAGCAACCGGACTCAAGGCACGGAGAATCAGTATAGGGGAGAAAACACAGTCCTTCAGGCTACAAGGCCAGTAGGAGTGTAGAGCATGGTGAAGGGAAAACCAGTTCTAATGCAGAACTATCCAAATTTAAAAAACAAACCGATCTAAAATTTGACTTTGCTTGTGGTCAGTCTATATGGATAGAAATCATGTCTTTTTTCATCCTTCATTTCATGGAGTTACAACCTAAAAGCAGCTGTATTGTCCTACAGCTCTGCTGAAATTTGTCATCATTTACTCCTGTATGCCACCACTTTACGGTTGTTGGTGGTTGTGTTGTGTGTGAAAATGACTACAGAAGATGACAGACAACGAGTCCCTACATCTCTCTAGAGCTCAACCGTATTTCTTCATCATTTTCCCATGATAGCCTTTAGTTTCTTCCTACCCAAAGCCCTAGTGATTAAGATTTAAATTACTTGTAAGGAGATGCCTTGCATCACTGAGTTGTTCTTACAGACAATTACGGGAAGGCCTCCGAAAATTCCCAATGGTGGCCAGCATATTTCTCCTCCTGTGTGCATCTGCAACACAGCTTCAGGACCATGGGAAAAGGGAACAACAGAGAAAAGCAGCAGCTGTGCCAAAACCAGAACAAATTACCCCCAAAGGGCTGGTGGCTGTGGGCAAAACCAAACCCTTGTCTACCACAGAATCATAGAATGGTTTAGGTTGGAAGGGACCTTAAAGATCATCTAGTTCCAGCCCTCTGCCATGGGCAAGAACACCACTAGACCTGGTTGCTATATGCCAATATAACCCTTATCGCATTGTTAGATCTCACATAGATACAGAAATATTTATTGCTGTTTCTTCTGAAGATTAAGGTCATTTGTCTCCATAAATTCTGAGCAGGTATACAATCAAATTGTGAATGTCCATTTCCATATTTCTCTCTCTAAGCTGCAAAAATAACAGTTCTCAGGAACGATGTAAAGTCAGGGTAACTCGCATGTTCCCTAAATATATGTGTTGTATGACTTTTAGGAATCTTTCTAGCTTGCTGAAGGCGAGTGAAACTCCAAGTATGCATAGTGTTTCCTTTAATGGCAGGAATCATTGTGTTAGCAAATAATTTTCTTGCATTACGGCAATCAGGCTCTGTTAAAGCAATTATGATTTCCCAAGTCCTAAGGAACAGTATGCAAATAGTATGTAATTATACAATTGAAAATATTATAGTATACATGGGAGCAGAAATAATGGCCCAGAAGGAAGTTTTAATTCTAGCACTTCTTTAATTTTGAGGGATGCCGTGCACGGGCAGGACAGAGAAAGAGAGGGGTGTGCAGCATTTCACAGGACTCAGAAAAAACCAAGCCCTTGTCCTGGCCCTGCTCCTCCTTCAAACTGCCTGACATTGGGCTATCACTTCCCAGGATCGCAGTCTGGCTGAGGCTGAAGGGACTTCTCAAGGTCCCAGCTCAGGCAGGGGCACCTAAAGACAGCTGCCCAGGACCACATCCAGACTGCTTTGGAATATCTCTAAGGATGGAGACTTGCCACATAGGTGCTTGCCGTTTGGGCTAATGGCACAACCAACAACTGTGTAACACAGTTGTAATCTTACGAGTGGATGAACACTGTTAGGAAATGAGAACCATGAATATTTCACAATAGCAAATGAATGGAGAGAAATGGGAATCGGTTCTATTGCTGCTGCTCAATACAGATGGGGTTTAGTGAGTTCAGGCACTTCTGCTCATTTCCCCAGACTTTGATCTGCCTTCCGTAGGCTTACATAATTCATCCCCTGTAAATCCATACCCAGCCTTTCACAGTCCCTCAGATTCTTGCATCCAGCTCATTTTCTTTTCCAATTTGCTGCTTCCTTGCTTTGAGCATAGCCTGACTTTCTTCATATCCAGACACAAGTTAGTCACACAGACATCATCATGCCCGTTTACCACTGGCTTCTGGCTTTCTTTTTTCTTAGTTGTCCAGTCGTCTTTTCTTTCTGGGTGCTACTTCATCTTTCTGTTTCCCCATTCCCAGCATTTCCTTGACATCCTGTACGATTCCTGTTCATCTTCTCATAGCATTATTCTCATGTCTGTTTTCCCCATTCATCTAATTCCCATCTTGATTACATTTTGTGTGTCCTACAGAAACGCCCACACTCAGCAAGTACCCAGTCCTGGTCTGTCGTAGTTTCTCTTCCTACCTCCTTTTCCTTGACTCCAGTACCTCATCCCTTTTTCCTAACATTTTCTCTGATACCGTGTTCTTAAAAAAGATCTCAATACTGAATTTAGAACAGACGCAGCATTTTCAAGAACAGATTTCTGAAGTGCAAGCTTTCAAAGGCTTATAGCCTTGGACAGCTTGTCCTGTATCACAGTTCTCCATGCCCTTAGTTGTGCTGATGCAACTCTTTATTAAGCTACATGTTAAACCAGATCACTGAAGTCTCCAAAACAGAAGTGTTTGGCTGATTTGACATTTTTCCCAAGATATTCAGAGAAATATAATCAACATAGAAAATTTCAATCTCCATATTGAAAAAATCAAACCAGACAAGAATGTTATCTTACAGTGCACAATGCTGGACAGCCTTAAATAAAAATCCCAACGTCACACCTGGTAAGACAAGGCACAATTCATAAAGACTTCACTTTTCTGTTCATCCTACAGTCCTCACTTTGCTGTAAAGTAAACCTATAGTTTAATGGTACAACCTGTAATATTAGTAATCTCCTGAAATAACTGAGATTAGTGAACTGAGGAACATCTACAGAGTGCAAGCTCTGCTGCCACTCAAGGAGTAGCATGTGACCTGTTGCTTGTACAAAAATGTATTTTTTGGAGTACGTGCTTATCTCAAATGATGAGGAAGAGGTTGCACGCATTTTCTGCTTTACTCTTTGCACTGAGGAAAATGTCATCAAAGTAGAACACAAGCTTGAAGAATTTGTCCTGGGAGGTATTCTGTTTGCCCACTCAACAAAAATGAATTGTGCACAATGCTCATGCCAGTGTTTGTCCTAGACAAAACCCCTTAATATTAAGAGACTACTGAGAAAAATAGAAAGGACTTCCAAGGCAAGAACATATCACTGGTGTTTGATCTTACCAAACAGACCATATAAGCAATGATTAAAATGCAATTTTTCAAAAAGAAAAGATGCAACAGCAATTGGTTTTTTGTTGAGTCAGGCAAAGACCTTAACAACACACGATCAGCTCCTGATATGGATGTTAATGCAAGTATTTGTTTCCTTGCAGGCATCTGTTGATCATTGCCGATGAGAAGACTAAGCAGTGTATACATCTACCTGTTCTCAAATGTGGACATATGCTAACTTTATTTTCAGTTTCAGAAGAACTAAAAATTCAGCAAAAATGGTCACTGGATGCAATGATATTCTTGTGATGTTTGTGTTTTCATCAAAACTTCCAAAAAGCTTCTCAATGATAAGCAAAAGCAAAAGAGGAAAATATACTGCCAATTTATTAGAAAGAGGTACTGTTGACCAGCCAAGGAATATAAATAAATATGAATTCTCTAATATTCATTTATACAGGACAGATAAATTATAGTGGAAATTTTAAGCATAAAAAAGAACAAACATAGGAAAACACACCCACCAAAAAACTCAGTAAATAACTAAATCCTTTCCCCTCTCCTCCCAGATTCCTACACACATGCTGGTATTTTCCATTTCACTGTAATGTGGTGTTCTAATTTAAGCAGGAACAGTAATTTTCACTTAGCAACTTTGTACTTTAAAGAGTCATTTAACACTGTATGTACATTTGCAATGAACATCCTACTCGTCTTCTGTGTAAGTTACAGAACAGAAGTCATTCACTGTGGGGTAGAGTCCTGTTTTCTAAGGTTTGTCCCAGTTTCTCTGTAAACTAGAATGGTACTTCATACCTGTATTTAAACCAAAGCTGGATTATGATGAAATTTGAAACATAGCAGCAGAGATGCTTTGCATGCTTCCTCTTTCATGTAGTGTCTAGCATTGGGCTCTCCATAATCATGTACATGTTCAGCCTATTTCAACTGTTTCTCCTCACTTCTCTTTTATCAAGGCTTCTTCCATAGCTATTCATCTTAATCTGCCACTCAGGTCTTGTCTCCTTACTCAAATTAATGGCTATTATTTACCTCTCTTGTTGACATTTATGTGCCCTTCTTATTAGAAAAAATGTCTTCCTTTATATTTGGATTTGGGTGTGGAAGTGGGTGTGCAGTGGTGTGTGTGTGTATGCACACATGCATACGCACTCGTGTGACACCTAGGCTTTTAGAAATACATGCAGGATCTTTAGAAGTTGTTACTGGCATATAATAAAAGCAATTTCTTTAAAATATTTCTATCTATTGTCAGTCTTATCCAGATGATCTTGCCTTGTTAAATGGCACACAGACAGCCCTGTGCTGAAAATATATGCACACAGAAAGAGATACTATACTCTGAAAATCAGTTGTAAGAAAGACAACTGGATCAAAGCAGGATTAAAATTTCTAAAAGACAGATAACACTAGCATAATTAGATCACCAAATAGTTTCCCACCCTTTTTCTGCATAGTGAAGCATGTTATTCTTTTTTTTATTATTATTTTTTCTATTCTTGCAGAGAATATTTTGCTATTATGATATTATGACAGTATTTTAAAAATACTTCTTTAGTGCGTTCTTGGAATTCGGTGAAAAAGGAGATTAATGGATAGAGGTCTAAGAGTAGACATAAACAACCTGTTCCATACTTTGGCAACTGTAGTTCCATGGATGCATTTAGACGAAGATTTTTGTAATAAAAAGCCATCCTACCAGTGTAGTACTGGCACCACTGTATAAATGTGAAGTAAAAGAACTTCAATTCAAGAGGAAATAGTGTTAATGAGGAAGAACATACTTCCTCGCTGAGTTAGAAGTTGACTCTCCTATTACAGAGCATCACAAATGTACTGAAATGAATCCCAAGTAATGCATCTCTTTGTGATTATTACAGTCATTTAATTCACCCTTTCTGTCAGGTCTTTTCCTCCTATTAGGAATTATTAATAACTCGCATATAATTGCACACTGCTTACCTTTTCTACAAGGTTGGCTGATCTGCATATCAGCTTCTAACTAAAATGCTTACACTGTTGAAGGGAAAGGAAAAGAAATTTACTTCAACTACCCAGTGACTTGTTTGCAAACTAAATATGTATTCTAATTAGATCCCTACAGTGAAAAATGTATTTTTAATAACAAAAGGTCTAAAGTAAGCTTGAACTTGAACCGTGTAGGTACACCTGGAATATAATGTAGGGTCTGGAATGGAATGTATAGAACATACATTAGTAGTCCTGTAGTGGGATGAGTCAAAAAAGAGCCTCAGGCATCTGTGCACTTAGAGCTAAATATAGGGATATAGTTAAAGAGGGAGAAAGCTGGATATAAGTCTCATTTTGCTTTGTTTTTATTTTAATACACTTCCTAGTTAAAGGCTGTAAGGAAAAGCTTGCCTCTAAATTATACTACCTCAAAATTATAAATGGTATAAAAGGAGGAGCTGGACAATAACTGACTGCCAAATTTTTGTTCTCTGTCAGAATTGCCAATGAAGTACACTCAGATTTGGGATATGCTTTTAACAGCATGTAGAAATAACCCAAACGTAACCCAAAAAGATTTCAGAATATCTTTCCTGCCCCAAATCTTTTTCATATTGGACTAATTCCAAATACGTGATTCAAAAAATCTGAATGGTGAAAAAGATTAGGTTGGGTCCAGGCGCTGTTTGTTCAAATTTAGGAATGCTGGAGTGGCAGATTTTGTTTGTCCCGTAAGGCGAGATGCAGGGCTGAGGGGCTGGCATGGCTGGTCTACAGTTGGTCTGATGAACAGATTTTAACCCCTGTGGGAGAGGGGTGGAAGTAAGGCACAGGAGGTATTCTGTCTCGTGGTTTGCACTGACTGTGCATACTGTTCAGATACAAAGTAGGAGGACACCAAGAGACAGGAAAAGTATAGTAGGTAACATTTACACTAATCAGTATGTATCTCTACTGAGCCTGAAATGTGGATGAGCTCTAACATCAACAGGTGAGCCTCCAGCTACTTTGCTGTGTTGTTACTGGTAATATTCTCAGTAGAGTATCACCTAAGGTAAGATTTATGGAGATACAGAAATATTTAATACATAGAGGAAAATTCACCCAAAACTTGTAGAAAATACCAAATATCTCCTAAACAGCTAGCTCATAAAATGTAAGAGTTCTACTTCTACTTAGTAGAACACAATTCATATAAATGTTCTGGCAAAAAGACAGATTTCCTGGAAAGGAAAATGAATACAGACTCTGCATATGGGCAAATGTACTTCCAGTAGTAGTAGCACCTTAATTGACACTGATCCACTTGGAAAATTTGTCTTCATATGAAATTATTTTTATTGCTGCTGAAAGGCACTCCCAAGCTGCCTCTCTGCTCTCATTTATGTCAATGTGACACCGTTCAATTCAGCAGAGTTGAACAGAGAGCAGGATTGGGCATTGAGGGCCAATCCCTCAATGCCCAATCCAGGAAGAAGGAGACTTACAAGTCTTCCGTCAATATGACATTTCCTGTCCTCAGGCAGACGACTATGGTTCTGGCTGTAATTTTAGGCAAAAAAGAACTTTACGGGAATATTTTTAAGTTTATGTTTGTTTGATGCCTGAGACAACTTTGCAAAAAAGTGATTTGTTTACCACCAGACATAAATTTGGGTTGGATGATGTATCAGTTTTACCAGAATCTAGATACAGGATTTTGGTACACAATCTTCCTGCAGCTTTCATCTATGAAGCTCATTGGGAAATAAAAAATAAAAAATCATGGATTATTTTGTTGGTCTGATATGAAACCCCTGCTGCAGGGTGTTTCTTTTTAGAAAGTGAACATTTTCTCAGGTAAGTGAGCAGATGCAATGCAGCGATACTTTTTAAAATAGGTATAAAGCATACCATAGTATCTGCGGAGCCATCCTTACGTGACTAGCAGCAGACAGCAATTTTTATCATTATATTTTCATAGTGGTAATGTTAAGGACGTAGCTTGCTTCAGGTGTGTATATAGGCTGTTTGGCATTAGCACGCTAAGGCAGCACGAGCAGGTGTTGATGCTGAAAGGCAGCATCCTGCTCTCACCTTGTCCTGGGCCGATTACTCCTCTGCCTCCCTGTTTCTTGTGCCAGAACCAGTGTGAGAAACTGGTTTGGGTTAAAACTAACTCAGAAAAAGATGAGAAACAGTCCTAATGCAGAGCAGCTCCTCAGCTTAATTCACAAGGCTCAGGAGTATTTGGCTGACCCAGGGGAAGCGTGGAGCAACACCAGCAACAGGTTCAGTGGCAGTGCTGGTGTCTGGTGGCCCAAACTGAGTGTGCATCCCTCACCCCAGTGTCAGCAGAAGGCATATTCCCCTTTCTATTTCCACCCCTTGTGACTGCATCAAAACCTTCCAAATAGGAACTGAGTAATTCAAAGTATGTAACGGGCTTTCTGAGTCTGAAAACCAGAAAGCAACAAAGAAATGTAAACTGTTTCTAGTCCCCATAGGGATGCACTGCTTGAAACCCAACAACACAATAATAATAGTTTATATGACCTGTTTCAGAAATAACTTCCAGATTTATCTCAGTCTTGTGTGTCAGTCAGTTACCTGAACACACATATGGACAATCCACACAATATAACTACAGTCTAGATTTTCCTGCTAAATCACAGAGTAGTAATAGCATTATTAATTCAAAGTGTAAGAACTACATACAATTAGATAATTCTGCCAGAAAATTTAGGGGTGCAGACAAGATGGAGGACAGGGGACTCCTTCGAAAGGTAAGACTGCAATGAAGAAAAGTGCAGGGAGAATCACAGAATCATTGAACAGTTTAGGTTGGAGGGGACCTTAAAGTTCATTCAGTTATAACCCCCTTGCCACAGGCAAGGACACCTCCCACTAGACCAGGCTGCTCAAAGTCCCATCCAGCCTGGTCATAACACTTCCACGGATGGGGTATCCACAACTTCTCTGGGCTACCTATGCCAGTGTCTTCACCACCCTCACAGTAAAGAATTTCTTTCTAATATCTAACCTAAATCTGCCCTATTCCAGTTTGAAGCCATTATCCCTCATCCTATCACTAAATACCCTTGTAAAAATTCCCTCTCCAGATTTCTTGTAGGCCCCTTTCAAATACTGAAAGGCTGCTATAGGGTCTCCCTGGAGCCTTCTCTTCTCCAAGCTGAAAAACCCCAAATCGCTCAGCCTGTCCTCATAGCAGAGGTGCTCAGCACTATGATCATCTTTGTGGCCCTCCTCTGGACCCACTCCAGCAGGTCATGTCCTTCTTCTGCTTGGGGCTCCAGAGCTGGATGCAGTACTGTAGGTGGGGTCTCACAAAAGGAGAGGAGAGGGGCAGAATCACCTCCCTCGACCGGCTGGCCACGCTTCTTTTGATGCAGCCCAGGATGCGGTTGGCTTTCTGGGCTGTAAGCACACATTTCTGGCTTATGTTGACCTTCTCATCCACCAACATCCTGACATCCTTCTCGTCAGGTCTGCTCTCAATCCATTCTCCACCCAGCCTGTATCTGTGCTTGGGATTGTGCCGACTCACATGCAGGACCTTGTACTTGGCCCTGTTGTACTTCATGAGGTTTGCAGGGGCCCGCGTCTCAAGCCTGTCCAGGTCCCTCTGGATGGCATCCTTCCCCTCCAGCATGTCACTGCACCACACAGCTTGGTGTCACCGGCAAACTTGCCAAGGATGCACTCAATCCCCTGTCCATGTTGCCGACAAAGATACTGAAGGGCCCTGGTCCCGGTACTGACCCCTGAGGAGAAGGTAGGAGGAGGACATAACCATCCTATATAGCCCAGCCTGTGCCACGTCCTCACATCCTGTAATATAATCATGCCAACCAAAAATAGCTACACTGTACACAAAATATTTCTGTAAACCTCTTCTTATTTTTTATCAGCGGAAGAGTGGCGGTGAAGATCAAAAAGAGCCAAAACACTAACTCTGTCGTGAAGACTCGGCACACAGACCACAAGGAAAAATGTCCTGCAGTTTGTCTCTTTGCAGATTGTTTTGACAAACACTGCTTTTTATAAACCTTGTCTAACATATATTTCATATAATTCTTTTGAAAATGACTTATTTGGCCTTTACATTAAAAAAACCAACCAAACCAACAACAAAACAAAATCAACTGCAAAGGCTATATTTTAGCAGTGCCTATTGCAATCTAGTTTTTACTCTTGTGGTATAATCTGTAGAGCTAAAGCTGTATGCATTCCTCAATATCCCAGATAACCCTTGATTTATTTTTTTTTCTTTCTACTAAAATAATTTCCTCTTGCATTTTGTCTGTAAAAAAAGGTTTTCTTGTTACATGAAAAATATAACAGTTTCAACTTCAGTCACAGAACAATTTGGATCTCTAGCAGCTCATGTAAGCCATTCCTTTGCAGCAAGTAAGCACAAATTTAATTATCTTTAAGAGTTTCTGATAGCTGGTTCTAACTTGCCTATTTCCAGTTAGATAATTTCCCAAACTACTGTGATAATTTGCCTCACACCTCTATTGGGTAAAGTGTTTTTTCCCTGTTTTTTTCTTTAAAGGTTAAGAAGAAATTTTTTCCTCTCCTGTCATTTAATGATTATAGGGCTTTTTTTCAAACCAGCACTTCATGTTTCTTTCCTTCCTTTTTTCCCTTATCATGTGTTAGTTTTGTCTAAACCATATCTCCACAAAAAGAGATGCTGAAAGAAAGATAGTAAGGATACTGAAAAAAATAACAAAACAGTAACTGAAATTAATTACTGTTATCAGTGCTTTGGATTAGGCATTACTGTTGGAAAGAAAGTATAGTTTCATCTGATGCTTCTCCCTCAGCCAGATTCTGTCATGCTTATTTGGGTTGAGGATTACTTTCCTATTCAGGCAATCTCATTGAAATTAGCAGGATTATGACTGCAGCAAACGTTTCTCATACTGAAAATGATGGCAGAATCTAGTCTTGAATTATTTTCATAAATCATAATCACAGTGGTTCAGTACATTATTTACCCCTAAACTGAAATATTTGTATTAGACAGGTATTCGCTTCCCAAATTGTGGATCACCTTCAAGCAACTGCCTACCTTTTATTAGCAACCTACACCAAAAAATACCACTTTTGCTCTCTAGCCTGTGACTCTGATATGCAGAGACACTTTAATTGCTCTGCATTCCTGAGTAATCATTTTATGATGGGTTTATTGCCACCTCTCCCTTATCAGGGCATGGCACTGTTACAGACCCTAGTGATAAATTACCCTTTAGAGAGGGAGAAGACAGTGCCACTTTAACAAGTGCAATAAAGCACTTTTTATACCAGGAGAGTTCAGTGCATTTCCCATTCATCATACACCCTCAGTGATTTTACACAGATTTTACACTGTTGATTAGCTCATTAGTGGGGTTAATTGGATACATTAACTGGCAGAATTACAGCTTGACTATGAACCAGAGGCTGCAGCATTATAAATGACAGACAAACTACAGACATGCATGGCCAGCCTGAAGGAAGTTCTTCTCTTTGATTAACTTTCATTAGGTTTTAATTCTTCCCCTTCTACTTCTATAATTGACTCTGTCTATTTACTATAGCACAAAATGAGTAAGTGGATAGATTACACGAAGTGGCATTTTCCATGGCCGTCTGTCCTCATGTCGCAAATATTCAGAAGACGACGACTAGAAAATGAGCAGTAAGAAGACTGTGAATAGTTAGGCCTTGCAATTAAAGTGTATAAGCAGTCAAATCCTGGCTGCCATCACATATCCTGCTAGAAAATAGTGCCCACAGTTGCGCATTCAGGGCCCAGCCCTGTTCTCTGCACATAGCCAGAATTTTACAGATGGATTAGTGTGACATAAAAAGATGGGAAACATTTGTTGTATGTGGGAAGTGCAATGGAGCCACTGAGCAGCTCTCTGCTTAGCCTAAATTTTGCACTGGCCTCAGCAGCTGCTGGGTTGATGTTGTTGAAGGAGTCCAAGTTGTTACAGCTCACAGGCGCCCAAAGGATTCCCCAATCATTTTGTATGCAGATTATTTTTCTCTCAGGGTAACATGGTTTTGAACAATGTTGCCTAATAATTACAGAAGTTCAAAATGTAGTGATTTATTGTAAGCAAATGACTCGGTAGCCATATTAGTGTTTTTATACTGGCTTTCTCATAGCTTGGCTACATGAACCAAGGTCTTTCCACTTCAGGTATTTCATTTTGTCTGCTAGGCACCCAACCTTCTTTCAGTTTGAATACCTCAGAAGGCCAAAAGTGAAGAAACTGGGTCTGCTTCATCCCCCGTCCTGCTCCCATCCCGACCAAAACCCCTTGCTTCCTCCTTCTAACCACACTATGTGTCGGCGGGCGGCAGCCTGGGACAGTTGCAGCGCACAGAGCCACCTTCATCCACTCTGTTTCTCTCCTGCTAGAAGCTCTCCCTGTGTTTGCACTCTCTTCCCAGTTTTACAGGCAATGTCTCCAAATGCTGTTGTTAACCGAAACATTTATTTCACAAGTTCTGGGCACCTCCTGGTGCATTTGCTATAGGTGTCATTTTGTTTCACACACCTTATTTCTTAGGGGTAACAGATACATGCCCAAGAGAGTATTTGCACATGAAAATATAAGAGGAAGTAATGCCTAAATCTGCTGAGCACGCAGCTGAAAATGTGGAGTGGGACCTCAGGCAAACTCATTTGTCTGCACAAGCAGGGATTACTTTTTAATAGCTCTCCATGCCTTTTTAGGCCAAAGCTCTCGGTGGGATTTTGTTGCAGGGTTTTTGGTTTTTATGTATGCCTGCAATTGTCAGCCTAAGATTATTGCTTGTTCTACTAGGATGGGAGAAAGAGTATTGTAGTTACCGAGTTTGAGCTAATTAGTATGCACAGTTCAGTTCGTGACCTTCATTTTCACTTTGGCTTGCCCATCTGGAAGGGAATATGTTCCTTGGTCTTTTTTATTGAATGGGTCTGATTTCCATCACTGTACATTATCTTAACTTTTCTCATTTCAGTAAGATAGGCTTTGGGACGATAGCCATTTATTTTGCTTAGCTTCTGTTCAGGGCCTCTTTCATTTGCCTTTTAATTTCTCTGTTAAATAATGCTAGCTTTGGATTGCTACCAGCCTCCGAGTTTTTTGTGTCTCTTCCGGATAGACAGCACTTAGTCCTGAGTGGTAACAACATCAAAGCACTCCGCAATATTCCCTCTTAACTACCCATAAACCATTACTTTCCAAATTATGTTATTATCTACAACAAAGTAACTACAAGCAATTTCAAAACTGAGGATGAAATCTGTGGGTTGTAAAAGCCATGCCTACATCAGCATGAAGAAAAGTAGCTTTGCTGTTGATTTTGTTTCACCAGCTCCAGTTTTTGAAGCTCAATCACCATCTTATACTCCACGACAACCACACTCTTTTCTAAAGTAAGGTCCTTAATAAAGAGGACTCTAGACTTCCCAGGTAAACAATTTATTAATTCAGCCCTGAAAGCATGTCAGGATAAAAGCAAACCAATAGCAAGATGGACGTTTTTCTTCCTAATAGGTGGTTTGTTATCTTAAAACCGAAGAAGCAGTTCTCAGAAACATCTTCATACAGCTCTAAGAAAAATATCCTCCCTGTTTTTCGTGTCAATAATTTAGTTTCTTTTGGTCTTGTGGTTTATCCCTTTGGGAACAAGATTATTGTCCCATAAACCAGCAAGCGGTTACTATTATCTCTTAATTACTAGTAATGGTGTGAAGCTGAAAAGTAATACTGCGTGGCTTGTAATATGAGTGTTATTATGTACTGCACTTACTGGGAGATTGATTCTAGGTCTGTTTTAGCCCTGCCAGAACCAAACGGCTCAGACTGAGATTTGTGCTGTCACACAGACATCACTACCCAGACTGATGTTTTTGTGCACGTCAAGTAGCACTGCTTTGCAAATGGCCCCACTGAAGTGAAAGGAAACGCCAACAGACTGTGGTAATGAAACTCAGCATAAATAAACATATTTGATCTTGGCCCAGTGTTTGCAAACTCTTCCTCTGGAAATCAGGGTAGGCATCAAAGACAGAAGTAACACGGTGTGACTGCAGAAGTAGGCTTCTGGCTCCCTTCAGCCACAGGCACAAGAACATGCCTTATTGTAAATGCATGAGAAGTGCCCTTCGAGTCAACAAGATTGTTCATGCACCTAACGCTCAGACACTCCTGCAAGCGCCTGGATTGTTTGCAGAGGCATTACGCGTGCTGCTGAGAGTTCCCGGGTACTTTTAGCACAAAAAAGTCATCATATTGCTGAGGCTACTGTGAGTGAGCTGATGAGCGCTGCTCCCAGTCACCATCTGAACCGAGCACACCAGGGCACCAGCACAGCGCAGTACATCCAAGCTCTGCCCTGCTCCTGCAGCATTTTCACCCTCCCAGCTGCCGTGTTTGCTTAACAATCTGGAACTTCCTAAACAAACCGAAGGGAAAGCACAAACAGATGAGCTGTTTGCCCTGGTTTCTGGTCAATTAAATGTTCCTTTTCCTAAGACTGGTTTTCTTCCCTATTAATTAAGGCTCTTATGCTGGCAAATTTCAACATCACCGTGCAGGCAAGAGGCTGGGCACCAGACCTGAAAGCTCTGTGACTACAGCTCCTCAGCCAGGTAATTTGGTTCCCCACTTTGCTCCTCAGTCCCCTGACCGGCCATGCTACATCTATATTAGTTTTCTTCCCAGCTCTCTTTTGAAATGAACTGACTAGTTAGTTACTTTCGAGGCAAATGCAGGTGCAGTTCTGCAGCTGGTGCAATGACAAAAAGGCATCACTCTGGGGGAATACGGCACAACGTTTGCATCACTTTAGATACTCTTTTAATTTAAAAACCGTCTGACAGAATTGTCTTAAGCTTACAAGGGGTAGAGGGGAGACCTGAAAAAGACGCTCAGTGTGGACAAAAATTACATTAATATTACTAACATTATTATGATATTAGCTAATATATTATTATTATATTACTAACATTACAGTGTAGCTTCGTGCAAACTGCCTATCAAGGATAGTCCAAATTCATTCTGGAGACGGCTCTAACAACATAATAGTCCAGATAATCCAGGTCCAGCAGATGAGAATGTTACCTGGCCCTGCCCAATTCACTCCTATGGATAGATAGCACTAGGTGGATAGCTCTGAACCTCTGCTCTCAGCACAGGGACACTCACCAGGGCAGATGCCTTTAGTAACCACCTGGCTTAACATGACTCCTTTCAAAGAAGCTTGTCTGAGTCTCTGTTGTAATCACTGGCAGATGGTCTTTGAGAGTAATTTTTGGGTTTAAATGCCTATCAGCTAGCTATGTGAACAATAATTTGCATTCAGGTTAAGAACATTGTGAGTAAAAAGCCTGGAATAAAAAGGTAAGTCCCAGGGCTGGGATAAAAGGCAATCTATGATTCCATGAAAATAATTAATAAAAACATGCATTTGTTGACTTCAGTCAGATTTACATTTTGAAAGCTCCAGAAAAAAACTTTCAATTCCTTTTGCCAAAGGACTGGGAAAAGGGAAATAATTTGATAATATTAAACCTTAATTCTTCTGCGGCTGATGGTTTGGGAGAACTAATTTGTGATTTTACCATGAAAATTAACAGTGTGAAAGGTATAAAACTGGCTAGAATCTGTTGCTTAAAGAAGGAAAAAAACTTGCAGGGAAAGGCTCCACACATAACTGGATGAATAATTACATCAAACAAGACCCTGGGAGTCAGCAGAGAATCTACAGATGAGAATGGGAAAAAATGAACTGATTGACAAGAACAAGCTGTGTCTTTAGGGACAAAATGCTGAAGGTTTTAATGAGAAATACGAAAAGGGAAGCTGAACTAGAGCAATCAAGTAGATTAAAAGTATCCCCAAAATGTCCTTCAGATGCTTTAGCATGTCCTAACATGCTAAAAGTTAGGGAGGAAAAGTGGATCTTGTGTAATTAGCAATAGGGTAGAAATTAGAGATAGTGCAGGTATGAATTAAAAACCCCAGACATAAACACCTCACCTCAGTTTTCTAAAATGACAGTGATAGGGGCTACTGGAAACAATTCAGGGTGGCTCTGAGTTGGGAAGCCTTGCCAAAACAGGGATAATGCTATGTTGCTCAGATACCCAAAGAAGAGCCATTATTTAAGAAAAGAAAGAAAATAACCAGGTATCTGTTGGCCACAGTTAGCTTCCCAAAATTTTGCAAAGCTGGAGAACAACTTCTGAGCACAAAACTTAAAAAGAGGTAAATAAAATACCTATTTACTAAAGGTAGTCTCATACTAACCTGACACCTTTCTCTGACATGATAAATGATCTTCTAGGAAAGGGAGGCATAGTAGAAGTTAGCATCAGTGTATGTAGTCGAGGCTGATGATAAAGTCAAAGTCATATTTAAAAATTGTTTGCTTCTTAAATGTCATAGTTTCTATATAGTTATTTATTTTCTTCTGGAAGATCTGAATTACATTTTGTTGGTAGAAGAATTGTACGAATAGATAATTTGTTCAATAGCAGAATCCTTGTAAGGTGTCCAGTCTTGTTGTTCTTGCTGCTTCCTTACATATTTTGCTCTCTAGATACTCTATGATTCATATTCCATAATGTAATTTTGGCCACTTTCCTTCCCTCTGAATTGATGTTTCTTTCCATTGCTGTTAGCTAACATGTTATTCAAATTCAAAACATTATTATATTTCTCCTCTCTTGCTCGCTCTTCCTGTTTTTTTTAAAAAATCAAACCTTATTAACATCCTGGCTCCAATTCCTCCTGTTTTTCTGTATGCTTACAGTATGACTTCAAGTTTTACAATGGAAAAAATAGTCCCCCTGCAATTTAATTTATCGGGGAAATTTAGTTTCCAAACTTCCTGCCTGCCCCTCTCCAGTATCCCAGTTTTCACACCTCATTAATATGATGCAAACACACACAAGCACATACTCTATTACTTTGTTTCTAGAACAAGACAGACATTTGTAGCTACTCTTCCTCCATCTCACGATTGCGCTCTCTGTTGTTTTACTACTGTAGAAGTCCCTTGATATTTTGCCCATTATAAGGTATTTTCAAATCATTCTATAACCGGCTTTTGAAAGCTCTTTTAATAAATTAATATGGTGCAAGTGGCTGGAAATGTGAGCTAGGATTATAAATCAGATGATAAAGTATGTTTTCGTGTTAAAAAGGACAGCTTTCATAAGCCTTGGTCCTCAAAAAAAATATAGGTTCCTCTTTAGGTCACTTTTTGAGAAAATACCCACAGTGTGGTGGTTTTAAAATACTGACCTTCCTACTATGTGCAGGTTTGGTGTTTTGGTTTTTTGTTTTGTTTTGTTCGTGTTTTTTTTTTTAAGAACTGGAGCTGTTGTACTTCATTATAGGTTTATGGAATTTATAAACCAGCCTCAATTAGCCACTACAGGGGATTCTTTAAAATAAAGTTGTAACAAGGTATACTCCCTAATAGTTCACATGCCAAGGTTAAGCAGTTTGGATGGATGGTGGAGAGAATCGTGAACAGCCACGTAGCTATTATTTATGATCTGTGGAAGAGTGGTCTCAGCAGCAAGCACATCTTTGGAGCCAGACATTGCAAGCACACTTGTACAAAGCACTCCAGTCCTGCTGAGCCCAGCTGGGCAATGCCACACCACACCATGGGCAATGCCACACCACACCACCTCTTACCTTGCTGCTTCCTCTGACGCTCGGAAGGACGGACAGCATGGTACTGCCCAGCAAGTCCTCAGTTTCTTCTCCCTGTGCTGGCCTGTGACCTCAGCGGGAATGGCTGAAGGCCATTACTTTTTCACATAGCGTGTCCCTGGCCATAGCTTTGCTTTTACTATTTCTGTTGTGAGATCTGTCATGCCTATCCCCTTGTTACTTGACCCGTTTGGATTTCAAATAATCCTTCCTTAAACTACAACTACAGAAAATAGAAAAAAATGGTAAGTACAAAGTAAACTAACATGATTGCAACAACTAAATTTAAATCCCGTGTATGGATGTCATGCCTCCTCAGCCAAATCCCATCCCCTTCAGTCTCAGGTGAAAACTAGGGGAATACTTGAATCGTGCAATGACACCCAAAGTCATCACCTCCAAGACGCAGGGCAGCGAGGCAGCGAGCCCCTCTTTTGGAAATGCGGCAGCTGACACTGAGAAGCCTTGAGGTCAGCCTCCTCCCTCCCTTCCTCCCCAAGCCATGGAGGCGACTCCACCTGGGACAGTATCCCGAGGGACAAAGGCGATCTCTCAAACGAACAGAAATGTCACAGATAACAACATGCTTCCCTGCTTCTGAGACCTTTGCACAAGAGCGGAGGTGTGACCTGCCTGGCCTGGTGTGAAAGCCCAGACAGGAGAGCGATGAAAGGTGACTGAAAGAGGGCAGAGCTGCATGGTTGGTTTTCCTCATTACAAGCTGGAGCTTGTTTTGCTGGAACATTTTCTGCTTAAGCCTAGTCAACAGAGCAGAGCTGGTCAGAGGGGAATGACAAAACCATTTAACAGGGATCCGTCTCTCCCGGAGGAGGACAGTGTGCAGGGGAAGCCAAGGAACAGGGCAACCTGTTCTCTGCATCATGGCACAGGTTCTGTTTTCTGCACGTTACCAGAGATACGCTGAAGGAGGAACATCTGTGAGATCTGAATGGCAGGAGTTTTTGAATGACATGCACTCATATGCTCAACCAAAGCACTGTCATACCTAAATACTAAGCAGTTCCTTCTCTCTCTCAAGTTATTACTATCAGTTCATACCTCTTCAGCAGAGCTTATGCAAGACCCTGAAGTCCAAGCTGTGTGTCCCTAGCAGTCACTGCTCCCCCAGCTTTACAAAATACCTTCTGGGTAGCTTTTGCCACTGGTTTTTCCCTGGAGTTGTAAATGGAATAACATGTTACCCACTGCACTCCTAGGAGAGACAACAGCAGTTACTCCACGTGCCTTCTCCTTATGGACTGCTGTTCTCAACTATTCGCATTCTCTCGTGCTTAATCAAGTGTACAAGAGTACAAATATACAAACACACAGAGGCTGCCTGCCTGAACGCATAAATCTGACTCACCACATGTTAATACAGAGAATAGCAAGTTCTTAACGGGAATATATCAGAGAGCGTGTGGTTCAGAAAACAGAGACAAGTTCAGTTTCACAAAGATATCCAAATCAGCCACATGGAAAAATGAAGAATTTTTCTGCAGCTGATACAGTTATATTACTGAAACTGAATGCTAGTAAAACACAGGCATGCAACTTACTCTCCTTCAGAACTCTGCGGAGAACAAGAAAGAAACTGCCCTTCACAGAAGCAAGATACCAGGGAAGGGAAGGGAGTTGTCTTCCCTCCTGCCAAGCTGCCATTTACCATTTGAAATTCTTATTTGCAACTTCATACAAAGGGCTCAGTGATGAGTAAGCATTTTGTGTGAAGCTGCAAATAAGAAGTTGCACTTAAGTGCTTACTCATCACTGTCCAGATTTTGCTATATCCTTCTTTATGGTGACAACTACCTGGCTCCACCTACTTGCATCCCTGACATTAGTGGAACCACTGGTGGCAGACCCTAGGCCTGTGCCTTCTGTTATTAGTACTTATAGTATGGCTTTTACACTGCTGATGGACAAAGTTAGTTCAATTACTCTGGGACATGCTTTCTCTACTTTGTATTTTGCACACAGGGCACTTTGCACACTGACAAGCTAGGCAAAATGTGTCTTTTTGTGTTTTAAAAAAAGCTATTCCCTTGAGGATCTTATGGTGTTTGCATATGACAGGGGAGATTTACAGACAAATTATATTTTAGTACCTTCTTACTAGAACTGTAGCTGTTAAGAATTCAGAAACATTGGGAATATAAATCCAGAAATTTCAAGCAATATGTGGAAAGTTGCCAGATTTAGAAACAATCCAATAATGTCATATTTTGGAGTTAAGATATATCCAGTCTAGCAGCATCTTAAAGCTCATAGCTCACATTACTAAGTTCATATTTCATGGAAGTCATACACACATAGGTTTCATTTTTGCTACAAAGGTGATGAATTGCAAAAGGAGATGTCACACCAAAACATAAACACAAGCCGAGAAATTGTGTTGCAAAGTTTTACTGTTTCTATAGAATTCCAAGCATCAGCTGTAATGCAAAATTATAGTGCGTTAGGCACTGTGCTTGATATGGGGCACCTGCTTATACTGCTTCATATGTAAAAATCTGGGATATTCACTCTTTCAGTAACCTGAATACAGTCCACCTGCCTTCTGAATCTATGTATAAGCCTATGATTTATTTGGTATTCAAAATACATCCAGTAAATCAAATAAAAACTACACGGGAAGTTATATGCAATGGTAACAACGCATGATTTGTTAGACACTCACTAGAGCATGATGTGACACAAGGCCAGGTAGCTGGGCAGCCTTAGAAATGACATAGTTTTTCGCCTTAGGTAGAAATACAACGTCAAAAGAAACCTACCTAGTTCCTTTTCTCTTTTAATGAGATTTTTACTCTTCTCAGGAAGTACAAATCATCCAGGAAAGTATCTTGATGTAGGACATCCTCTGATGTTGGCCAGTTTTATGCCATTTATCCTCTCACCTCTGCAGTCAGCTCTAAGCATGTTCCACGAGAAAAATAAAGATGAAGGAAAACCTAATTGGATCCTGCTATCTGACTAAAAGTGGCAGCAATAGAACAATGTCTTGAATACACGGCTTGCTGAAATAGGCAACCCAGGCATTTTGAATTTATAGCTACATGTGTAGACTGACTTGTAGATAACAAAAACATACATGTAATTATTCCTTGGCTGACAGAAAAGGGTCTGGGGGATGCAAGATGAGAAATAAGGAAGAGAAATGCAAGAGGAAGGGAGGAAAGTTACCAACTTTTTAGCTGGATCTTGACAACAAATAGTAAAATATTAATTATTAATGGTCTTTCACATGGGAAAGCGCATTACAAGCTCCCTGCTTAAACCTGTATTTAAGCTGTAGGAATAGAAATATAAACACATATTTAAAGTTAGAGCAAATCAAGGAGATATGGTATAAGGTATAATACCTTTTTTTACCAACTAGTACAACTTACTGCAACTGTGGATATGCTGAGCACTTTAATTATCCATGGTATTTTTTGCTCAAAAATCAAGTGCAGAAGTGCAGAACACAACTTCTCCACAACACTTCACACCTGTGCATAACACTTCCCTGAAGGACCTGCCTTCTTTTCATCAAAGAATTCTAGAGTAGATGAAAGCTGGTGCTGCTTCACTGAAAGGAGAGCAGCAGTGCTGATTTACACCACCAGCTAAGTTACATATATTCAAACAGCATCAATTAAATGTCACAACTTTTGTGACCAGGGAAGGGGAACATTTTTGCTGAGGAGGGAAGCTTATGCTAATGTTGCCCTAGGCAGAACAGAAAGGCTTCTGGTTTCGAAAGTCTGAAATACTTTTTTTAAAAAAGCAAACTGCAGCAACACTAATTTTGCTGACAACATTTTTAATAAAAGAACTGTGTCTGTCTGGGAGATTGTTGCAAATACTCAAGTATCTAGGTGGAAACATGATTTGCCACTCATTAGTTTAAAGAGGTTTTCTTGGATGAAGCCTGTGAATGCGATATTCCACAACACAATGCCCACAATGAATCCAGACATATTACTGTGACAAAAAGAAGATCCAAAAACACAGCAGTGTATGAGAGAGAATGGAGATTTAATATCGTCGGAGAGACTGTCTGAATGAACTTCTTATTATAGAAGGAGATTGAATCTTTCCATTATAAAAAAGTCCAGATTATTACATCTTGATGAGCCTAGTTTATTATGGGATTCTCGCACATGGTAGGCTGGAGCAACAGTGTTATCTGTCTTCTTCAAGATTTTGGTAGGAGGAACATGTAGTTTTTTCAGAGCCTCCTAAATCAAAGATGCAACACCCTTGACTTCCCCTGCAGGTCCCGCTTCCACCACCTACCTTTTCCTGTTTCGCTTTCAACCTATAGTGTTCCATCACTGCTAAGATGGACACTTCTGCATCAGAAGCCTTACGTTAAAATGAAACTGGCTTAAGGTTTTAAAAGTTACACTCAAAAATGCCATTTATTACTCAATAAGGCTTTTGCAATTCAAATCTATGGCTTCCTGAAGCCATGCTCTTCAATTCTAAAAAGAAAAAAGCGTATGCTCTATTTCATCCTGCCAGCCACACACTTGAAGGTGGGCTGGATTCTCTTCTACATTTGGCATCAGGAATGTAAGTCTTAACTAAGTGACCGGCTGTTGAACTGTTGCAGTGGTGAGGGGTCCGGTCTGCTTAGCTTTGAAGTAGTTAATGGTACAATTAAAACTGAAGTTAGTAATCCCTGTAGCTAGTGATGCCGTTCTTAATTTCTGTCTTTACTCACACTCCTTTTAGATGATTTCTCGCGTGCTTATGCATTGACAGACATCAGCACACACGAGCGCAGAGTGAGCCACAGCAAGGCTGATTACACCAGTACATGGTGTGGGGGCAGGACTTAAGGAACTGATGCTGAGGGCCCAGCAGCAAGAGTTGTGCCTTGAGAGCGGAAAGAGGTGAGAGGGCATGTTTTCTGAATTGATGCCTGTGGCTACACCAGCCATTCTCCTTTCATGGGATCTGCGGTCTCAAGTGCCACAGGACTTATTGTTACCTCACGGCTAAAGTAGCAGTCAGTTCTGCCACAGAATCAGGGTCTCTTAAGCAACAGGAGCTATTGCTGCCCCCAGGGTGTAGCAGAGGTCACAGCCTCGACCTGCCAGTGCCGTGCTAAGCATTGGACAGAAGTCCTCCTCCTTTCCCATGTCATACCTTCAGGGCTCAACATGCCTAGGTGGAGAGTGCATGGGGCTGACAATCTGGCCCTTTAGGTGGGACTACTGAGTTGATTATTCCTTCGTATGGCAGGCATCGCTTTCTCACGTGTCAAATATGTGTCCATGCTATGCTCACTGCTTTGAAAGACTGACTTCCTGAAGAAAATAGAACAGTACCTGTTGTTCTGTCCCAGAAAAGGGAAATCGGGACTCAAGTAAAATACAAGGCAAAATTTCCATCACACCTCCAGCTCACAATGAGTTCAATGGCACTACCTTTGATTTACAAAGACCTATTTTTTATTGCCTTTATTGTACTCTCAGATTATTTTAATGGGGACAGAATACGGGAGAGGAAAACTACATCTCTTACAATTTCATCAAATTTAGAGATTCTGTTGAAACATCCATCATTTCACTGGGCAATTTTCTTCTGTAAGTGAAATGTCAGCTATCCTCTTTCTATCACTGGAAAAAAATAAATTATTACAAAATGTCTGCAAACCAACTGCCCGCCAAGTCAACTGGAATTTTGGCTGAGATGTGAGTAAAGGATCAGGCTCATTATTTGAGAAATTCCTGTTTCAGTGATATTTAATCACATACCTGTTATACAACAGACACTGATTTATACAGTGCTCAGTTACAGAACCCAAGCCATACAAAATATAGGATGACTTTCGTTTGGAAATATTATCTGGATATAGATATCTAATTAAGTAGAATTCTCATTAATTCATTATAATGACATGTCAGTAGACATTATCCTCCCATTTGGTCGTAACAGCTATAACTAGTATAATCAGCATATTATTGCTATAAAACACAGAATTTAGCAGCAGGTTTGAATCTTCAGTCCTCTCTTTCTTTAAAGATAAGAGGCCATAAGATGTACCCAGTGATGACTCTGTGAGTCTAAAAATGCATGCCAGAATGTTAACATTATTAATATCATAAAAAATGCATAAAATAATTCTAAACCTTCAGGACAAAGCCTCTTTCTGTGTATGCAGATGATGACACTGTAGAGTTTTTAACACCTTGTACTGAAAAAATAAAGCATAGAAAAGCATTAGCCTCATGGAGAATTGCCTTAATTGCTTTGACCCCAAAGGGTAAGACATTAGGAACACCGTAAGAGCTATATATTCAGTACAAACAATGGTGCCCTCAAGCAGAACACAGCCTTTTCACTCTGTTGCTTTCATTTTGACCAATGCCTTCAGTGTAATCAACTATGGCAATGTTTAATCTTACATTTTTATATCTAGATAATACAAATCATCATTACAAACAGGAGAGGATTTGCGATTAATAACTTATTCCTTATACCAGATATAGGCAAGATCAACTTTGTACTTCACTCCATAGTTAGAAAAACATACTATAAGAATGTAATATCTGTTTATATTATAATAATTAAAAACAAAGAAATAAATGTGCTCAATAAACATGAAGAGTAGTTCTAATCTCAGTTTCAAAAATACACAACAGAGTTCATGTTACGTACAGAAGGTGAAAATGTGACAGAAGTTCGTAATAATGTAACCTTGGTGCATTGGATGTGTGTATTTCCAGTAGGCTGGTTAATTTATTTTATACTTGCATACACGCTATGAGTCAGAGTATAAAAAATGTGTATTTAACAGATTCATTCAATTTTCTCTGCCAAATCAGACTGTTTCAACTCTCTTTTCCTACCAAATTTTGTATCTGTTTTAAAGACAGGCTCATTCCTGTCTCTCAGAGGTCGTCTTAAAAAACTCATACACGTTATTTGTTTTTTCAACTTTGATACGTGCTCTTCTGTTTTACAAATCTTTTGTTACGTGCTGTTTGTCTGTTGCATATCATTTCATTCTACACTTACTAAAGATCAGAAGTGTCAAACTTCAGCATTTCTGCATGTTTTTAGCTTGAACGCTTCTGATCCTATTTTGTTATGGAAAGTAGCAAGCCCCTGAGTATTTTGAGCCAACAGGAGAAAAAAACAGTCTCGAAATCTTCAGAATGCAAACACAGACCTGCAGTCTTAATAACAAAAAGGGTAGTGTGAGCTCACCATAAAAATTACAAGTTTAAAACTGTTTTCATGTTTTCCTCTAAGCTGGGTGTGATTATATGGGCAAACTGGGGAGACTTGCAACCAAGGTGTGACGAAGTGCTCAGTTTCCCGGAAGGGAGGCTCTTTCTGTGTGGGTGACTGCAGTAAATGCACTGCTCTGTGTGGGTGGGATGTAAATGAATCTTGAACCCACACTGGGCCCTGCTTCTCTTTCTTGTCTGTGTAATGGATAAGGAAGAGAGAGAAAGAAAATACCATCCCAAATAAAATCTTCTTAATCTTCTTTGCAGAAAGTGTGGTATTCCTCTTCTTCTGTAGCAGGACTGCTTTTAGCTGACGGGCTATGACTCTTGCACATTATTTAAAGAGATCGCCCTCCTTTTTGGCTTTGAGTGTGGGTGACTCTACAGTCAGCAATGTCAATGAATACTCCCTTACACTTGTGGAAGCACTGAACCCATGGGATCATTCTCCAGTTGGTATGATGTAGATCCCACATTTCTGTTTTGTGCATTATATGGGCCGTCGTGGTTACATAGTGTATCTATTTGGCGATTGCTGCCAGCTAGGAGCATGGCATCTCTAATTCAGAAAGAATTTTGACTTATATAAAATCAATTCGGATATGCTATCACATGCTATGAATTTAAATAACTGGCTCTGGTGGCACACAAAACCTTTTTGTTCATGTAACTCTCATGAAGAATACGTGGAACACCACACGTCATCACAGTAACATATCGTAGTTTTCAGAAAGGCTCTCTTTTTATCTCAAAGTCTTCATGTGCCTTACAGTGGAGGTTATTCCCATTTACAGATAAGGAAACAGAATCATAGGGAAGTGACTGAACTTTCTGAAGTCAGTCATGGTGGGCCAGGAGCAGACTTGGGAAAGAAGGTCCTGTCTCCTTGACATACTGATTTAAGCAAAATACAACGGAAATGATTTGGACGAAATAAATTCTTCCAGAATGACGAAGAGGAAGGGCTAATCTAAATTAATTAAATGCTCTCCTCCAGTGTTCAATGGCCTATTCCCACCTCTACGTGAAAGGGCAAGGCTGCTCTGATCCACTGAGTTCTTAGCTGCATGTATTTGCTTTTTGGTGAGGATCTTCTGTGATGTGGGAAAGCAAAGCTCACTACAGTTGGCAAGAGACCAAAGTCAGGACATGCTGTTCAGCCTTCTAGATTAAAAAAACGGCATCAAAGTGAAATGAGTCACCAGGATAACACAGACTGCACAAATTTAAGTGGCACTCACAGAATGGGAAAGCAATACCCTGGGTATTCATCATAGTTGTGTCAAATCTAATGTGCAACAAAATTATGATGAATTCTGGATGACAGATGACAAATCTTGGTGAGAGAATGCATCCCTGAGGGCAATAGCAATGAAAAGAGTGACTAGGCCACAGAAAAGAAAATACAGAAATGCATGCTCCTGAATACTAGGAGTTAATACTTTGCTGCCAGTAGGCCACGCACAAATATATCCAGCAAGAGCTACCCTTGTGGTATGAGTTATGCTGACTTGAGTACAAGCAGGCTATTTCTTTCTACAAAAGCAGGTGACAAGGGAGGGAAAGAAAGCAGGTAGAGACTTAGCTGCCTCTCACTACACAAAACGAAGTCACTGAGGGCTCAGTTTAGGTTCCCACACATAGGTATCAAAGTGCCACTTTGACCTAGTGCCGCTTGTGGTGCTCTAAGATACTTCACCTGGATTCTGGCTGCCACTTCAGAAGACACAGGTCTCTTGCAGGTCCTATTCCTTTATCTGTCAGTTCCATATGGATGTTATAGATTCGCTAGGGAATCTCAAAGAGCACTAGATGCCTTATGTGGAAAAGCGAATTCGAATGTCAAATGTGAAGTAGGTCAGCAGCAGAGCTACTACCAGAACAAACAGTAAGAAGAAGGGGAGGAACAGGTCTCCAATCCGTAATGCCATCCCTACCATGACCTTCAGGCAGAGAAGCAATAGCCACCACATTAACTTCATGCAGACACATAACTCAGTACTACCAGTCTTTAAAATCCTAAAATGCAAGTAGCTACAGCAACTAGTGAGAGCTGCTAACTCCATGAACGCATTTTAGTAAAAAAAATTGCAGTTATTATCGAATATCTTTTATCCTAAATGGAAAGGAAAGCTGAGGTAATCTCACTCCCACTGTGTAATAATAATTAACAATTGCTGGCTTTTTAATGGTGAGTACTTTAGGTCTGAGAGACTTAGATGGATGGAGTAGATTTCCTGTATATATTTGAATATATTTGTTCTCACTGAATGAATATACACTTGCTCACTTTCTATGAATATATTTTTAACATCCTTCTACATTTACTACAGTACATAATATAACATTCAGTTTGACCTTTTAAGCTAATCTTTACTCATCAAAATAAAGATACTTTAGACACAGAAAATATCTAAACCTCAGCTGTCCTCCGGCTTCACTGCAGTTCCCTGATGCTGTCAAATATATTTTAGAAATGCATAACACATCATTCCAAAAGGAAGGCTCTTGTTACCCTGAATGGATACATCTGCAGCCAACATTTTCCATTTATGTATTCTACACTGATCATTGTATCTTGTAGCTGAATTCAGCTTATCCTGATTTTTGGCAAGGAAAAGGTAAAATATTATTTAAAAAGAACACATTCAAAGCGGTTTGCATTACTGAAATTTAGAAGCTTCATGCAGTGCTTAACAGCAGGGAAAGAACAGGTAATACACAGGAGGCCATGGATAGAGGAGGATATTTTAACCACATAGTCCTGGGCCAATACAGCTTTTTTTCAATCCAGGCTTCTCCATTTGTCACACATAAAGCCTCACATGTTTCTCTAATTGGGATGTCCTCTTTCAGCACTAGAAGCCACCCTTCCTCTCCTGTACTCCTAAGAAACAGAACTAACAGCAGAGAAACCTTGATGGTGGTAATGCAGGTGCAGCTGGACTCCCCATGTTTTTCTTCCCAGAAGTCAGCCCAGCCCTGCCCTGGCCAGGGATGGAGAAAACCCCTTCAGCTCCATTAGCTCTGCTTTGGGACATATTGGACAACCACATTCATCATAGCTTGTGCTTCTGTCTCTCTGCAAACTCAAGCAGATTATCTCAGTGCTAGTCACGGTTCAGAGTTTTTTATTCCTCCTGTGAAGATGAAACATTTGCTCCTTAAAAATAATAACCAACTAACATTGCACAACCACAGGTGCTGGGGCCGCTCCCCAGGACTCCAGTCCCTCTGCCTTAACCACACTCTGCAAAAATGGGAATTAGAGGGTAGGGGAGCAGCATAACTGGTCCCCTGCTGGGAAGCACCCAAAATCTTCACCTCTATTTGTAGTCTGGGGACATTCAACACTGGTGTGTGGTTTGAAGGAGTCAACCAGCTCTCAGAAATGGGTTGTAAAAAAGGAAGATTGAAATTTTTCACATTTGTTTAATTCTTCAACTCAATAGAGCTGAATCCAAAAGAAAGACCAGAGTGCAAATGACCCAGTAATACATGTGCTTCAAGGATTTCTCTCTCATCTCCAAGGTTTTAAAAAAGGATAACTTTCATTTCAGATAGCTGTTCTCTGACACTAGTACTTTTTGGTATGTCAAATAAGAAAATTTGGAAGATATCTAAAGTATTCTCTCAAAGTATCTCTTTCTAGAAAATATTAAAAGGAAAAAAGTCTAAGCATGCAGAATGGCTGGGAAATGTGATGCCCTTTCATAACATTTTACTTTTGTTCTTCATGGGTACCACACAAAAAAAAATTGTCTACTAATATCAGGTTCTTGTGTTTAATTTTCTCCACTTTGGTCACTCTTCCAAAAATTGGTTTAATCTTTGAGATTTTTTAAATTGTTCTCTGAAAAGTATTTCAAGTCAGATTTAGTCATGACCACTAGCATCAAGAAAACCCTTCATTTTTAGGTCAGGTTAATTTTAGCTGCATGACTCAGGGAATTTAATGGGCAACATCTGTAATAATTAAAACACTTATTTTGCAAATGCATATGCATGTACCTAGTTTTAAGCATGTAAATAATATCATTAAAATCTATAGGACAAGCCACATGCATAATGTTATATGTATACCTGCACCTACAGAGGACGAAACTCAAGCTCATCTCCAGTGAAACATGTTGAGGCCAGGAAACAGTTATTAATATCTAAAATATTATTCTTATGAATAAATGTATGATTTTTCTGTTCCCTGGAGTATATTTTTAAGTAGTTCACTTTTTTTATTGTCATACAGTTCTTGAACTGCTATTTTGGTATCTTTATGAAAACTCCCCCACACTACATTGTTTGTTACACCCTTAATCATCAGCACAACACATCTGTCTGTTGTTTATAATGAACTTTGAATACTGAATTTCTTTACTAGCAAAATATTCCCATCAAATGGTATTTTTTGTCATGTCTTCAGACAATACATATTCCATAAAATTAACCAAAGACAACTGGATAAGCAGAGTGGTACCTTTAAAACCTTGGAAGGCTGAGAGTTCATGTTGTAGCATAATGGGGAAAAGAGGAAAGCTGCACCACTTCTACATTTTTCTTGTTTACAATTACATAGAAATTGACGGTTAGGCAGGGTATCCTTCATAAAGTGGAAACATTCTGTGTCACCACAGACTTTTAATAGGCAACTCATGTCTATTAATAGGGGCACATCTGTTCCAAAGGCTTGCATTATGCAGGTGTCTGTTCCTCTTGTGTTTTTTTGAATATATGGTAGATAATTAGTTAGACATGATTATTTGCAACCCCCATTTGGACCACTTATCACATTATCAAAGGCTTTAGTTTCTAATTAGGAAATATGAAACAAAAACCTTAACTTTACATCCGTATCACTTAAATATACCTGTTAGAAGGATGCTGAGAGACTGAATGTTCTTCTACTTAAAAAATTAACACAAAGGTAATGTCATTGATGAAAGAGGAACTATTTTTGCTTTACAACTCGTGATAGGAAACCACAGCCTTTCCTATTCTTCTTGCTAATAACCACAGGTTCCTTAAATAGTATTTGGTTGTTTAAAATACAGCTTTTCCAAAATCTATTCGATGAGTGTAACAGGCCCAGATCTTAAAGACCTCAATTTCTTCTCACTAAGCACATATTTAAGTACCTTCTGTATTCTGACAATTCATGGATCCATTTTGCTATTCCAAAATTTTCTCTCTCCATCTAAACTAAAATCATCGTCAGTGTCTCTGACAACTCTTGCAGTGGTGCAGCTCTTAGTTTAGGCTCAGTATGTCTCAAACCGAAATACTGTTCTGCCTTTCAAGATTTCCTTTTATACCCTCCATCAGAGTGAACAACAGTGTAATGCTTGTTACTGTCACACTTGTCTGGATGTCATTTTTGGTTTGATCCTTTTCCTAAATCTGAAAATACAAAGTTTCTAGACTCTTTCTGAGTAATATTGCTAAAATTGTGCCTTCCTTATACATTAATGTAGAGAAAATTATTTCCTGGTACCTTTTGGGTTTGTGTCTTGGCTACTTCAATATTGCTCTCTTCAGCCTGAGAAACGCAATGCTTCCTGACCAATGTCTATCTTGGGTGTTACCTTAATCTAAATCATCCTACTGCCTCTCATTCTTTGTATTCTGCTGATCTCCACCACCTTCCCTTGCCTGATTCTATTTACCACAATTAAGTCATGGTAACCTCAATGGCACACTTACTCAAACTGGCATCCTTGTGTGCTCTTGGTGATACCTCTACAATTTGAGAAACCCCCTGTGAAGTCATCTACTCACTGAAATTTCTCCATGATACTCCTAAACTTGACAATGTTCATGACAGTAATCAAGAAGTATTACTCAGTATCCAAGCGGTCAGAATATTCCCCTTGGTGAGGGACAAGCAGGTTAGTCTGGTCTCTGCATTTATATGAAAAACACATTAACTGTTGAGGCAGAATCCACTACCATAATTTTGTCCTTTGGCCATACTGAAAAGTGCAATGAGTGGGGATGCTAGGATTTGCTCAGGGACTGTTGCTGTGGAGTAGATTTTCTCCGGGCACACTTGGCAGATAAAGCCAGGCTTCTTAACCATCTTTGCTTCTGGGTGCTGTTTCACTTCACATCTGGCGTGTAGCAAAGCGGCACTGAACATTTCTACACGTGTGTGGAAACCTCAATTCAGGCTTCTCATGGTTCTGACAGTTGCTAGTGCAGTGACATCCACATACCTTTTCATTTTTGATTCAGAAGTCTAAATTCTGTCTCAACTGGGTGTTTTCAGATTATTTGTGATAATCCATTTTCAAAAGAGGTATATACACTTTTGAAAAAAAAATAGCTACTATGTCCTATTATCACAATTTGGGGCCAAGACAGGGTCCTCAGTGCTTAAAATGTAAAATTATGCAAGATGGCCAACAGCTGTTGAAAAGAAACAGTGTCATTATTCCAGGTGCTCTGACTCTTCCTTCTCCACCACATCAGGCATTATCTGTTTATTTGAACGGCCTTTCATTACATCATTCCATCATACCTCTCATAAACTACCAATTTCAGTTACACTTGTGCTTAAATGAGCACCCTCCTATTTTTCCTTTGGCTGCATCTCAAATTTGGGAGGCCTCTATGGATACAATTCTCACAAATACATGTACTACAACAGGACTTTATTTAGAATACTTATGAATCCAGTCATTTCCCGTGATGGTTTTTATTCAGACCACATGGCCACAACTACCAATGTCAATTAATCTTTTAGGGATAATCAGATTCAAAGTTAAAATTAATTTCCTCCCTAATATCCTTCATGGATTCAAAAAGATAAATCTTATTTCTACAACGCATTTCAAAGTGCAAGCAAAATGGTGGAAAAATCAGAGGAGCTGTAAAAGTAACTAGGAACATTATCCTCTCTGAAAGGCAGACTGGAAAAGATTGAACCATTTGATTAATAGCTATAACACAGAATATGATGGGCATAGTGTCTAGAATAATTAAGCAACAACAGGCAGAAAATGACAAGAATAAATGGATAAAACAGAGAAGTTGACTGGCAGGCAAAGTTGTATTTCATGGAACTACTTCTTTCCTATCCCCAGTTCCTTACTATTCTTCTCTGCTAAGTCCCAAGTTTCTTTATCAAACCTTCTGCAATAATTTATTATTGTTATACTGACAGAGTAAATTCCACCACATGCCAGTCATGCCTGTAAGTTCAATTAAAATGACAAGACTGACATGCATGGGTAACTTTTGTGCAAAAGGGAAAAGAGGCAGCTCTTCAAAGAAATTAAATTCCGATACCACTGTTTTGGCAAGGTGTTTCTGCAAGCACAGAAGAAAAATTATGTTCATGAGTTTCCACCCCTGGAGACAGTTAACCAATAAAAGCTATAGCTGAGTTTGATTAACTCTGCATGTTTTTCTTGACCTCATTAACAGAGTCAGCTGATGGATTTCTAGATCAATTTGCATGCAAATGTAAAAGAAAAGGAGCTGTGCTGTAACATTAAGCTATCCACCTTTCTAGACTCTTCCTTACCTCATTTCATCTTTGTGTAGGCAAAACTGAGCAATGAAAGGGCAGGGGAAGTAATCCACCCTCATTTTAACAGCCCATTTGTCAAGATCCCAGAACAAAATATTTCACATGCTAGTCTTACGGCAGCTTTTCAAGCCAGACTTATCCAAGATTTTTCACAAATAGTCTCCCCTTGGCAGTGTGTAGCCTGTTCTTCTTTTCAGAATCTTGAGGTATGTACAAAGGGAAAACTAAAATAATACTGTTAGTGGAAAGAGTAACAAAGCTTTTAGGACGATATTTTTCAAACAGGCAAATCAAAAAAGTTTTACCTATATCAACCCATATGTGTTTCTTTACTCTGTGTAGCCTTGGTATCAGTAATAATACAAGGTCAAACACCCTTTTTTTCTAATTCACTCTCATACTGAAGAAGCAGCCAATGTCTGCACAATTAATAAATAAACATTTAAAAATTCAGGACCCATCCTGATAAATTTTATAAGGGCAACAGAAAAATGTCACTTTTCTGGGAATATTTTCTTTTCAGTGCTACTTTCCAGTAGTATGTAAATAAATAAAAGGAGGGCATACCAAAGCCAGTAAGATCATTCAGGGTTTACTTTTTGATTAAAAGTTCACATAATCTTGTGATTCACATGATTTTTTTAAACACATGTCACTAGGACTCGTTTATAACTCGGTTTCACTCCTGAGACCTCATATTAACACAGAGATAATAGAGGTAGACAAGGTAAATAGATGAGGGCAGGTAAAGCTGAGGAGAAAAAAAATATGTTCCTAATGCCATATTGATTTGTTTCTAGAAACTAGAAGCTTAACTATTAGCTACATTAGCAAAGCTTTTACCCACTGGACCAGTGACAAATATTCACTGACTTAAAGTGGACAGTAATACAGTATCTGCATAACACTGGTACTCACAAACACATGACAATAGGAAAGCACAACACGATACCATCCACTTGACCTTTTAAACAACATAAATTGTCATAGATGTTATTTATGTATATATACAGCTCCATAAATCAAGCCAGTTTAGAAGAAAAGGGACTACAGAAAACTTCCTGTTATTAGTTTATTGATCAGCAGATTAGTATATTTTATAAATTAGAATATGTATACAAAGCTGTTCTGACTAGGCAAAACACAGCTGTCAGGAAGGTAGTACTGAAAGACCTATCAAAGATAGACAGCTGGGTAGCACAAGGACAAATGAAATTCACTGGCGAGAAAATGAAGAGTAGTAAAGAATACGTGAGAAAATGCAGACAAGCTAGTCACTTCAGTATGATATGAATGATCTGCAAATGTATTAATAACAACAGACATGGCAGTGTTCTACTTTGAATACTATGTTCAGCAATACTCTCTCTTTAAACAGATGCAATATGCATGGGTAAGTAAGAGAAGGATGCTAAATGATCAGAGATACAGATTTAATATATGGAAAGACTGCAAATCCCTTCTGAAACATTTGACAATGATCTGATTATTAGATCAAACTTGTGTTAACAATACAACAAGACAAAAACACATGAAAAACAGCTCTCAGCAGTTTCACTTTGAACCCCTACCAACCTACAAAGTGAAGTCATGTGAATTAACGAAAATATTAACTGTCCTTCTGAAATTTCGGTAACATTGGGGGTGGGGGGTTAATTTTGACTTGTTATTGTATTTTAATTACTCCTAATTAAATACACAACTTTTGCCTCAGAAGAAATTGGAATGATCATCCACTGACTACCGCAATATGCTAGAAACAATAGCTAATGTTTGGATTCAAATTTCTCAGTGGAAAAAGTGTTTGCAGAATGACTTTTGTCAGATGTACCAAGGCTTGAAGAGTCACATGGTAACTTAAAAAGAAGACAAATATAAACATTTCAACAAGACACCATCAAATGATGGCACTGGAAAAAGCTTAATGGAGTAAGATCATTAGCCTGGCATCTTCGAGTCAACATCACAAGAGAAAGAGGAAGTTTGTCATCCCCAGAGCTGAGTCTTGTCAGCATCGATCTGGATTTATGAGCCACTAAGATGATCCTTCATGATTATCTGTCCTGTTGTTCACCATTACTGCATCTTCAAGGAGGCTCTTTCATTGTGTGCTCTTCATGTCATGCTTAGCTGAAGTATAATTGACTTGAAGACCACCTATACTTACAGCTTATTCATGTACAAATTAATGGATGCTGCTAAAGTTGTACATCCATTAAGCAGAGCATTAGCTTTCATGGCATTCATTTATCTATCAAAGAGACTTTATTTATCATAGTTTTTCTGAAAGCTTGTTTACTAAGAGACCATGCTGTCAGGATATTGCTGCTATCAATGGATTTTATGCCTTATACATAAAACTTGAAAAATGAAAACTCAAATCATTTGCCTCTTAGTTGGTATGCAATGGTCATAAGCTAATGACTTCCCTAATATCTTTTCATGAAAAGAACATAGTTCAAAAATTCTCAGTCTGTTCCCCTTCCATTTTAAAAAAACACTCAAACAGCCAACAAAGCTTTGACTAGTATATTGGGTTTGCGTGGCAAGGTTTTAATAGCGGGTGGACTACAGGAGTGGCTTCTGTGAGAAGCTGCTAGAAGTTCCACCTACGTACAACAGAGCCAATGCCAGCCAGCTCCAAGACGGGCCCGCTGCTCGCCCAGGCTAAGCCCATCAGTGATGGTGGTAGTGTCTCTGTCATAACATGTTTCAAAAGGGGGAAAAAACCTTGTGCAACTGCAGCCAGAGAGAGAGTGAGAATATGGGAGAGAAATAACTCTGCAGACACCAAGGTCAGTGAAGAAGGAGGGTTAGCAGGTGCTTCAGGTGCTGGAGCAGAGATTCCCCTGCAGCCCGTGGTGAAGACCATGGTGAGGCAGGCTGTCCTCCTGCAGACCATGGAGGTCCATGGTAGAGCAGATATCCACATGCAAGCCATGCAGGACCCCATGCGAGAGTAGGTGGATGCCTGAAGGAGGCTGTGACCCCACAGAAAGCCTGCACTGGTGCAAGCTTCTGGCAGCACCTGTGGACCCGTGGAGAGAGAAGCCAATGCTGGAGAGGGTTTGCTGGCAGGACTTGTGAGTTGTGGGGGACCTACACTGGAGTGGTTCGTGAAGAACCGTAGCCCATGGGAAGGACTCATGTTGGAGAAGTTTGTGGAGGACTGTCTCCCATCGTAGGCACCCCACGCCTACGGGGATGAGTGTGAGGAGTCCTGCCCTGGAGGATGAAGGAGCAGCAGAGACAACTTGTGATGAACTGACTATAACACCCATGCGCCACCCCCCTGTGCTGCTGGAGAGGAGGTGGTAGAAAATTTGGGAGTAAAGTTGAGCCCAGAAAGAAGGGAGGGGTGGGGGGAAGGTGTTTTAAGATTTGTTTTTATTTTTTCTCATTACCCTACTCAGATTTGATTTGCAATAAATTAAATTAATTTTCCCCAAGTCAAGTCTGTTTTGACCGTGATGGTAATTAGTCAGTGATCTACCTGTCCTTATCTTGACCCAAAAGCTTTTTGTTATATTTTTTCTCCCCCCATCCAGGTAAGGAAGGGAGTGATAGAGTGGCTTTGGTGGGCACCTGGTGTCCAGTCAGGGTCAACCCGCCACAATTCGGTAATTAATAACAGTGATCTTGAAACTTGGAGTAACTTTGACCACATTACAATGCTATGTATTCATTGACCCAGAAAGAGGAAAAAGGGCATGAAAAATTTTATAACTTGATCGTCAGGAGAAGCAACTCATGAAACTGTTTTCCAGCCTTGCTCCAGGTGCTTATTTCATATTCAGATTCACACCTAGAGCCAGCTTTCAAATTTGGATAGAGACAGAAAGTTTTGAATTGGAGACCATCACACTCTGTTATTCTAAGCAACAGATTACTTGGTGGCTCATTATCATTATCTTCACAGGGATTTCATTCACTCAGAAAATCCTTCTTCATCAGGTTTCACAGAAAAGATTCAAAAAGCAATCTCAGTCTTAAGAATCCTGCTAGGGTTAAGGCATCGGGTCCAGCTGTTAGCAATCTGGCATTTACCAGTGCTTATGTAGGATGTTTGCTACCTCAAGGGCAAGTAATGCTGTAATCTTACTGATAGGCTATATGGCTTTAGAAATGTAAGTTGTCATCTAGGCTGAAGTCCCTAGGCCAGATTCTTTAAGACAGTTAAGCATGACAAAATCAGTGCAATTCTGCCATTACAGTAGTTAAATTGCACCTAGAATTTTGCCAAATTTCTATGCACTGGACTGAAATTGTCTATATTATTTGTCCACTGCAGGGTGCTCTCTTAGCTTTTACTGTATCAGCAGTTCTCAGAGATGGGAACAAATGCTTTTGTCCATGTTTAAAAAAATCTTTGTGTCCTTTTGCACTGAGTAATCCTAGCAATTAAATAATTTGGTGGAGTGACTTCAAAGTATATGCTCACAAGCGTAATTGTGGCATTCCCTGATTGTGGACTGCTTGACTTTCCGATTCAAATACTCTTTTAATCCATCTTTTTGCAAGTTACTTTTTACCAAGAGAATATTATGGCTTCTATGCAAAACAAAGTATTACGATTCCTATCTAGCCCTATCAGTCTCAACTCCTAGGTCCTCTGGCTGGCCAGGAAAAGGCAGGAGATATGACACATTTTCCTTTAAATACTTTCCTATTCATGAAAAACATTTGAGAGAACGTCATTAAAATTTTGCATTTCAGAAATGTCAACCAGTGTTTCCACCTGTGTTTGACTGCAGTTGCCTTCACACCTTCTTCTGTGCTACCCAAAGACATGTAGGACTGAAGGGTTACATTGTAAAGCATTTAATCCTAAATATTTGAATATAAAGAAACTGTACATGTACTCTCAATCACTAATTATTTTTAGCTGATTCACTTACCTTGACAATCATTTCCAAACCAAATTCTTCTCTGTAAATTGTCTTTTATTTACAAATCAATGCTCAGATTTCACTTGTAAAGTCCATGCTTGCACTATACAGAGATGTCTATCCTATCTAGAGACAAAATCACTAGACAGATCAATCTTTAGAAACATCTCCATCCGCGCTGTCAAATTCTAACCTCTCATACTGACTTGAAATATGTTACAAGCACCAGTTATTTTACTAAATACTCATCTTTATGGATAACTACAAGCTCAATGAATTCAGTCAGGAAAAGTGTATTTTACACAGGCTTATATGGCATTGAGAGTTTATAGCAGATGTTCTCAATGGATCTGATATATTTCATGCTTTGCAATGCTATCTCATACATTCAGTAATACTTTACTGCCAGTATTCTCTAGCTAGAGAGCAGAGAGAGACAGATAGGCCTGGCACTGAGGCATTATTATTTAACAAAACAAATCTATTATGTTTGCCTTATTTTAGATTTGTGGAATTCCCTCTAAGTTTCCAGGATTTAAGTTTGATAGCTCTCTTGTGACCACACAGTAACATGAAATTGCTTAGATATTGAGACATCATTTCTTTTGTGCCTACGCTCCTAGAGTTCATAGGAAAGTAAAACCTGACCATCCTATTTAGTAATAATTTTTGCCCCGCAACGACAGTGTTGACGCATTCAGGTGACATTATAAAAAAACATGAAATTTGAAAACTAGCTGTGTTGTCTTAAGTTCTAAAGTCATTCAACCACATCAACCAGAAACCTCCAGTCCTAAATTCCCGATGGGGACCCAAATTAGGCTGCGAGTGAAGCAGCATTGCTACCCATGCAGACACCAACACTACGATAAACTCCACCTCAGCCTGCGGCTAAACTGGTTGCTGTGCTAACTCACCACTGTGACTTGTGATGCAACCAGTGTCAGTGGTACAGAGGCAACACGGTACAGCGGAGGAAGGACAAGGATGAGAAACACCCTGTGGCATCCCTGACACCTGTGATCACCTGCTGAGTCAGGCAGCTGGGACCTGGCGCTCTCTCCGTCATTATTGTGCTAAGTAATTTAGTCTCTTCATTCTGTAACTGTATCTATATACACATACATACACATACACCTGAGTAAAATTTTACGTGTCTACACATACATACAAATTACGCAACATTAACAAGTGTATATGATGCTTTGATTAATTTTTGTTTGTAAACTGGAGCCATTACAGATTTCTTAGAGCCAACCATTAAGCTTATTCCACATATATGGTGGCAAAATGCGCTTGTTCAACTATATTTTATGTTGGTTACCAGCAGAGGAAATACCAAACAGATAGTGAGTTCAGATGTTATCTCGAGAACAAAGACAGAGACTCAGTATGCTTTAACTTTCAAACTGTTTTACAAACAGCGAGCACCCCGTGGTATTTTCTTGAGTGAATGGTACCTATTTACATCTGCTCTTACTGAGGTCAACGGGAGTTCTGCCACTTATTGCCGCATTAGCCCACTGCTGCTGCCTTTTGAAAATGTCGTGTGACATAAATATGCAAATGATTGCAGTAATTTTTAAAGTCCATCTTAAAAAAACCTTAAATCTTAAAGGGTATCTGCTCATTCTGTTTATTTTTTCCTTTTAGCTGCTAGAGTTGTGACGTTTAAATGCATGCAATGGCTGTTTTTCCAGGTAGCTCCTCATAAACATTGCAAAATATTAATGAAGTTGTTAAGAAAGCAAAAGGCACACAACACCAACAGTCATCACATATTTAATTCACTGCTTTGTTCATTCTTGCCCATTACAAATGTACTAAATGACAATATAATTATAACCTAAAGCTGTTGGTAATTATATGCAAAGTGTTATAATAGCAATGAAACCCTAATGCCGAGAGAGAGGGAGAGAAAGAGATTGAGGGAAGCCAGAGTCAAAATAACCATTACTCATTGTACTCCTGGATACCCCCTAAAATTGTTTGATTCTGATGGGTAACCCAACCTGCAAATTACCTGAAAAAAATTCAGGTCAGGTATAGTGAAAACAAATTAATTACCAGGAAATTACTTGTTGGTGTTGAGCCAAGTATTAGCTCATCAGCATTCAGCACCATTGGAAGACAGTAGAGTGAAGGTGAACAATACTGACTTGCATCAGGAGCTGGAAGCAGAGAACAGCAAAAGGAAAAGTCTTATTGGAAACTTTTCTTCTAATGCTATGATCTTTCTTCCAGCCAACCTTGAACTTGATGTCCAGTGCCAGAGTGTGTGCTACCAGCATATCGCTGTTCTCCTCACCTTCCACCTGCCTTGGACATGGGCTGTACTACCTGCAGAAAGCCACTCTCTGGATCTCCATAGGGCCCGGGGTGATCTGTCCTGGCAGGGACCATCCCTGCACCTTCTGGTCTCTCGTGGGCCCTAGAGGGTCCCACCTGCCAGAAGAGTTCCTCGATTCCTTTCCATTTTGAATAATTCTACCAGCAAATCAACCAAGACCAACAAAGTCTCAGAGCTGAGATGTATAGTAACCGACACGTCTCTCATCTTAGGTAAACTGATTGTTTTCTGGCTAGAAATGAGAGCCTGGCTCACACAATTTGTTAAGTGAATGTTTGATTTGTGCTTATTCTGTGTTTGCTGGAATCAGAAAGATATGCCATATAGCTACTGCTTCATTGGCAGAGCAGTAATATGCACCAGTGTGCCCTAGAGATGGAACTTAATTGAACAATAGCACATAAAACCAATTAATTATATGACAGGTGAAATTAGTAGCTTGTGATAGTGAAATAAAATTCCTATTTATCTAAAACATGTACAGTATGCTACAGCCAAATTAGTTAAACTTACACAAATACAGTCAAAAAGTTACAGCCCCTGCTACCCTACTTGCTTTTGCAGACTTGCTGCCACATTTGAATTTCTCGGGCTAAAATATATTTAAAAGGTGAAAAAAAAAAAATCATCCACAACAGAATAGAGCAAATGGCACAAAGATTTCCTTCTGAACTGTCTTCACTGTCTCTGAACTACCTCCTATTATACTAAGTTATATGATTTAAGGAATTAACATTGTCATAAAAATGAAAGCCATTTCCAATGTACAGCACTCGTTTTGTATTTACACAGCACTAAGCACAACGCAGTTCTTATAGTGATGCTCCAAATTCAAGCTCAGGTTCAGATAATTCAGAGGCAAATCATAGAATCATAGAATGGTTCAGGTCTGAAGGGACCTGAAAGATCATCTAGTTCCAACCCCCCTGCCATGGGCAGGGACACCTCCCACTAGACCAGGCTACTCAAAGTCCCATCCAGCCTGGCCCTGAACACTTCCAGGGATGGGGTCTCCACAGCTTCCCTGGGCAACCTGTGCCAGTGTGTCACCACTGAGAGAAAAAGTGAAAAATTTCTTCCTGAGATCTAATCTAAATCTACCCTCTTCCAGCTTGAAGCCATTATCCCTTGTCCTATCACAACACGCCCTTGTAAAAAGTCCCTCTCCAGATTTCTTGTGAGCCCCTTTCAGATACTGGAAGGCTGCTATAGGGTCTCCCTGGAGCCTTCTCTTCTCCAGGCTGAACCACCCCAACTCTCTCAGCCTGTCCTCATAGCAGAGGTGCTCCAGCCCTCTGATCATCTTCGTTGCCCTCCTCTGGACCCACTCCAGCAGGTCCATGTCCTTCTTCTGTTGGGGGCTCTAGAGCTGGACGCAGCACTCCAGGTGGAGTCTCACAAGAGCAGAGCAGAGAGGCAGAATCACCTCTCTCGACCTGCTGGCCATGCTTCTTTTGATGCAGCCCAGGATAGGGTTGGCCTTCTAGGCTGTGAGTGCACATTGCCGGCTCATGTTGAGCTTCTCATCCACCAACACCCTCAAGTCCTTCTGCTCAGGTCTGCTCTCAGTCCATTCTCCTCCCAGCCTGTATTTGTGCTTGGGATTTCCTGACCTATGTTCAGGACCTTGCACTTGGCCTTGTTGAACTTCATGAAGTTGGCTCAGATGCTCAGATACATGCAGATGCTCCTCTATTTCTCAGTGCCCTTTCTCCAGCTGGCAACCACCAGCCTGAAATGATTGACTACAAACAGTTTGGGCTTTTCAGAAAACCAGCTGAACCCTGCTGGCTTCCTCCCTCCATGCACAGGAGCGCTGCCTTGCAGCAAACCCTTTCTCCACCACACTGAGAGCTCACACAACCCTTCCAAACTCACCTGCGGAAGGAGGGGATGGCGAAACGCTTAGAAACACTTGCTGACCATGCCCTACATCTCATGCCACACCTGACACACGTGTAGCACCGTGTGCACATCGGATGCAAGGACTTCACAGGTGGCTTTTAACTGCCAGCAGATGGGGACTGGGGTTGTGTAGCAGCAGACAGTAAGAAGAGCTCATTACTCCTTTAGATTGTACAAGTTGCACACAACACGAGGAACTTGAACAGGGTTATTTGAAAAAAACACACAACAACACAGGCCTCAAATTCATGGACAGTTTTCAACTAAAATCACTTTCTGCATTTTAATGGCTAAATATTGATTTGTTTGCCCAAGTGCTCATTTGGTATGGTGTATAAGGGAGAGAAGCACTGAAATATGTGTCCATGAGGGCAAAGCGGCTGTAAAAAATTATTGAATCTGAAAGGTTGTGAGAGATATCTGCTCTGCGCTGATTATGTCCTGGATAAATTATTATGTATGATTCATAAATGCTTAAACCAGAAAATAAAATTACAGCCACCAACTCTGTCTTCCTTCATTTTAGATGTAGATTTTCATCTACTGTTTTTAGCTAAATGTGAAAATATTTTGATAAGCAATAAATTGTACAAAAATGCAAATAAAGGACAAAATTATTTTAAGTGATCTGGGCACCTACCCAACAATGAACACACACGAAGAAAAGGACTGCTCTCGAATATATGTTTGAAAAAGCACGACTCTTCTGATACAAGATTTTTATACAGCGTTTATACCTTTTCAAGGTTTCTGCAATGAAGGGACATTCGTTCCTTCAGTCTGTCTGACAACTGACTGCTTCCATGTTAACATGACAGCACGAGAAACGGAGCCCCTTCTCCACCTCTCCTCACAGCGGCAGGTATAACTCGGGAGTGCTGCCCTGGGGGTGACACCAGTAACGCAGGCACGAGACCTAACGTGGTTCTTGAGCCCCCAGCCAGTCCGCCCCCCAAAACAGTCACAGTTAGTTCCACTTGCAGCAGAGGTGGTTTTGATACCCATCCATCACAGGTCCAACAGGAGGTAACGATCTTTCACACGAGCTGCAGAGCGGCTGTCGGCTGCCTGTGCGTTTAGTCACTGTCAACCCAGGCTGCCTTTGAGCTAAATTTTCATCTTTCCCTTGATGCAGGTGGATGAGTGTGACCGAATGGGCCGAGTTTTACACAGCAGGAATTCATATAACCAGAGCATGTTTGACAGCCAACAACCTCCCCACTGGTGGAGCACTTCTCTTGCAGCCATTTTCTCCCTCCACCCTCCTTCTGCCCACTTTCTGACACCTGCCATTGCTCTTTGCGATGGCCAGAAGAGGTGGAAGGAAGTAAGGTTTGTTTGAGAGGCTATTTTTACTTGTTACCACCATGAAGTCCCCAAGGGACCTAGCCTTCCCGTCCCACCTCTGAGCTGCTCTAAGCCCGTTTTATGCCTCATGTGGTCCTTTCTGCCACTTGGGGATACCAAGTGGTATGTGGCAAAAAGCTTAACTCAGCAAACTGCTGCCCATCAGCTGGCTTAGTTACACCGCCTGGGAAAAATTACAGAAGAAATTTGAAACTTCCAAAAAATCTTGCCCTTCTATTCTTTAGATAACAACTTGAAAGTATACTGGCCCTCAAAGCCACAGCACTTTATAGCTCAGGACAGCCAGAGCTTTTCCTCCAGATTTGATTCCAGTCACAGAATCACAGAATGTTAAGGGTTGGAAGGGACCGCTAGAGATCATCTGGTCCAACCCCCCTGCCAGAGCAGGTTCACCTACAGCAGGTTGCACAGGATGGTGTCCAGGCGGGTTTGGAATGTCTCCAGTGTCTCCACCACCTCTCTGGGCAGCCTGTTCCGGTGCTCTGCCACCCTCAAAGTAAACAAGAATCACTACAGCCTCGTGTCCGTGGATATTCATTGTCATACGATGCCCTCAGCTCATTTCCCTGTAGATAACCATCCCTCTTGAGAGCAGCTAGCAGGGGACGCTTCTTGGCAGGATTTGTCACTCTAGTGAGCGACTAGCAACTTGGTGCAGTGAGACAGCACAACTTGCCTGCTCTTCGGGAAACTTCTACTAGCCTTGAAACACACCAGTGAACTAACAACAAGAAATACGTGTTATCACCAACCATGCAGCTCAGGCAAGCTGCTTAATACCATCACCATGTATCTGCAGACAGGTCAGATCAGGTGTTGAAGCGATTCAAGATACGTTGAAGAAATCAGCATCAGGAATGAAAAACATGATAAAAGATTCAGGAGATGGGCTATCATGATAAGAGGGCAAGAAAAGATATCTACAGACTGAACTGGGAAAGGAAAGAGGGCAAGCATAGTCACTGCAGGATGAAAGTAATTTTACTGTAGTCTTGTTCTGTGAGGTACTAAGTGGAAATTTCACTGGATATTCAGATTGGCAACTCCACCAGCTTTCACATGGGCAAATAACATCATATCTCAGATGACAAGGTGTCAGATTTCTACACCTCAGTTAGGTAAATGGAGGCATGTTTCCCTATGTCTTTGTTGTTACTTTTTTTTTTTCCCCTGGCAGTACAACTTATAAAGTTGTTGTACAGCCAAAACAATTTGAGGGACATAGTGTAACAGCTGTTTCTGCTTAATTCCGTGATTGTTTTGTACATGCAAACAAAGCATGGACAAGTTCAGAATGAATGAAAGTTTTTTGGCTTAAGGTGTTAAAGTATCAATGAGTAAAAAAAAAAAAAAAAAAAGGAAATATCCATGAGATAAAAAAGCATCAGTGAAACTTGTTTAACAGTTTGCATTGATCTAACTGGAATACAAAGTAACTGCCAGTTTTTGCAGGCGGTTCTGCCAAAGGAAGGTTTAATACCTACAATTATAAAGCAAAGGAGGTGCACCTTTGCTCTTAAAATATTTTAGCAAATACTCCAAGTACACCAACTGGAGTACTACATCCAGCTCTGGGGCACAAGAGCACAAGAAGGACAAGGAGCTGTCAGAGTGGGTTCAGAGGTGAACCATGAAAATGATCAGAGGGTGGAACACCTCTCCTATGAAGACATGCTGAGAGAGTTGGGGTTGTTCAGCCTGGAGAAGAGAAGGCTTCAGGGAGACCTTATTGCAGCCTATTAATATATTAAAAAGGACTTATAAAAAAGAGAGAGGATTTTTACCAGGGCCTGTAGTGACAGGATAAGTGATAATGGTTTTAAACTAAAAGAGGGTATATTTACATTAGATATAAGGAAGAATTTTTTTATGATAAAGGTGATGCGACACTGGAACAGGATGCCCACAGAAGTTGCAGATGCCCTATCATCAGAAGTGCTCACTTTCAGGTTGGATGGGGCTTTGAGCAACTTGATCTACTAAAAGATGTCCCTGCCCATGGCAGGGGGGTTGGGCTAGATGATCTTTAAAGGGCCCTTCCAACCCAAACCATTCTGTGATTCTATGATGCTAAATATCATAGTAAATGTATTTCCAGGTTATCAAAATATAGTTGTAGACTCTACTTTGAAAAGTATGCTAAGATACTGGGGTAAGGCTGTTTTATTTTTTGAAAGAGAAAAGAAAAAAGGTTAATCTAGGGTCAACGTAAAACATTTCATTCAACCCAAAATAAAACATAATGTAATAACTTTCAGGTCATTTAACTTCTTTGTGTTTGACTTTGAAGCTCCTTCAAATGAAAATAAAAGCCTTTAACTCCCAGGAGTTTAAACAGAGCTCAGTCAGTGTCTCTGAGTGGCGACCACCAGGGTCACTCTTGATGCAGAAGACTTTCTACTTTATTTTATGAACTGGGACCACAAATTCCCATCCTCTGCAAAACACATACATTTCTCTGAACACAACTCACCTGGGTATTTGGGGTTTTATGGTTCGCCTTTTTAGGGTCACAATGTACAAGCTAACACAATGAGACCTTAGTTACACAGTCACTTTCACCTGCAATAAGCCCTCCAACTCCAAATCCTGCCCTTCCCACCCCGATAAAAATTACTTCAGACCTCTCCCTTCTACTTAATCTTGCTCTTTTTCTCATGCACATGTCTTTGTGTGTGGGGAGACCATTGTAAATCATATGTTTAAGCAGCAGCAGCACAATTTCTACATAAGCTACAGTGGGGGTTTAACTATGGTCTGAAACAAATTTTTGCAGTGAATCTTTAAACTTATGTAAATGAAAAAGTTAGAAAAACGAGGAAAAACTGTTCCAGGCATAGTGCCCCCCACCACCATTGCCTCAGCCAGCTTCAGGGAGTCCTTACAGGAGTTTCTATATGTAGATGGGATGGGGTCCCATACCACCCAAAAGGTTTCTCTCACTTTGAGCTAATGAAAGCTCTCCCTATGCAGCTCCCCGTCCCAAGCTGGAACAAACCTTGATTTTTTATAGACTTCCAGACATGAGCTGCCAGTCAGTCAGCCTTGCACTGGATGATCTCATCACTAGGCAACCATCCATGAAGGCCACTTCTCCTTGAGAATGCTCACTTATTGTTTAAAGGTATTTCATTTCCGCGGAAGAGCGTTTCATCTGACAACTCTCTTTTGTTAACCTCATGCTGCTGGCCTTTAAAATTAATTTCTGATGTGGAAGTAGGAGAAAGACAGAAACCTAGCTGCACGGTCAAAATGAAATTTTCCATTTGAATAAGAGTCCTGTAATCCGAATAGTGTACATAGCTGAATCATCCTATCGATAACAGTTACTATGGAACATGAAAAGGCGTGCAGCCTGGACACATTTTCACTGTAAGTGTAGACCACTAACAGAGAAAATATTTTTAATGCTATTCTAAGCATTGTAAAAGGTATCGTCAGACCTGACTCAGCTTCCGCCATGGAGAATAATTGTACCCCTTGGGTGAAAGGCTCCCATTTACCATGGCAATGGAATGAAACACCCTAATGGTGGTGGTGAAGATCATGGCCTTCTGCAGGAAGCTCCCCATCGAGTACCAGCCGGGCCAGCTCCGTTATGCTTCACTCTACACTTCTATTAAAATATGTGTATATTGCATAATGCAAGATCCCTGACTCATACAGTGGTCAGACCACCTTGACACCACAGGTGCAGCTGTGCCCTCAAGCACTCTGCCCTATCTGCCCCGACCACAGGGCAGCAGGACCAGGGTCCGGTGGGAGCTGGGGACAAGAAGGTTGCACAAGTCCTCTCTGGACAGAGAAGAGGAAGAGCTTCGTGGGGCAAGAAATAACAGCAAATTGCTTGACAGTAGTATGAGTGGCCCACTTCTGCTTGCTGACTGAGTTTGTAATCGATAAGGTTCAACTCTGGCTAGAAAAGCTGCCCATTTCTTTTTATTGCACACTGTTATTTCTCCTGAAATAACTTGCTTAATGGTACTGCTTTATCTTTTAATTGCTTCTGGGATAGTAAATAAGTGCATATCAAGCAAAAAAAAAAATCCCAAAACACCAAGGCAATAGCCCTGAAATTCCTTTTCTGATGTTGATACTGCTGCAACTTCAAAACAGAGTGCTACTCTACAAACCTCACCTGAAAGAGCAAATAAATCAAAAAGTGGTACTTTCAGCAAACAGAAAATAAATACTTATACATACTTTCCGATTCTTTCCGATTTTTTCACTTTGCAGTCATTTCTCATCACCCTAATGAAATTATAAGCAGTGGTCTTTCTTCCAAGATAGAATAATTAAGAATCAATTACATTTTACACTGAAACACTGAGTACACTGTAACCATTATGTAATTGGGAACCAGCTATATTGTCATTTTTATGTAGTTACACTGAATTACACAATCATTTCAATGGAGTTATATTGAGAAATTGCACGGAAATTTGTTCATATTAAGTCCTGCAACTTAAGGACTCAATGTGAAATAACTGCTCACTTGGAACAGGCTCTAAATCTAACATGTACAACCTTGTGTCTATGAAGGGAAAGAAAAGGTTCCTTAATAAGTCAGAAGTGTTATCATTAGTATCCTTCGATGTAAAGTGGTTACACGCTAGTGAATTATTTCAATTACTCTATTATATTGCTGAGCTAAAGAAAAGGAACAATTGACAAAAATGTGGTGAAAACTTCATAATATTCAGAAATTAAGAATAGGGCTCAAAAAGCTATCAGTGAGTGCATTCAGCTGGTACCTTCAAAATTCAAAAGATACTTAACATTAAATGGGAGAACTTCAAATCACTAATTTAGTTCACAGTGCGCTTCAGGGATTTGAGTAATTTCATATTTGTATAATGTCTTTATAATGCTGTGAAGTTAAAGTTGAGCAAGGTTTTTAATTTTTACTTGTGGCATGGTGGGATATAAAACACACCTACAGTGAAGCTGTAATAGAAAGTTTTCATTTTTGACTGATCCAAACCATGAACCTTAGGGCCTGAAAGAATAAAAGGTTCTTACTCAAATGTGGTGCAAAAGTAAACACTTCAAAGGAGAACCCCACCTGAACTCAGCAGAAGGAGGTGTGTGATTCAGGAGAAGGGGCTGGCTGAATTCATCAAAGAAGCTGACAGGACAATTTCTTGCCCTACAGGGGACTGATAACTCTGGTAAAGTTTGAAAATCTGAGACTGATAAATAGGAGCCTGTTCTGGGCAAGGTTTGTGCATTAATTGTACAGGATTTCTAAAATATCCCTCAATCCTCCAGCAATGTAGCTATGGAGTTAAGCCTGTCTAACAGATGGATACAGAAAGAAGGCATCGCTATTTTGAGTAGCAGTAAGTGTTTTTTCCTCCATAGAAAATTCCCCAGTTTAAGCTTAACATTTAAAAAATAAATATAGAACCTAAATAATAATTTTAGAAGTTCACCTTCACACGTAACTTTGCTTTTTTGTTGAGAGCACAGAGGTGTTCAGAAATCTTGTCTTTCTAGCAGTGGCTTTGAAAGCTTGCCAAATGCACATGTAAATAATGAAGAGTCTTCTTCATTAGGCACCCTGTATCAGTTACACTTGTCTTTATGAGAAAAAAAAAAAAGTAACAGGGACATAAATTTCACTGAAGTGAATCTAAAATTCTCAATGTCATTTGACTGCATCGGTTCTCAAGTTGGTCCCTTCCAGGGTATTTTTTTGTATCGGAGAGTAACCACAACCCTTTGTTCTATTGAGATTATTACTTTGTGCCTGAATCTGATAATGCTGAGGCAAGAGATCAGCTGCTTTCTCATCTAAGAACAATGGTTTCTAACCTGCAGGCTCCAGCAAACCTGCCATTCAGCTTGTCCAAAATAAAAGCAGACTTTATCAGAAAATTCCTTAATCAGCAAGGAAAGTTGGAAAATAAGAGCTAATTGCAAAAAAATGCATTTAGTTGGACATTGTGAAAAGGACTGATAGGGGAGAACAAAGATTTAATTAGAGTTTAGGAATATTACCTGCAATGCTCAGAAATTATTTTTTTCTCTTATTTTTAATGTTGTCTCTGAGATCACGTCTCAAGTCCTGCATGATTGGAGGAAATTGTGCTGCAATATACCTCATAAGCAGGATTTGTTCTCTACTTTCTCTACTGCCCATCCATCTCCTGAAAGAGGTGAGAGCTAATTCAAAATGTTACCTTATCAAAGCATTTTGTTTTGATTCATGTGACTGGCCCTTTTCAACCTTGCATAATCTAGATTAATGTGAAGATATCTCCCAAGTAATATTTTCCAAAACTGCATACAGAATCGTTATTTTCTTCAACTAATCAGCTCCACCTATCAGCTTATAAGAAGTCTGTCTGAATATACTAGCCAAAAGAAAACCTTGGAAGCTGAATGGCCAAGACCAGTGATACACTACCTGAATACAAAATGACATCACAGGTTTTATAGTGAAGTATGCATTAGTCATATCTGATGAGACAGACATCATAAACATCAAGGTTTCTGAGAGATTTCTTAATGGGCTTCATCACCCACTCACTATTTTTAGGAACGGTTTTGAAATTCGTTAATGATGAGATGGGATCAGTGAATGGCTAGATAAACTCAGGACTAAACAGCCTGCTCTAAGCCGGTTTATGGCTGACTTTAAAAAAGATACCTTTTCTACAGGGAAGCTCTCCTGTGCAAACATGGTTCTGTCAAATGCTGACAAAGCTCTTAGCAAGCACCACCACTGGCAGTACTTCTGCATTAATGGAAATCCTTGCCATCTTCAATGCAACAAACTTCAAACACACAATTATTTAAACACTGTTTAAATCTTCACTAACTAGTATTTTTGCCATTTTCCATTATTTCCATTTTACAAGTGGGTAAATTGAAGACAGAGAAGCTGTGACTCACCTAAAACTGAGTCATATTGACTTTCATCCCTTGGCTTCAGCTGACAAAATGTGCTCTGTCCCTAATGTCCCAGAGTAAATCAAACCAGCTTTTTCATTAAGTTTCGGACATGCCTCATCCACACTGTTGTCTGCCGGTCATGGAAAACATAATGAAGCAAACTAAGTTTGCACGTGCACCAAACTGACCTCAAAATTTCTCTTTTCTCATGAAAGGTATATTGTCAAAAAGATTATATCAAATTTTAAAAACTACCCAAGAGAGTTTCATTTACATAACAGGGGCCCTGGAATGGAAATTTGCAATAAAAATTTCTGACAGGCTCTTAGCTAAAGGCACTAGCAAAAGTCTCTGGTCTGTTCATTCTAACTAATTCGTTGGTACATTTTACATTCACTTATTCTATGTACCCTCAGTTGATTTCATCGGCATTTGAAATTCTGGTTAAGAAACAGTATAAAGAGCAGTTCAGGCATTTTACCCCTGTCCAAACTATATGACAGTGTCAGCCTCCACATTTATCATTGGATTTCTACAAGACATCTAATGCAGCATCCAGCTTCATATTCTGGCTAAAATTGAGTAATTAAGATTGATATATGGGCTGTAAAATCTTTTATCTTCTTACGGGTATTAATTAAATAGAAAGTGGTTATACATTTGATCTCATTCATTCAATCATCACAATACCCACGTAAATGGTATTTTGACTAAATACGCTTGTGCCTAGTAAAATGTGGTTTATAACCTCACTGTGCTTTGGCTAACTGTAAGGAATTTATCACACTAGCAATCTGCACCTAAGTCTATTGAAAATCTATCCACGCTTTCTGCTACATGAAAATATGTTTAGAATGATTCCAGTGATGCTTCCCTTCTGTGATATTAGCGGGTCAAAGCCTCTATATTAGCTTCCCTGAGTGATGCAAAATGAGGTCTAAGCCTTTGGTAACCCACAAATCACTTCATGTCACTTGTTGCTAAATGGATGCATTTGCTAGTGAAGTTGTCCCCAGTTGACTCAGTGGAGATGTCACAAAACAGTGCAATCTTCAAAGCTAATTTCAGTGGCCTTGCTGTGTGGCATCACTACTCAAGGTCACTAGCAGCATTAGTTAACTAGTTATGAGTTTATCCATCATCGTGAGCAACTTTTGCAAGATTGCAGCTAATTTAAATGGTGCTCATGTATATTCTAAATGAGCTGCAGCGATGACAGCAGTTGCAGTGTAGACTGACTCATCATCATTAGTCCTGGAGAACTAACATGCAGAATGGCTTTGACTGCATTTTTGTACCGTGTAGAGCTAATACACATGCATGAAACAGGGTGGCACCTTGGACCTGCTCCACTGTCTCCTTATCTGTATTCCTATTCAGTGCCAAGTATAAGAAATCTCTAAAATACAAGCTCCTTTACGTCAGGCGGCGTGACAAATAGCTCATCCGCAGTTGTGTAAAGGAGTAGAGGCACACCAGGTGGCGGGGAACCTGAATAACACCCTGCCCTGTCACCAATCAGGCCCATCACAGGAGAGCATCAGCCCATACAATGAGGCACACCGGCAGGTGGGGAAGCCTCAGTAAGACGGGCAGAAGAATGAGACCCTGTCCAAGCACCCCCAGGGCTGTCCCAGGACAGCCATCAGCCCCAGTGGTCCAGCTGGGAAACCCAGCACCACGGGTCAATGGGAGAGGCTCTCTGGAGCACCTTGCAGTCTGAGGGGTATGGGGCACATTATGGGATGCAGGCAAGAGCATTTTGGGATTACACAAGGCTTATTATGGAACAAGTGCGGGAAATGAGGGATAAAAGGGGCCAGTTACTTGTAAGCAGGGTGCTGGTCAGCATGTTTGCCTGGCCATGCCTTGCACCTGATCAGCACAGTCAGTCCTGTATTCTTATTAAACTCAAACTCTTTTCCTGGGTGAGGGAAATCCCTGTTCTGTGTGCATGTACGTACGTGGAGGTCTAAGTGCCAGCAGCTGTACTGAGGACCACGAGTCACTGAGGACCGTGTGTCTGGGGTGCCAGCAGCTGAAGGTAGTGAGGGTAGGTAAGCCAGTGTGTGACTGCTAGTGAAGACCAACACTAGTCAGCAAGCAGGATATGTGTGTATATAAGCCCAGCTGCTGGAGAAGTCCCAGTGGTAAAAACATGAATTTCTTACGAACAGCTCCTCATGCTGATCAGCCAGAGAGGGGAACAGGAAGAGGCTGTTGGGGCAGTCTGTTTCTGTGTGAATACCGTGGGTTTTTGACTGCATCGACCTGTGTGGCACTCTGCATATGTGGGTATTTTACACCTGCTTCTGAATGTGTACCTATCGGGAATACATGCTCAGCCTCACTGCTGCTTGCACCTGAAGCACTGACGTGCAGCTGCCTTGCCTCTATCAGAGAATTCCTGGATTTGTCAACTCCCTAAAACTGTATCCTCTCGTGAGATTATATACCATCTATTGCAGCTCTGGACCATAATATTTATGGAGGGTGTGTAGCAAGTGGCAACCTAGGCATCCTTCCCACACCAAACATGCAGACAGCTGCTCGCTGCCATGGAACTCCCATTAAACTCCTTTTCCAATGAGTCTGCAAACACCGCCAGGCAGATTACCATTAGAAGGACTGTTTTCCCCCCATTTCTGACACTATTCCTTCTGTGAAGTACAGTAAACAATATAAACACAAACCAAAAAAGAAAGGGACAGACATAGCCCTAAACAAAATTCTTTTGAGGTTGACAGGACCCCACCTCATCACATTTTAAACAAAAGCTTTAAGACTCTTACAGATGAGCTATTGTCTTTTGGTCTCCTTTTTGATGTTATTGTGAAGTGCCTTGAGGATAGTTGATAATAAGGCACTCTATGAGCTGTATTACCTTGTTCTGTATGGCAATGTATTATTAACACCAAACACCAAATGAATAATGAAAATGCAAGCTGGGAAATTACATTTTTTTCTTCCAGTGCCTGTTTTAGTCTGATCTAAGCAAACTGTTGCCTTCTTTTTGATGGTAGGAATTTATGTTTGCTTAATGCAAAAGAATGCATACAGCATCTATCAATACCAATTACCAATAACAATAGCATGCCGTTCTTTAAAGGAGGGATCTGAAGCAGACAATGTTGCTGGCTGGTTTTCATGGAAGCTTAAATATTTTGAGCCAACATCTGTAAACTACAATTTTTCATTCTACTTTTGACCACGAGAAACAGCACAGTTTTCCTACAGATGGAATTTTCTAAAAATGTAAGTCTAGGAAAGACATCCATAAGAGTATTTTATGCTACAAGTATTGTGCCAAGCAAGTAGTGCAAAACATACCATGAGAACAGAATTTTGGAAGTTGTCCCCAAAGAACATTAAAGTTCATCTCCAATTCTAAGCTGAATTTCTTTCATATTCTGCCTTCTCCATCACACAGTGTTATTTAAGACTAATTTATAGCTTCAGGCTTTCAGGTCTCATAGAAATTGGCTGGGTTATTTTGTTATCAAGAACTTAAGTGCTTTTATTGGAACCAGAATTTCATCAAGGATGTTTTATCTGTAATGTAATTAAGGAGGTAGTTTGGAAAAGCTACATTTACACAGGGAATATATGCAAAAATATTATCACAAATGCTACTTGTAGAGTTTAAAAGGCTATCATCCCAAATTCATGGAAGATCTCTAGATTATCACACTTTTCTTACTGTCCAGCTGCATAACAAGGATATTATAAGTAACACTGCTCTCTGAAAAATGACACTCCTAACTTAGGATTCTCATTTTCAAACACTACACAAAGCACCTTAGCGACAAAACATGTCTTCGGCCTATGCTTGAGTAAGTCAAGTCAAAATCAACTATTTCTATATATCCTTGACTTGAAGACGTGCCTGGGATGGTCCAGCTACCAGGCAATTATGCTTCACATCAAGTGTCCCGGTTTCAGCTAGGGCAGAGTTAATTTTCTTAGTAGCAGCTGGTATAGTGCTATGTTTTGGATACAGGATGAGAATAATGTTGATAACACACTAGTATTTTCCTTGTTGCTAAGCAGTCAAGGACTTTTCAGCTTCTCATACTGGCCTGAAAACAAGAGGGTGGAAACAAGGGCACCCGAGAAGTTGGGAGGGGATGCAGCTAGGACAGCTTACCCAAACTGGCCAAAGGGATATTCCATGCCATATGATGTCATGCTCAGCATATAAAGCTGGGGAAGAAGAAAGAAGAGGGGGACATGTTGAGGGAGTGATGGTGATTGTATTCCCAAGTAACCATTACGCGTGACAGAGCCCTGCTTTCCTGGAGGTGGTTGAACACCTGACTGCCAATGTGAAGTAGTGAACGAATTCCTTGTTTTGCTTTGCTTCCGTGCACAGCTTTTGCTTTACCTGTTAAACTGTCTTTACTTTCACCCATGAGTTTTGTCACTTGTACTCTCATAATTCTCTCCCCCATCCTACTGAGGGGGGCACTGAGCGAGCAGCTGTGTGGTGTTTAGCTGTTGGCTGGGGTTAAACCACAACACCGGGCGAGTGCAAACAACTACTTTACTTACTTTAAAATAGAAAGACTACTACTGCTACACTTAGAAAGAGACGTACAGAGATGAAAAGAAAAATGCCACTTACAGATAACTTAATATTAACTCATCTTCATGGGATTTTTCTGTATCTTCCAAATACAAAGTTACCAGACATTATAAATGAGATTCAATCTTCAGGTAAGACACTCTGAGTGTTGCTTTTGCTGTTGGGAATACTGACCTAGGTATAAGTATGTGCCAATTTCTGTCTGAGATTACAGTCAGAACCTCATTTAACCCTTTCTCCTACAATTTCATCTGACTTGCAAATGAAACTTACACAGAGTATCAAGTTGTAACGCTTATCCTAAGACAATTTTTCTTTACATTTTCATTCTGATTTCCCCCAATATTAGACACACTGATATCCCTTGGATTTGGATAGCTAAAACTCCCATTCAGATACAAGGAAAATTCACTGCTGAATTTGGTTGAGTCCAAGGGTACAACCACAAATGACTATTCATTACTGTCCTCTTTAAGAGAAAAATGGGTAGAAAACCCAGCTAACTGGCTGAAACATCAGAGTGCAACTTCCTCCTATGAAAAACATATTACCTCCAACCACACAAAGTGTAGTTCATAAGAATCTATAAAGGGGAATGATGTCTTTAGATCATCGCAAATTCTCAGCAGAGATTAGACTTAATCAAAAATATTTGAGCAGCAATACTGGACACGGGTGACAGATTCAGCTTTCAGGGGACTTGACAGACATGAAATCGCAACTAATATTTGCACAAAGGAACTTTTGTTCTTCCCTCATCTACTGTGCAACTCACGCATAAACTGCAGTTTGATCCTTGCAGCTCTCAACTCAACCAGGGAAAGGGAAACTCAGTGGGTGCCTAACTACTACAGACTCTTTCATTTTCCTGCATAATTCCAAGATACAATTGCTGAAGAGAAAAAACATAGCTTTAAGCTTGAAAGATAGATCAGGCAATCAAACAGATCTTCGGATGGCTTCCTTGCTGGAAAAGCTAACTACAGTCACACTTGTATGCCATTTCTCATAACAGGTCTATTTAGCCATTGCACAACCTTCATAAGACACTCCCTAATTAACTGCTTGACTTTATTTAATTAAGATCACACCTGTAATAACAAACTAGAGAAACTACCACCTACTTTGACTAGAAAACATTAGGACTGTAATGCTTTATTTCTCAAGAAGAAAGGGTAAGTCATTGACTCATTTTCACTACACACCAGTAATTCCTCATGAGGCCACATTCTGAAAATAGCTGTGCTGCTGTAACCTGTAATTAGTTTAGTTATGAATTTGCAAATACATTAGTGAAATCAGAGGGGTCTTTGAAATTTTAACCCAATACTGTAGCTAAAAACTCTGCCAGAGAAGAGATTGTGTAAACTTTATACAGTAAACACGACTTTTTATTGATTTGCTTAGACCAGTAATGATGTTTGGAAAGCTCTCAATTCAGATGCTTCTCGTGGTAGTAGGTGTCATTTCCTATTGACCAGACATTTTTAAAGTATTTTACAGTAGCTTAAAATTACTATAAAGATATAAATAAAAATTAATAGAGCAAGAGACAGACATCTCAAGAATATATTTGAAAAATGCTTCATAGCATTTTGTGACTGCAAGAATTTCCCAAAGTCAGAACGTCATGACTATATATTCATATATTCAATGGCATTATTCACATATACAAAGTTGACTATTTGCTTAAGCACAACCTTAACTTAGAATCCACATTTTTCCAGTCTTTCTGTACTACTCAAGGGCTAATCTGCAACTGCAAGGCACAATATATGCTTGGATTGCCCAGCATAAAATTTTGGAAAAGCACCTTGCACAATTTTCTGATCTTATGTCTTTCAAGAACTGGAAGTTCTTTTCCATCACATTCCATGACATAATCCTTATTCTGTGTTCTGTTAAAAAATGTAGATAAAATAGGAACCTGTTACTTCTAATATTGGAAAAGAAAGCATATTTGTCAAATCTATTTGTGCAATTTTACTTAGAGATCAAGATAAAGATAAATTTGCCTTAAATTCTGTTTCAAATGGTAGTTGGTTCAAATTCATGGTAGTTGGCATGTTTATCTTGAGTCATTAGTACTTTCCGTTATCATTATTTTACCTTTTATATCCAAATTCAATGGCATTCTACGCCATTTTAAGAATTAGGAATGTCTTCTACAAGAGATCAAGCCAGTATCTTTCATGATATGATGAGACTTTACTTTTCGTTGACTTCTGTAAACAGTCTTTTCTCTTTTTTCACTTTAAAATTGGAAATTGACAAAAATTTTCCACTTTGGACTTTTTTGATGTTGAAAGGACTTTTTGTAAGAAAAGAAAGCAATATCTGAGTATAACAATGACTGACAGAGAGATGGGAAAACTTCTTCAGAATTCATCCCTTTCTATTTTATTTATTAAAATTTAAAACGTTGGGGTTTGGGTTTTTTGTTTTTTGGATTTTGTTTGTTTGATTTTCTAAAGCATGCTCACTGCTTTAGAAGCTCCATTATACAATGAAATTTTATCAGTATTAAAATAATCATTCTAATGGGAACTTTAGCAGCCAGGTATGACAGAAGTTATTTTCATTTCTTCTTTGTTATGGGTAAAATATCACTACCCTTCACCCAAGCTCAGTCCAATTAGCAATGCCTTGATTATGCAGTAAAAGGAATGGCCATTGAACCTGCAGCTGGATTCCTGTCCTCTTAACTCCTCTAAGATCTGCAGAAATTCAATCCAAGATACGATCCATGACCTAATGCCAGGTTTTGCAAACCCTTAAGTATGCACGTATATTTACTTATGTGAGCAAAAACTATGCACATCCTTCGTTGTTTGCCACATGAGGGATTACTTTGCATAATTCACATTATGCAATGTGGCACCTTTACTGATTAAAGATACTAGGCGACTACCTCAAAAGGATGATAATTTTAACGATGCAGTGCTGTACTGCTTAACTTTTTAAAAATGAGTTCATCTCTGGGACATGGCCTAAGAGTACACAGAATATGAGCAATTTACAACCAAAAGGAAAGAAAATATTAACAGAGAAAAACAGGAGAATGAGAAGCACTATACAGACAGGATTAATTTCAACATCTACTGAGCAATGCTTTTAGAGAAGATTATTACCTACATTATTTTAATTCTCCCAAGGTCAAACTGATCCACGAAATCAATTCTCATTAGGTATTCACAAAAGTACCTAAATGTAGTTTAAAATCACACATCCATTTTCTCCCAAATTTTAAGAAGTTTTTCAGAATGGGAATTTAATAAATCAATCAATATTCACAAGTTATTTTTAATCCTATTTCAACATACACTTATCAAGAGATATACCAAAGCCTAGAAAACAAAAAGCTGATTTTAAATCACTTGAGAAAAAAATGCTTTTTTTTTTTCAGTCCTCTTTCACCTAGGAAAAGCTTCATTTGTGAATTCATCTGCTTTAATTGCCAATTCTGGCACGGGGAGTGTTTTGGCTTCAGAAGCAGGCATCTAAGTAGATGGGATGAAAATTAGGACAATATATGTTGATATTCACAAGAAAATAAATATTTTCAATATCTTTCAAACTTAGAGCTGTCAGTTTCAGCCAATATTTTTTTTCATGAGGAACATACATCTTTCCAGCCAGTTGTTCCCTATTTCTTATTGTCTCTCTCTTTTAAAAACACTTTTTGTTTACTTTCCTTCTCTGACTTGTTTGCTGCTTTTTTATTAGGCAGAATGTCAGAAAAGATTGATCTTTATTTATCTTTGTAAGAGAGAATGTCACAGTTTGCTTTCTCTTTGACTACTTGTTTATGTAACAGATGAAAGAGTATCAAGCAGCAAACCAGAAACCTATTATTATGTTGAGAACCTTAACAGAGATGGACCAAAAATATTTCTATTGACACAATCAGTTGCTTCATTGATCAGATGAAAAAGTCCTATATACCTATCTATCCTATGCAGTTAGAGGACTCGCTGAAGTTTGAAGATTGTAAATGCTTTTGGATATCTGCTACTTCAGCAGCGCTTCAAGTTCCGTTTCAGCTCCTCCCAGTACTTGGCCATTTTATGTAAACCTATGTCCCTGAAAGGAAGGAAGTGAATAAATAATAAAAAAGGTCAACATCTTTCCCTGCTTCCAGGCTTTGCTTGCCTGCCTTCCTTCCTTCCTTCCTTCCTTCCTTCCCTCCTTCCCTTGGAAGGCCTCAAGTTATGCCAGGGGAGGTTTAGGTTCGATATTAGGAAAAACTTCTTTACTGAAAGGGTTATCAAGCATTGGAACAGGTTGCCCAGGGAAGTGGTGGAATCACCATCCCTGGAGGTATTTAAAAGACAGGTAGACGTGGCGCTGAGGGACATTGTTTAGGGGTGGTTTTGGCAGTGTAGATTTATGGTTGGACTCGATGATCTTCAAGGTCTCTTCCAACCCAAGTGATACCATTCTATGATTCCCTTCCCTTCCCCTCCCCTCTCTGTGCCAGAAACGTTTTCTGTTAAATTTCTCCTTTCATCTGGAGATGTCTCCTTTCTGTGTACACAAGTCGAGGCTAATATGTCTCTTCATAACCAGCTCGGTGCACACACAAGCCTGAAATGCCTTATCATATTCCTCATTTACACTTGAAGCTTACCATGTTAGGGATGCTCTCTTGCGTGTTTGCACAGGGACTAGGCCTGGGGGGAGGCTATCAAGGAATAAAAAGTATATAATAATTGTAGTCTGTCTCACACAGACATTGTATTGACATAGCTTTATTTTATGCTGTTTGGAGACTTTTTCAAGAGCGCGTTAGAAATACACATATGAAAAGATTTATCTCTTATTACTTCAGTAAATCTTAGCAGTTACCAAATGCTCTTGGGAAGCATTTGAAACACCTGTGTTTGGTTTTAATCATTCTCAGAAATTGTCTAAACAATCATAACAACTTGGCACGTACCACTTTTTAGGTGCAGTTTTAGATGATCTAAAATTAGTGCATTTGAACTGATTTAGCAGAGTCCGCCAAAGAAAAATAAAATAATGTGGAGCTCCTAAAGCCAATGAAGACTGATTTCAGAGGTGGTTTACTAGCTCAAACTGTCCTTGAACTGGACAAGGAGAAAACTTGTGCTCAGAGTTCTGACGACACGAGCAGATGTCTGTACTGCTGGGAGGTAAGGAAGAGCAATATTCCTCCCACTACGGATTTTGTATATTCCTCCCACTACGGATTTTGTGACTGATGCTTACTACTTCTTTTTTCAATGACAAGGTATGTGAAAGGGGCCTAATCTGGCACTCAGGATGGAAACAAAGGATAATCTAGATCTTCAGCACTTCCCTATATCCATCTACATACTTCAGCAACTATGAACAGCATCAATGTAGATAAATAAGGTGAGCATTAGACCCCAGGGTTAGCAATGACCAAGAGGAATCCTGGTGTTATATATCTGTCATACGATTGCTACATCAAACTTTTTCTACCCAATTTTCCCCTGCTGGCAAAAAAGCTAGGTGAGGGATGACTTTGGTCTGTCTGCTTGCATTCATGAAAATAGTCCTCAATCACAAATAGGATCTTTTCTCATTTTGCTGTAATGAGTGTTTACCACATTGCAAATTCTGAAGAGTAAACACATAGTTCTTATCAAACCAACAATTCAAAGTACTTGTTAGCCTCCAAAATGCTCTTACAGCACCAAAATGTAGTATATGAGTGTAGAATACTAATTTGACAAAGAGGTAAATTGTTCTTTAAATACTAGAAGCATTTATTAAATACTCAAATTTCCGAGCCCTGCTGTGACTGAATCACAGAGGATGCATGAATGAACATTTATATTCAGTCAGTGAACTGCTAGAATACTCTTCAGAGATTCAAAATTACTCATTTAGCCCCTTTCACTATTCTTGTGCAGGTAACCTGGCTCTGAAGTGAAGTTCCAGAAGAATGTCAGTTCTCCCTGTCATGTGGTGGTATCAGGCCACCTTCTCTAAACACTCCCCCATACAACAGAATCTCTCATTACCACGATGTGCTCTCACCCCCAAATAACAGAGAGAAAAGCAAACTGCCATCCTGCAACTTGCCTGAAAACGAGAAAAGAAAAGAAATGCTACTGACTTTACAAAGTCTGTTAATGACCTTCCTACGGCAACCTGATTAACAGAGTGTCCCTCGGTACTGCGGTGCAAGCCACAGTCCTCAAGCCCAAGCCTGTCAGATTTGGATGTGAATGCTCTGGGAGCTCTGAATACCTTTTATTAGAATTAATACCTGAAATATTTGGGTTACGGAATGTGATATTCAGCAATCCTCAGCAAATGATTTGCCCGTCACAGGACATCCAGCTGAGATGCAGTCGCATGTTCAGTGAAATTTCACTGTCGTCGTAGATCTCCAAAAAGCCTCCCAGACTTTTGTCTCTGACAAAAAGACTCAGACTTAACTGCACAGAGACTGTTATCAGTCTACATCTGCTGTTGACCAAGATAGGGCTGCCCTGACAACCTTATACAAAAGGTTTATTCTGTGTGGTCTAAGGTTGCTCACAGTCCTGAACTGCAGAAAGAAGTTGACAGTGATGGCCCCCTTTTTCAGTTACTATAAATGACAGTGCCTTGCTGATGAACACACCGAAGCACCAGATACATGCAGAAAATGAGCTATACTTTTAAAATGCTGTTTTAATCTCTCCTTATTAAACTCAGTGGGATCCTTACGTTTCTTTCATTCCCAAAGCTGCCTACCTGCAAAATGTAAAATAGCCCAAACAGAAACAGGAGAATCAAGTGGAAACAGCACAATGCGTCCATATTCTTGCAAAGCCAGAGCATATTTAACATGGGAGAGTTGAAAAGGAGGGAATGAAATGCTACAGGCTCTTGACTGTTTGAAAAAAGATCACAGCACGACTGAAGAATACTTGAATGAGCCAGCAAACTTTTACTAAAAATCAGTGCCTTCTGTGGTTGCCTGTGTTACTGACCTCTTTCCAGCAGAAGGGTGGAGTCTGCTCATTTCTCTTCAAGACGGAAAGAATGCTTAAAATCAATTGTTGACAGGAACACGAGGCTTGTCTTAGAAGCAATTATAGACATTTTAGGGAATGAGTTGTCTAGCTGCCCAAGCGCTTTGATTTACTTGTCCATCTATACTGCATAAAACCACATCAGAAACATTTTGGGCCACCAAAAGCAATCATATATTCAGCTACATTACCCTACAAGAAGCTGTTTGTTCAACAGTAACAAAGATTCCCTGCATCTCCTGTTTTGGGGAGCCCATCAGCCCAAGGAATTTACAGGAAGCATCTGGGTGGTGCAGCTGGAGGGGCAGAAGCTCTTTGGTGGCTTGGCCCAAAGCAGAACCCCACAGGCAGTCTCGGTCTCCCCGTGCTCTGGGCACCCCTGTTTCAAGCCTGTCGTACCAGCCCGCTGCGAACGGCATGGACCTAAGAGCGGGGAACACCTGCACAGTGCTTCTCGCTTTTAAGTGGTTGAACAAACATCACCTGGCAGGTAAGTTTTGGAAGAGCGATGTTTTATTGGCTGCGTATATCTACCTCTCACAGAACCCTCACATTTTGCAGCTGCCCAGCATTCCCGTGGATCAGTAGCAAAATACTTAGAGAACATCAGCAACCTTAATGGCATATGTCCCTGGCGCTCCAACGAGACATATATGCACTCTCTCTAGAATATAAGACAGATGTTTTTAAAAAAGGTGCTGACAGTAGGCCTCTCTCATTCAAACTGAACTATCTAAATAAACAACTATTTTTACAGCTATTGAGTGCACCTCTGAAAATTAAGGCAGTGAGACGTTTAGGTGCAGATCACACAATCAGACACTCTCTAAACACCAGTCATCCAAGCTCTACATATCTGCAAGGTGATTTTCTTAATCTCTGTGGACCACTGTGTCCCCAGTTAGCCACAGGCTGCCAAATTTTCCTCTTACTATCTTACAACATCAGGCAAATTATTTTATTCTGGAAGTCGATAAGCTAGTTGGGAACTGAGACTTTGTATTAATTGTGATCTCCTAATGGAGTAAATGAGGGCTAAGTCCTTGCAATTAATATAGTGTACTGGCATGCAATAAACTTTTTAAGCAAATAAAAAAGCTATAAATAAGACCATATTAACGGTCCATTCTTTTATGGCATTTGTAATGTGATATAGGACTCTGTTCTGCAAGATACTATGCATATAACTTTCTCTCTATGTGCAGTGTGCGTGTATGTGTATAAATATATATACGTTTACATATAAATATGGTTATTTTTAGAAAGCATTAAAAACTTCAGTCTTTCTCCTACTTTTCAAATACTGGCAAACCACTAACATTATATAAATAAATACAAAAAACCTTCCTTTGGCATTAAGATGGATTTCATTTTAGCCTTGTGAGCTACAAGCAAGAAATCTAACAGAAATTGAATCACAGATTCAGCATTTTTCCTTTTCGGTCAGGTTACAGGAACAGCAGCAGACAGAGATAGTGAAACAGTTTTGCTAAGAGCCTGACACCCACAGCACATGCACTTCCCAGGGTTTTACTTCCTAGCAGCTCTAGCCTGGTCCTGTCAACCGAGAAATCATCAGCAGCTGCAGCACCGCGGGTGCTTGTGGACTTGCATCTTCCAGTTCAACTTCATCTGAAAGGAAACTATGCGGTGTGAGACCGCTCCACTGCAAAACAAAATGCAGCCATGAGGATGCTGGGGAGCCCACTTCAAAAGCGTGCTTCTGATTCCAACTAAAATGTTACAAGCACCCTGCTGCCACTTCTATGCCCTTCGTAAACTAATATTTACCTTAAAAATATTAATGGTGCTTCTTCTCCATCTTTTATTAGAAGGATAATTCAGAACCCCACTATTCAGAACCCCCACTATTTTTAAACTTCATATTTTTATTTAATGGCATTAATTTATACATGACTTTCTTGTAACTTGTTTTTTCTGCCTTTAAAGGTTCTTTGGAACTTATTTCTCAGTTCATTCACACCAACAAATGACATTGTCTTTCAGTGTTTATTTTGGTAGGCCAACATAGCCATGCCACCTTAGTTTCTTTCTCATCATTATTCTAGTCACCTTCTTTATGCCTATTTAAGCCTAAATTCTTCTTTTTTAATATGCAGGTGTGCAAACTGGCACACACTGTATTCCAGATGAACCAGTGAGATTTTACTAGCTCTCCTGGAAGCAGCTTGTCAAAAGTATTTTAGAATTGCATTTGCCTTTTTAATGGCAACATTATAGGAGCAGATCCTAATCGCTGTACAAGCAACTTGTTGATGCAGATCCTTCTCATTCTTAATAATTTCTGACTAATGAGCTCTCATGATATAGGAGAAATTCTGCTTATACATTACTGACTATTTAACCTTACACTTTCATGATTATATTTCATTAAATATTTATCAGTGTGATCACCCAGATCACCTGGTTCTTTCTGAAAAATACCCAGTTTCTCCTTTGTACTGACAGTAACTTTAATGCTGTGTCACCATCAGACTTCCCCACGCTATGTTGGCTCTCAGAGACACCAACGTTAGTTCTAACTAACATACCAACTAACACACCAACATTAAACCAGAACAACCCCACAATATGACCTGGAGGAATCAGACTAGCTCAGGTCTTCTGGCAAACTTCCTCTGGCACCTTTCAGTGCGACTTCTTGTCATTTTGACTATTTTCTTTGTGGATGTATTCAATTTAGACTATTAGCACTAACCTGTATCTACTCTTTTTTGAGTAATAGTTTCCAAGTCTTAATTGTTCTACTGAACTGTAAACAGGTGAGATTTCCCAAATGTTCTAAATTTCAGAAATCAAAATTACTTCAGTTTTGAAAATAATGGCTCAGCACCCACAATCGTTGAAAACGTCCTTCTCAACCTCTTATTTTTCTTTTTCCAGTTAAATATTTAACTAGTCCATGCCATTAATTGAAATCAAGTTTTTTGAAACTAAAAACATTCTTTTTTTTCTTTCCTTGACAAAGCTTAATTTCATCTTCTCCGTATTCTTAGGCAGTGACAATGCAATTTCCACCTTTCAAACTATTGCAACTTACTCTTCAATGGAAAAATCTTGAATTACTGCCATTAAAAGAATAACTGAAATTATTGTAGGATATGGAAAATTCGTTATGCTTTTACTGAAGCAAATGAAATTTGCATTGCATTATTATGTCAGTGTGACTTCCTAATTTTATTCCTTTATTACTGCCCAGTATACATTCCTGCAGCACAGCAAGAAATGCCTTTGTTTTTACTGCCACAGCTGACTAAAGCTATCAAGAGACATAACCATTTTCAGCAGAGCTTTATCTTCTACTCCCATGTTCCCATGTTGTGACACTTCTGGGAACAACCGTGACATTTTGCTCAGATTGGAATCATTTTGCTTCTTTTAAGTACTGCTGAACTCTATGGTGATTTTTTTCCTCCTTCATCTTAGTACAGCCACGCCAGACAGTGTCTTGTTTATTACACAGTAGCATTTCCCTTCTAGGCTACTTCCCGTGGTGATAATAGAACAGTTTTCAAGTTAGCCATGAAAATACTGCATGATATTGAGAACAATTCAAATAATTGCTCAAAGACTTAGGATTCAGAATTGTATTTCAACTTCTCCCGAGGCTATATAGAGAATAGAAGCCCCTTTCACTCCAGGGATGTGAAGCTGCTTGTATAGATTTACCTCAACAGACATCACTATTTTCATCAACAGCAATAACAAAGGACAGAGAGAGAGATACACAGACAAATATTAGGAATTCCCTTAAGGAGACCTTACAGATGCTCTGCTTTCGTCAGCTTTGTCTCTGTCTTGCTTTGAACTCCTTGTTTCACTTCACAGAATCGTATCTCAAACAACCAAGGACAAAACCCCTACAGACACGGACGCAGCACTCCAGAAGAATTCCTTGCTGTTGAGCTTTTCGATGATCCCCACATATTTCTTCTCCAGCAAAACAAATTCCTGTCAGAGAAGCACTGCTGTTGTTCTTTGCTTTACCAACTTTGAGGGAAATAAGTTAAATATTTTTTCTAACAGATACAAGCCATGACCCAGAGCTCTACTTCTGTTTTCAGTCTTTCACAGTGGCTTAAAACAGCATTTGACATTAGTAACAGGGTTTTAAAATGCTCTACGGTCCTACTGCTCTAGTCATGATGGTCTAAGGACATAAACAATAAAAGGCTATGGGTATAAGTAGTATATTTTCTTTGAACAGTTGCTAGAATTTAAAAAGCACTGTGGAAGATTTTGGGCCCTTCTTAATGTCTGAAAAATGCACACACATTATAGTGACTAAAAAATCCCACCCAAACTCTGTAATATGTGCTGAAGGATAACAATGGGAAACACAAATGCCAGTATGACACTAAATAAGAGCTAATTAAAGTTACTGAAGATATAAACAAAATTTTAAAGGCCAGGAACAAAGAAGAAGGAGGAAACAGAAGAATCTTTGATGGGTCAGAACGTGACTTAGCATAACACTGATTTGACACTGTAGTACATCGTTTCATGATGTGATGAATCATTTGAAATACCATTGCCTGGAGGATTGGATTTTTTCTTTATTCTTGATGGAAAGCAGCATGCGGACATAATTGGAGGATGCAGAGCACTGCAGTTTAGGAAGATCAGTAGTGGAGCAACTGTGTTTCAGTTAAGGTTGTTAATTCTAATTCTATTCTTTTCACACTTCAGGATTTCGTATTTTGTTTTGAGGCTTTTTTCTTAAGCCTCTTTCATGTTCATTTCTTTTCATAGTTCTTAACTTGCCAGCTATGCAAGCTTTTTCTCTTGGGTTTCCAGAGGGATAAGTGCGAGTTATCTGCAACATTTGCAAGTACTCAGACATCCAACAGATAATTTGGCACACCGCAAGCGGCACCTTCATATGAATTAGTTCTTTCTCCATTTCCATTCCTCACCCTCCCCCACAACTAAAGGTGGCATATAGGATACGTGTTGCTGATGTTTCCAACAGAATCCAAATTATATCACACAGATCAGTGTAATCATTTCCTTACAGGCTGCACAACCTGCTTTCTTTTATAAGCAAATAGCACAGAGATAGAGGTGGCTTATACAAATGTAAGAAATTATTTTCTTCTCACTGACACCCCATATACTTCCATCTGCCCCAGATTTGGAGCTGGATAATATCAAAGCTGGTAAGAGATGCGCAAACTGGGCTCAGAGCTTCTTCTGAAGTAAACTCATACAGTGTTATCTGAAATCACACTGGCTTGTTAGATAAAGTAATGTGAAATGATGTAACACATCAGAGGGAGAAAGGAAAACTTTGAGATCGACTATCTGCTGACAACCCCAAAGACAACAATCCCATCACAAAACAACATTACAGATAAAAGTGGAAAGGGCTGCCATGCACTAATAGATCGTGTACCTGGTGATCACAGCAGACTGTCTGCTCGAACCTTCTTCTGCAAACCTTCTATGAAAAGCTGGGAAATTACTCTTCATTTTCTACTTTTATAAGCATTTGTTTTATCATTATTGACACAAAATGTAAAAAGCTGTATGTACAGATAAGGAGAGAAATATCTAATGAGGCTATCTGCCAGGGTGAGAACGAGATTCCTAGCACATGAAAGAAATATTGAATAGTAACTTAAAGAATTCTCTCCTCTTCGAGTAGTGCTTAACAGCCATTTTTTATGGCAGCTCCATTCTCCAAAGCATTTGTTTTTTTAAAAAAATATATTTTTATTGCTAGTTTCTACTTAGGTGATAAATAAGAAAGCTTAACAGAATCAATAATGAATTACAAAACAGCTGTCTTGCTTTACTTAAGCTGGACTGCATTACGGCTATGCTCTTTCTCACTTTGGCTTCAATTCATCAAGGTACTTAGCCTAAATGTAAGCACATGATTTGTGCCATTGGCTTAAGGAGGTCTGATGGTCAGACGTAGGTCCTCCTGCCCGGGAGCTCAAAATGAGGCACAACATTGCATACGCCAGCGAATGGGAACCTGCATGCAGATGGGAATGTCATGGTGTATCATATCTGGAGGACACAGAGCGTTCTGGATCCAACTTAATTATTTTGATGGCATTTTAAATGGGTTTATACAGTGCTTAGCTAACAAGCATTTAATCCAGAGGTTGAAGAAGGCAGCAACTCTAGAGACTGGGCTTGTAAAAGGGCTACAAAGATTTCTGAGGTAGAAAGTCGTCTTTAGCCCTAGGGACTGGACTGTAAAGGGCTGAGGGGGAATTTATTAGCATCTTTAATTAAGCATTTATTTGAGTCCTTTATTTGGCATTGAATCAATTTGTCATTAGTTGTTTTGTTATTTAATTAGTGTGTTTAATTATTGTAAATACTATTAGGAGTAAATCCTGCAAGTTGCTGAGAAATCTCACAACTCCTACGGATGTCAATTAAAAACCATTCCACAGGTCTAGGAAAGTGCAGAGAGTTGCTTGTGAGGTACTGCTTGTGACAACCATAATGTTAGAGTAAGAAGAATTCTTGTTTCTGAAGTAACTCACATGCCAGGTAACAGAGATTGTTAGATGAACAAAGAGCCATTCTGACTACATGAAGTTGATGGAAATTTTCATTTGACTTGATTGGGGCAATGATTTTGTCCTTCAAAACTGAACATTCAGAAGAAGAGTAAAGCTTTGACTTTTTTGCTATAGGAGAAAATCTCATAAACTTTAGTCAAAGCCATTACTGAAGTGAGACACCATGCAGGAGGTCACAAGATGGCGTTCTCAAGCTCGACAGAGCTGTAGATGGCATTAACTGGACAATGCAATAACAATTAATCCAGCCTTGTATTACATTGAAAAATCAAGAGAATCACCACCCAGCCTAAACGATAAAACAAAAGGTGGTGGTAGAGCCACAGCAACACTGTCTTTTGCCTTTGCCTTTTTTTCTTTTTTTTCCCCGTCTTCCATTTCTAGGCCTACAAAAGAAACAGGTGATTGGGAGGGATCTTAGGAAGGAAGGGGGTAGCTACTGCTTTGGAATGCAGACAAAGGAGGAGGAAATAGTATCAATTAACTAAGTGATTCACTACAAATGAAAAGTATGCTTTGGGCTCAGTAAATATAACCAATGAATTTGGAGAAAAAATGATTTACAGAAAACTGTCTGCATTGTTTCATGAAAGGCAAAATATTTCACTATGACATTTTCAAAAAAGAGGGGTTTAATTTCTGACATGACTTAATTTTAATTAAAAACAAAATCTCAAGTAAACAAAAAAATTTCAATTTCATTCGCGTATTTAACTCAATATTATATTCCTGTTTTCTTCTTGGCTCAGTGAGGAAAAACCTAGAGAAAATGTTGTTTCAGAGTAATCCAAACCAAAATTTTTTCACAGGTTTTCTTTCCAGCTACTGACCCGAGCAGTATCTATTCCACGCAGCTTTCCCCATCACTGCTCTGCTGAGGCTTTTGGCAAAGCACAGAAAACGAGAAGGGAGATGATGCACAAACAGGATCCAAACTGTTGAGAGGTCAGAGCAGAGATTTGGGTTCAGGCGTAGCTGAAGGGAGGAGAGATCACAGGAAGCGTGATGCAAAGCCAAATAAAGTCAGTGGGAGATTCTCCATTGACTTCAGCAGGTGTTGAATCCGAACCAAACCGACAGAAAGGTGTGAAAAATGAACAATGGGCCATGAGGAAGGAAAGGACAGAGAGTGATGTGGAGTGGGGGAAAATACCATCTGCTCTACTTGCTGCAGCTCCAGGACAGTAAGTATAGTCTTTTGACTGTCAATGCAATCTCAACATCCCCCTCTAACTTTGTGAAGTGTAACACTGAGCACATTGGGAGACGCAGGATTTTTCAGCTGATGCTAACAGCGCACTTGCTCAAGCTGGGGAAGTTGCTCATATACATAATATGGTATCATTCTCCCATGCATCTACTATAAAATATGTAATCTAAAAGCTTTCACAGAGTTAAATAGACCAAGCAGATGGACAGGGAAATTAAAAGAAATTGGCAAGGTAGGAAACATAAATGGTCAACTGAGATTTGAAATGGAGGAGAGAGTCAATGAGGCAGAGAGCCACAGTGAAGCTATTCCAGATGGTAGGAGCTGCGAAGAAGGCGACTCTCAAAACACTGGTGAAATTCAGACCAAGAGAGAGGTCCAGCAGCAGGGAGGGCATGGAGACTCTGAATCCACCTAATCCTGTGATGATGTTTGGGTCAGAAGAGGTCATAGTCCAAGGGGAGGACTTCATTGACTCAGAGACCAAGCTGCTTCTCTTGGACTACAAAACCTCAGCATATAGGTTACCCAGCCACTCTTGGTCTACTCTTAAGCTGCTTGCTGCATCACCTTTTACTCATGAATCAGTGGACAATATCTTTCTATGTGGGAGAATCGGAAAAGGTCAGAACCAGCTGTCCAAATACAAACAACTCTGAATAATGGGAATATTTAAAACCCAGACTTGCATCCAGATCCAGCTGTGCAAGCTCTCTCCATCTGGGTCGGAATCCCTTTTCTTCAGAGTGGCTTTCTCCTCCATCCAAACAGCAAATTGGCCAGATTTTTGCTATTTCTTGTTCTGTGCTGGCAGAACTACATACAACTAAACTGTAAAGAGTACACATGGGTTAATGTGCTCCAGTGTGTTATCTAGATCACTAAAAAGAGAAAACTATGCCTAGGGATAACAACTGTGAAGTTACAAAGGATTTATCAAATGCACATGGGCTTTAACAACTACAGATTAGTTGTCCCAGAGCAAGTCCACAGAAGCCGCTGGTGTGTTTTAAGATGTTATCCTGAGCAAAGGTGCCTGCTCACAGACTTTGAGCACCCCAAAGCAGAAATTGCCACCTTAAGCTTTCTTCAGTGGGCTGATATATTCTGCAATAAAACGCAGCACTCTGCTCCAAACCTTCGTCTTTTCATTAGCTATACTGAAGTAATGTTACAGGAATGAGAGACTGGGGTCTACTTCTAATTTTTAATACTATTTTTGGAGGTAATCCTAATAAGGTGAAGGGTTATATTGCCAAAGTCCATTGCATCCACTGCACAATTTTACAGCTCCATTTTGCGGTAAGATCCGCATAACTGAACCTTCAACATCAATTTCCTTGATTATAAGTCTGTGTCACTGAGCAAATGGCCATCAAAAGCCTCTCCTCCTACTTCTGATTTCCTGAACTTCAAAATGGAATATTAAGTGCCATTTAGTCACTGACAGTAGCAATACCCCATTTATCAGCCTATTAGGTGCAGCAAGTAACGTTAATGGGGGTGAATGTAAAATAACAAAAGCCTAGCACTGATGTTTCTTTCCCCCCGCTGAAAGGGATAATTCAGTAATTACCGAGCATGCCTCATTTAGTAGCCTGGCCAGAGGATAGGAAATGGGTTATTCACAGGATTTCAGGGGGCTAAATTAAGCACCTGCTGTTATATTTTTATCTTCATTGTATCCTTTTGCATACTCTAATGGTCAAATTTCACCGCAGGAAGATGTCTTTCAGGACATTCACTTAAGAATCTCAAGATTTCTCATACACATTAAAGTCAGAGCAACGTATCTAAGATACAACCCGTCATTCCCCACACCTTGAGGCTACTGTGAAACCTGTTCTTTCCAGTCAGTTTGATGAATTACGATTTTGGTGAAGTGAGCAGTAGCACTAAACCTGTGCAATCCATACCACAATACACACTGGATAAGTCATCTTCTTTTTTATGATGGTTTCTTCACCAGGAAGCCATATGTGTGCCTACGAGAGATACAGTACTACACACGGCAGAATATTTTGAAATTACCAACCAGGTTGTCAGCTACTATAAATCATTCTGCTTATTTGAAATAGAAGTCCTTTGCTAGTTTATATCATAAATATATAAAAATATTTATACATTGATCTTAAATCTGGTGCTGCAACACTTTTGCATTTGCTGTCCTACCAAACAGAGCTACTCTTTGCACCTCATCGCAATGAACTGCACCTCTTCTGTTTTGTTAGGAAATGGCAGCAGAAGACTTGGGACACACCAAAGTCTGCAGTCTATCAAACCACAAAGATCTCAGCAGGCTCAATGGAAGCTTCAGCTGTATTAAAAATGATAATGTACCACACAAAAATTGGACAAGATCTCTGCGCACCTGCTTTATGGTAAGGTCTTCCCTTTGCAGTCACCTGTGGGCGTACCTCCATTGCTGCTCAGCATTCAGCAGGGCATTTTGAAGCACCTCTGCCAACTGTCCCTGCTTCAGTTCTTATCACGGGGTGGTCTCAGCACAAAACTGGATCTGAACTACAGTAACAACGCCAGTGCTTCATCTGATATGCTCCAGTCACTAGAGGGCAGCCGTGGGACTGGGGCTAGAACCAGTGTGAAGTAAACCCCTTGAAATACTTACACCATGAATTTGGGGGTCTCATTTGCAACCCTTTTTGGTCTACAAAGCTGTTCATATGGGCTGCAATATTTGCTAAAATAGATGTAGATTATGTGTACTAAGTCCAAATATTAAATAACAAACGTAAGTGATGGCAGTATTTCAACAGAGAGCCAGAACAGCAGGGAGATGTATCATTTCCCAGAAAAACTTGACTGCAACAAGTACACTGATTATATGACTACACGAGAATTCAGGCTACTTTCCTGTTTGGGCTTGGGTTAAAGAAAATAAATAAAAACATTTAATGAATAAAGGAATTTGCTAGTGTAATCAGTATTATCACAGGACAGGAGATGCTAATCACCAGCCTTTGATGTTGCACAGTATGGCATCAGACCCTGGGTGTTTTGAACTACGGAGTAGCTTTCGCCTCTGGTTCCCCAGTTTAATCATACAGATTTCTAGAATATCAATTTCCTGCAGACACTATTTACAGACTCAAATCAGTAAGGTAATATTTATTTACAAAAACAATTAAGTTACTTTTTTGGCTGAAAAAGATAGAAATCAATTACAATAAAAAATGCCTAATTGATCCTTATCCAGCCATTTCTATAGCCAACGGGAAAACTCAGCTGGACTGTGGATCAGGCCTGAATTTTAAACTTTTGACCTCAAGAGTATTGGATTCTTTGAACAAAGGCAATTTATGTCAGACTAATTCAATTCCCTTCTGTACAAATACACAGATGATATATCAATGTTCTTCTGAGATTTAACAACATTCTCATACAAAGTTACACTTATTCTTTCACTTTTTTTGTTTGTATTTCCACTGTAACAAATCAAACTAAAGAGATATATATCAACTTTTTTCTCTCTTTCCTTTGAAATCTTCTTCCAGAGTAAGTACACAAAGAGTTTCTCCTATGTTCCATTTTAAAAAGTAAAAGGTAAGTGAAGGAGTATCTATGCAACAAAATGAAAGTGCGCCTGTAGCATATCAGAGTATTCTGGTAATAAACTCCTAAAAAGTATGGATATCAATTCCAGAGAAGATCTGGCAGAGACAAGCAACAAGAATAAAAATTCTCAAGTGCAAAACAAAGGGAGTCCAGCACTGTGATTCTGATTGTCCTTCATTAAAACATGCCTTTAAAGCAGTAAAGTTACAGGAACAACGTTTATAGCAAAGCTCACCTTCAATAAATAAATGCTGTGAGAGTACAATAAGAAAAACAAACCTCAGCTCCACACTGAAATGGGCAGAAGACAATGAATATTAGACAGACAGATAGACATTAGTAACTCATAGATAGCAGCTGTTCTAAAGGGATTTTTGTAGCTTTGCTCTGGAATCACAAAGCCCTCCATGAGAAATATTATGTTCTCTTAATCTTTGTTCTTTCTCATCCTAAGTAACTTCCTAATTTTTCAGCACTTTCCTGGATTTGACGAGTTTATAGTTTTGCTGAAGTCAGCCCCATAGGAAATTCCTGATACGTGTAGTCATTAACACAGTAATGTGATATGGTATGTCATGTGAAGGTCTTTACAAAATACAAGAATTCTAGTTTTCCTCATTCCTGCCTATACTCCCTTCTACTCTTAGCTCTTCCCTGAGCTCCTGAAAATTTTAATTTGCCCTGAAGACAGCAATGATCCAACAAACTAACTGAATGAAAGGCTGACAGGAGTGTTGTTCATGGTGTCCATCATTTGCATGAACCGTGTTCTGCAGGAGTTGGCCTGGCTGCAAGGGCCAGATGACAAGGCTGCTGCACAAGCCTTGGGATGCTGGCACTGTTGGAGGGCGGTAGGGAAAGAAGGGAGCTCATTGAAATGAATGCTCTTCTTTGCCCAGCTCTTCAAATTCATTACCTGACCATGGTGATTCCTCTCTCCCTTTTTGCAAGTCCAAAAGGAGAGCTAAAATAATTCTTACAGAAAGACCATGTGCAACTTGGAGGTTCAGAGAGCAACTCTAGACTCTACATCCCATCTTGGAGGGAAATCCACATCTTGGTAAGAGTCAGTTTTGCCATGAGTAACACAGAGTTTCTAAAGATTTAGATAATTGCAGAATTGTGAAATTTGGCTATCTGACCTTAAGGATTGAACCACAGTTCAGCAAGAAAGAAAACTCAGTATTCCTTTTCCCTAGTGGAGTCATCGTGTTTGCAAACCTGTTCAGTGCCTCTTTAATTTCTCCTTTGAGTATTTAAGAAGGAGTTGTTGTACAGCTACATACGATGTATAAAAATACATATACAATGTAACTATTGTATATTTACTGCACATATATGTTTTTTATTTTAATATATCGCTTCTTCCCAGAAGAAATTAGGCAAGAGTAGAGTCTCTCACTTTCAGCTAGAAAGCATATTTCAGTTACTTGCATGTACTTGGTTCCCAGGTATATAATCTAGCTAAGCAAAGACTGCTTCTCATAAGGAAACATAAAGGAAGTGGCACATTATACAGAGGTTTGTATACAGTAGTTTCATTTTAAGAAAGGAAAGCTTACTATATTTATTAAATGTTTTGTCTTCAACTAGAGAAGAGATTGATAATTTCCTCCAGATTCAATCCTAACCTGTTTACATTTTCTGATTACCGTCTGTAGAAATTCAAAGACCAACGGAGTCAATCAGCTCATATTTTTTCAAATAAAGCTATTGTAGTTGATGCTACAGTTTGCCTTAATGTAAATCACAAATACTTTTATTACACCTTTCCCCCCTCTTTTGGTTTCTTGTTTCTTTATAGCAAGTTACCATGGGGTCACATCACAGTTATTCTGTTATTTCTTAAGTCTCTGTGGAACAAAGATTTTAGTCCAGAGAGCAAAAAGGTAAAGTGAATACAGAGTTAATTTTCCCCTCTTTTTCTACAGAAATTAGATTTTTAATTCTTTGCTTTCTCCACTGCTAATTCAAAAACAGATGTTTAAGAAATATGGCAGTTCACACTTAAAGAGCAGTAAGTTGAGCAGCTCTTGATGTTGTAATTAGAATACTTTCAGTGGAAGAAGTGCTGAAACCAAACTGAAATTTAAAAAATACTACTTTTAAAAACCAACCAAACAAATAAAGCCATATTTCTCATTTTAGGACTGTCATTAGTTTGTTTATTTCGGAGCTTTATATCCTCAGTTCTGAAAGAAGGCCAATATAGTTTATTAAATTTGATATTGTCATAAAGTTATAAAAAGGTTCTCATAACATTTAATGAAAATGACTACACAAATAATAATTTATTTATTCTTCCAGAGCATTTCCCAAGTCCCATTTTCAAAACACTTAGTAAATACGACACTATAAACCTTATACCAATACTGTTATAGCACTGCATATCACTGGCTCCTGCAACTGCTAGGAAAAGTGCCTGAGGTAGAAAGACGCAACAACTTAGAGGGACAGGGCTCACCAGTACTTCTAAAGGCTAAGCAGTAGTGAATATTCACTTGAAAAAGTGAGCAAAAACTGTTAATAAGTGGAGCAAATTTATTTAGTCTGAGATATTGTAAACAGTATTCACAGTAGACAATTCTTCAAGATCTGAACTGCGAGAGTACAAAAAAAGGGAAGCCTTGCATATTGATGCGCTAATGCATCTAATTCCAGTTCATTCACAACATGACGCCTTATTCTAGAAATTCAAATCCTGTTCTTCTTCCAGCTACAGGTACGACCACTAAAATGAATGGGATCATTCATCATTCATCCGCATCAGAAAGGGAGCAGAATTTGCCTTGCAATTATTAAAAGACGACTTTTCTTCCAGCCTATCACCGCATGCTTCGCTTGCAGCAAAGGGACAATTTAATGGTACCAGCTCTTCCCACATTCACCGGCAGAAATCCACTCGTCTCAGGGGGACTGCAACTCGAAGGACTGACCTCTATTATCTGAAATGTCAAACTGTCATAAATTTGCCTGCTCGATTCCCTCCCTCCATAGCTGTGGCAGCTCCTGACCCAGCCTAGTTCTCGGGCACTTCCACATCATTTCTACAAAACACAATTCTGAAAACAGATCAGTGAGAGGTGGGGATGAATGTGTGGAAACGTGCACAATCTGTAGGGTCCAGAATGAGACTTGCTTACAGATTAAGAAATTGAAAAATAACATTTCGTATTTTGCCTTTTTGCTGGTGAGAAAACGTCTGACTAAATTTTTTCTGGGCTACATTATTTGGCGATAGGAAACTGAATTTCAGTTAAAATACAAAGGAAATATCTGTCTTTCTCCCTCTCATATGCAGGCATGTGCACACACGCTTGCATGCTGTTGTCTGAGAAGAAGAGGTAGAGGCTGCAGAACAGCCTGACAGCTCTCTTTCGTGGCGGGAGCCAAGGACACCAGGCTATTTTTTTTTGCAAGTACCACATGTGCAGTTATGTCCTGTTAAATGACTTAAACCACTAATGAATTTTTTTGTCATTTCCTGTGGAAAAGACACCATATCTTGTAAAAATTGTTATGTCACTTAAAATTCTTCGCAAAATAAAAGTGTTTTGACAAACTTTTACAAGAATGTGCCCGAATATGAGGAAGCTGATACACTGCAAGTAAATGTTTAGTAAAGCAAATCCAGGAGCACATATGCATTACCATGAGAGACACCAGTGTAGCTTACTCCAGAAAACTACCTGACTTTGTCACTATCTTATCAGCATGAGCAAAGTTGACACCTTCATTTTGTAGACTCACATCTTCAGAGTCTCAGAGGTCTTTTTTGACAAATACCCATTCTTTCATCAGAAACATCAAATGCTGGCCCTTTCCCCTAAGACTGAGAAGATCCACTATGCATGAAGAGCTGCAATATTATTATACTTTATATTCCAGTAATAGCAGGCAGCCCCAGGAAACATGTATGCAACATGCAGTACATATGCAGAAAAAATATACAGCCAGTGCTTGAAAAATAGAGAGGAAAATACTCCAGAGGGCCGGCCCAAAACTAACACATTGCACATAGGCTCCCCAAGCCCGGAGGCTTGAGCTCGCCTTTTACAAAAGGAGTAAATTTCAGCCTGAATGAGTGACTCTCATAAAATAGTACTTCTGCCACTCCACTGGCCTGAGGGTGGTCTTGTTAACTCTGAGAAAGGGGATACTTTTGGTAAGGAAATGTTTTTGCTATGGGTATGACTCCAGTCATCCGAGAGCAGCAAACCATAGTATATCATTACAGAGCTTGCAGAAAGGAAACAGCAGAGATTTAAATGTCAGGCTTGCTTCAATTGATCAGGATATTGCTGAGAGTGACAGGGGATAGATAAAAGCTGTAGAACTCTGAATCTGGGTTGAAATGATAACTCTAAGGACAAAATTATATTGAAACAGGCATTGTGTTTAGAAGCTTTCTGTTAAATTCTGCGGACCATACTGTCAGATGGTGATTCAAAATCATATATATTTTCAAGGAAAACTTCAGGAAGGTTATTTGTCATGTAGATTCTCTTGAGGTGAAATACACAAGGTGTTAAGAAGAAAAGCATTTTACATAACCCACAGCCTTTGCTCCTTTTCATTTAAAGGAAAAGAGATCAGCTGGTGAAAGAAAACTCCAATCACAGTCCCAGTGGCACAGTGTTACACAGAACCACATCCAAAGAAGAAGGTTGGGAAGAACAGCGATGGTATTTGTGATTTTATGTACTACTTCTCTCCCAGTCCTACAATGAGGATTATGTAGGTTTCCGATGAACTGGACAGTGCTAGCTCTTGCAGTTTTGCTTTTGACTTGGTGGTGTTAATTTCGTAATACATAGAATCATAGAATCACAGAATGGTTTAGGTCTGAAGGGACCTGAAAGATCATCTAGTTCCAACCCCCCTGCCATGGGCAAGGACACCTCCCACTAGACCAGGTTGCTCAAAACCTCATCCAACCTGGCCTTGAACACTTCCAGGGATGGGGCCTCCACAGCTTCCCTGGGCAACCTGTGCCAGTGTGTCACCACTGAGAGAAAAAGTGAAAAATTTCTTCTTGAGATCTAATCTAAATCTACCTTCTTCCAGTTTGAAGCCCCTCGTCCTGTCACTACATGCCCTTGTACAAGTTCCTCTTTATCCCTGCATTCATGTACTACAACATTCTCATTAATCATATAAGATATCCTAGGCAACTATTTTGCTTAGTTTTGGAGTCATAGCAAACATTTACCTCTAGTTATTGTCCCTTGTTTTCCACATAGATGCCTTTCATTGCCTGTTTTTATTTTTTCCAGAAGTCAGACGCAGAGCAGGTCTGATTGGATCTATGCACTTCAACAAGCCATAGCTTTCTTTTCTGTTTATATGCTTTTTGTAAGCTTGCTGCACTCGTGCAATATGTCTATGGATTGTCAGGAAGACGAGAGCCTCTTTGTTTGCAACAGACTTTCCAGACTTTAGTAAATATCAACCCTTCTCAAAGTCCCACTAAGTTCAGTTGATTTGTCTTTGTCACCTACATCATTTATGTCTCTGTAATTGTTAGAGTTGAACTTCCCTAATACCCTCATGTCCTTCCTGTTGCGAGTGATTTTGCCCTAGATGAGTGGTTTTGCTAATGTTCTATTCCTGTATTAATATATACCAGAATCTCTACCTTTATTTTTCTCTCTAGTAAATTGTATCCCCCGGTACCTGTCCTGTGAACCCATGTTTCTGTTACCCTATGATACTCAATTTCATATCTTCCATCAGCACTTTTGTTTCTTCCAAATTCTTGCCCATTCTTCTTGCATCCCTACAAAAACATTCCAGTTGTTCCTCAAACCCAGTAAGGAAACTTCTCTTAATTTTCCTTCGTTGTGTCTGTCTCATCATGACTCACAAGAACTACTGTTTTTTTCCTGATGCTCAACCTTCTACTCTCCAGTAGACTTTCACCCTTTGTTATATCCTTCTTCTTTTGCATCTCTGTATGTTTAAGAAGCATTTTTATCAGCCACGCTCAGCTCAACCCCAGAAGGCTACTAGCCCAGCTACTCCAGTGGAGTCCATCAGTCCAGAGGAACTCTTGTTCCATGAACGCTTCCCAATGGTCAGACATCCTCAGACTTTTCTCACAGCATTTATCCTTGAGCCATCTGTTCATTTTTGTTTTCTTGTCATGCCTTTGCTCACCTTCTCTGGGGACTGGAAGACTTCCACTGAATGTTATGTACATGGAAATATTGCCACCTGGCAGGAAGAAAATGTCTTCCATGCTGCGGGTGTTACACCATTTTAAAATGCAACCATGTTTACAGTGAAGAATATAGGCTTCCTACAGCCAAATCTTAATTCCTCCAGTGACTACTGGGCCAGCTGAATGGAGGCACTTCGCACTCTTTCCCAGCTGCTTTTGTGAAATCCTATTAGAGAGCAAGGCAGAGAAACAAAAATGAAGAAAGATGTCACCAGCAATACTACTGGAGGAAGAAGGGGCAGATATAGAACAACATGCAAATTTTCTGTAATTATTTACAGGTAACGTATTTGGTGTTGTAAAAACTTACATCTTAGAGCTACTGTGACCTTTTTGGGCAGCATAATGATGTTCTTCTATAGCAGATCTTATAAATGGGAATATAGAATAAGTTAATAAATATCCTCAGGTAAATCCCAGCCAAAGTCGAGTCAGTGGAATTCTCTTCCTTTGATTTAAACACAGCTGGGATTTCACATCCATTATTTAAGAGCATTGCCTTTACAACAGCAAAGAAAGAAACCGAGGGAGACAAAGAGAAGGTCCTTGCAATACTTTCCTACCAGACTCAACAGTACTGGTTCAGGGGCCTAAAAGCTTTCAGAGTTTAAGGACTCTGACCTCACTGCATTTAAACCACTTTCACATAGGAAACTACCCCAGGATTCTGTCCTTATAGCTTACCTGATGGAGAACAACATCAGCCTACAGCGACAAAGCGTACTGCAGGCAGCTATGAAGGCGAGAGCAGTTCTGCCCACATGCACCCAGTTGTGAGAACCCACCCCAAATCCAAAGGCTGCATGATGATGTTAGCCAGACTCTAAGGCTCAGCAGCCTAGCTAGCCCCAGCTCAGCACCCTGGCTGCGTGGTTTTTGCTCACCTTGAGGATCAGGAAGAGTACAGACAAGCATGCTGTGCTTGCTGTTGCATATTTTAACTTCTTTCATCAGAAAAGGCACAGGAAAAACCATGCAGATGATCAGAGGTATTCATGCACCTCCATCTGAAAGAAGTCAAAACAGACTAAAACTTTTCAGCTGGGACCAGGATTACTAATAAGACAGAAGTCCGCAGATTTGTGAATGACAGATGGAGAAGGTGTTCGCTTGTTCATAATGTGACAAACAAAGGGCATTCAAATGAATTAAAAGCAACATTTACTCATACAGTCCATAATTAAACTGCAGACTCCACTGCCACAATATTCTGGTGGCCAAAAAGCCATAAGGGAAACTCAGTGATGGCAAATAGATTAGTAGTTATTAAACATAGATTACTGGATTTTAAACATGGCCTTCCGAGTGTAACTTCTGCCTCAGGAGTTCCGTACATCTCTCCTTGTTGAAAGACCCAACAAGGGAAGCTCCATTACTTCCTCGTGCTGCTAGGTTATTTCCCTAATCAGCTACTTCTGACACTTCTAGAGATAACATGCTGGTCTAAACCAATGTGGCAGCTCTTAAACTACATTTTCACATCCCCTTTTTTATGCTTTGATATGTAAATGATTCCAGTTTAGACTTCTTTACATACTGCTATTCTGCACATAAGTATGACAAAAAAGCCTAACTGAACAAAGGCCTGCACTTGTAAGAGGGTCACACTCGCATCGCTTTGCACACTACCTGTAAAGCTAACTTATTATTTACAGAGAATTCCATTTTAAACCTTTTATTTCTTAAAAAAGCAGATACGCATACAAGAATTGCTGGTGGAAAATACAGTCACAAACAAATACAAAGAAATGCCATCATCTTGCCCTGAACTTCATTTGTGCTAATGTGTGATGCCACTGACACACAGCATCTTCTCTCCCACTTACTTGAAAGACGGAAGATTCTTTTATCCCACCATTTCTGTAACTGCTTGAAACAGTGAGGCGGGATTTATTAATCTCTCAGTGCTTACAGCATCCAAATTCCTTCCCCTCAACGCAAGGCAGAAAAAAAGCTGTTGGTCAAACAGCAGTGTCCCGAGTCACTTGCTCAGGTCGGAAGCTCCATATGGTTTTGAAGCCACATGTGAAGTATCACTAAAAAACCTCCTGTTTTCTTATTTCTAATGACTTTGGTACAGGCTTACATTGGCTATGCTGGACTCCTCTAGAACTGGGAAGTAATCAATGAGTTCCATAAAGTTAAGCAGAGAACTTCTAAATACCTCCAAAACCAGTAAGAGCATCTCTCAATAAAAGCTTCATTTTTTTTTCTTTCTTTTCTTCCCATGCTAGAACCAATCAGTTGGCTTGTTCAGGGCAGGATCTTGGAGTGATTTGTGTCAGAGTTTTACAGTGAGAATATACAAAGTACTGTCAATTTCAACATGAAAACAGGTATTTTGTGGGAAAAAAACCCCCACCACATATAAACTAAACAACATTTCAGGCATGCAAAGAATGCAAAAAAAAAAACCCACCACAAAACCTCAAACGTTTGAAGTTGTCTTATACAAAACTTTTCCATTATTTTTTCAAGGCCATGAATTAACATTTTGCTTTCTTTCTAGATGGCTTTTTTCACCTATTGAAAGCGGCAGCGCCATACAGATGATCAGTTTCTATTCAGCTGAGCTATTTGTCTCTGAAAACGGGGTGCACATAAACACACATCCTCGTCATTTTCATATTTCAACCCCCTCTCTCTTTTGCTATTCAATAAACACTAACCATTTAACATTAAGTCTACATGGTGCTTAACAGCCATCTACCGAACGCTGCATAATTCAGGTGCAAGGGCCACATTTGTGATGCAGCTGAAGTGCAGTTCTATCACAGCGCTGGAGAAAACTGAGCAACTTGACAACAGTGAGCTATCATTAAGAAGCCAGACGGGGGTTTAATAGCACAGAGCTGTTCTCTGACTTAATAAATGAACTGCAGTTTTATATGCTGCATGGCCACATTTGTTTCAGTGCTAGGACATGCAAACAGTGTTTAGATCTATGGGACTATGTCAGCTTCACCACATAAATAAGGGAGACCCTAAAGAGTTGTGCACTTTTGTAAGTTCTTGAAAAGTATGTAGCACAAAAATATGAGCTACCCCAGCCTGAAAAAAATAAAAGACTTTGCTGTAGCTAGTATTTCAAAAGGCAAGCATTTTTCTTTGTATTTACTTCTATCCCTGCAGCTATAATGAATTATTTAAGTGATATCTATATACCGCAGGATTTGTGCTTTTATTTTATTTATTTGTCTATTTTATCACAGGCTACTTACAAGGGCAAGCGTGCTGAGTCAACACAGGTGTAAATCACTGCACTTTAATCAGTGGAACGAGGCAGACTGACACCCATCACAAAGCTGACCTAATATACGTAGTGCAGAAGAGTTTTTTACTGGGTTATTAATAATGGACTTGTTTATTGCTATTACTTAAGCAACAGGATTGGCAAGGTGCGCTTCCTTTTTTTTTACTCCCCCCTTTCATTTCTTTTTAACAGCAACAGAAAACCAAGAAATGTTCAGCACGTCTAACCAATTCCTTGTTAAGCACACAGTGCACACCTTCGGGAAGGGCTCTCCAGGTAAGCCCAGCACTGTGAAATGCGCTGCAACGTAGAAATCTTCGAGCTAGTTCTGGATGACCTGATAAAGCCACTTGGCAGAGCACTTCACTACACAGAAGTGCGAGCTTGGTTTCTAAAACCAGTGAAGTTACATCAGTGCTGTCTTCTGCCAGGACTAACTGGGTCGGCAAAGCACCCCACCAAGGCGGCCATGTGGTTTCTAGTTCTAGAGGTCATTGTTTCAGAGCTTGGTCGTACCTCTGCATAATGCTCGCTCTCCCACTTTAAAGTCTAGACCCTTAACTAATGACTCCATGTCATCCAGTCAAGAGACCCATATTTGTTAGGTCTCATTTCCAAATTAACTCCATTTACGGACAAGATGTCTACAGTCTGTATTTGACTTGAGGGCATTTCTAAACGTTCATTTTCATTGGATAATAAGGAGTTTCAATAAACCCAGTGTGTCAAACTCCATGATAAAAATGCGGTAACTTTTGAAAGAACATCCACCAGAGAACAAAAAAACATAAGGCCACACTCTGCATTGGCAAACCTGCACTGCACTGGAAGCAAAGCAGAAGAAAGGCTAACGAGATCATGTAAGTGTCTGGTTTCCAAGAACTAAGGTAATCTGTGAATGACAGCGCTGGCTCCTATCAATACTTTCCTGGCATTAGGAGGCAAAATATGTGGACAGGAGACAGGGCATAAGTCCAAAGAGTCACTGTGTTCCAGGTAATGCTAGCTGGCATAAAAACTCCTTAAAACCATAACTGGCTATTATCGTTTATAGCAGCACTGAGAACAGAGAAGCCGCAGACATACAAATCACAGCTGACAGTCTAGGCCCTTACGTTGCTCTGTGTTGCTTAAACAAACGTATTAAACAGTATTTGTGTAAGTTACACATTCATACAGATGTATTAAAAAGTAAAATGTAAAATGCAAAAAACCCTCTTTGCTATTAAATCTTTTACTTGAATTAGTGATTGAAGAATCTAAGCCTAGATGAGTGTCATATAAAATATGTAGGCCTCCAGGTATTGTTACTGAACGAGATCAAGTTGTGTGACATTAGTGTATTGTATTGCCATAGCTACCCTTCGCTTCCTTGCTGTAACACACGCAGGGGGTCAATAGCCTGGCTTTGGTCATTGCACATGAAATGAATCGTAACTATCTTGCTGATATTTCCAGGTCTGCTGAGACATCTTTCCTTATGTTATGAGTTTTTGGGGGTGGGAACCACGCTGACATTATTATTATCTGAGGTCAGGAGAGGCCATGATTGCTGCCTAGGTCCTGCAGCGTTTATCCTAAAACAAATAATGAACATGAATTCCAGGGTCCTTTGAGGTATGAATTTGTAAGGTATCTGCCTGTCTACGCACATTTTTCCAATAATAATGTGACACCCAAAATGATTAATGCAGGACTGCTAACAGATCCAGGTTTGTTGCCCAATATGATCAGCAACTTATTGTAACTTTGCAGGAGGTTTTCACTTGGAGATGATGGATCAGGAGTTCAGAGGTGCTCAGAAAGGGAATCCTGCCTTCATCCAGGCTGACCTCAACAGGCCTGGCTTAGGTTTTTCACTAATGTGAAGGTGGGACCCACAACATTGCTGCTTATTTAAAAAAAACCCTGCAGATTTCAATTTCACATAGTGCATGTTTTAATGAAAGTTCAGGACAGCTGCCTAGTCATTGTATTAGTAAAGCGCCTGTAACTATAATAAGCAAGAGAAAGTACAAGTGAAAGGGCAGAAAAGCCAGGGTGCCTATTAATTCCCAGCTCTCAATTTGATGACATTTTTGTAAAATATGGAACGAAGATTAAATTCTAGTTATTTGGGATTCTGAGAAGCTTTTGGCACCTGAGGAGCAGGTTCAGGCCATGTTCATTGTAAGACGCAAAGGCAGAAAAGCAGAAACACCAAATCCTCGTTCCAGCCAATGTCTTTCCAAATGTTAGGAAACCAAATGTAGTACCAGGTTTTTAGGCTACTGATATTAAGCCTATATTATGCAGACTCTGAGTTTACACGTAGATACACAGGCATCTACGTATTTCATGTTAGTGTTTTGACTGAGGACTGTTCAGCGCTTCACACTAAAATTCAGATGAATTCAAGTTCCGTTGTTCGGCAGCTCATACACCATTAGATTAAAACCAGATTTAGAGCAAGATCCCAGGGGCTACAAGAAAAAGAGGCTTGTATGCTGCTGCTAAGACTAATACAGTCATAGTTTATTAATGTAGACAGTAATGCATAATGAAATGTCATTAATTCTCACATGTAATATTGGTTTCTAATTTGAGGAATTGTGTCCAATTATCCGTAGTTTAGTTATTCAGATTTATAACTTGGCAACTCAGAGCAAGAAAGTGCTTCTCCATTACCTGAGAAGTCTGAAAAATAAAATACCTGTTCCTTATAAGGGCAGCCTGTATATTTCTCAAGTCTTTTCACTCTTCTGGATTTATGATTCAGTTCTCCAAGGGAGTCACGGAAAAGCCATTTGGTAGCTTTCACTGCATGCCTTATTCCAGATCTTTTTTCTCTGTATTAAGGTTTTTATCTATAAAAGGACATTTAATTTCAGTCCTACTCTTAAGGGCTATTTTTTCAGGGCAAATAGTTTCTGAAAAGAAGCACTCAGAGGCACGTTTCAGAAAAAAAAAAAATCAGCCTTTCTACCAGTTACGAAGGTCACCAAGTTTATGTTTAGTATCTCAGACAATGACTTCCTATCAGGCAACTAAGTATGTATCATCATACTGTCAGCCAAACTAGTACATGTTATTGCCAAGGGTCATTTTTCAGAAATGCCCATTGGCATTCCATGTATCCTGCTCCCTACCTGAGTTTAGGGACACTCTGAAGCCCCTTGCTGAAACAGCTTAAGAATTGGACCCTTTAAATAAAAAATGTAAGTCGTTCCCCACAGAAAGCACTGCTGATCTCAGCTGCAAGGCTTCCTCAGCCTGCTCAGCAGGGAAGCATGAAGATGTCAGGTAAACATAATCATGCTATTTGTGGAAAGTGTGAGATGAGAAAGAGGGAGGGTAATGAAGCATAGACAGAGCAATTCAGTTTCCCAGCCTATTTAGGTAGATTGTCTTTCTCTAATTGTTTTTCTCCCTGGAGGTACAAACACAGCGAATTTCGATACCATAAAGTTAAGCTTTATTATTGCAGCTTTCAGTTCTTTCACAAAGAAATATGTACTGTATTACAGCAGCACCTAGTAGCAACGCTATAGTTAAAGATGTGTCAGCAGTTGTGCTACAGACCTCTATTTTTCCATGAGATGTACAAACTAGTTTTAGGCTAAAATCAGGCATATAAGGCTGGTGTATAGATTAATATGAGTTTATGGAAAAAAATTCCTAGACATGTTCTTTGGTAATTGCACTTGATAACAGTGCTTCCAAAACAAAATATCCCTGACACAATATCATCTATATTACAAAAGGTTGGGTAGATACAAGTTAAATGTATCATTTTGCAAGTGTGTAAGTATGTGTGTAAGTATTGCCCCTGGTGACTTCAGTCATTATCTTCAGTATGAAATGAATTTTATCTCAGTGTAGCAAAAGATCTAAATTTTAATGGGCTTTGTCCAGCGGAAGCCAATCCAACAAAGAACATATTTATCTCATTAACACTTAAATATGTGAACAGTTCATTTGAAACCATCAGGACAAGATTATTCATCACCTTCTACGACAGAGTTCAGAAGAAAACAAAATGCAGGCATATTTTAAAATTCAAGCAGACACTCTAGGACATAATATTCCTGTGTTCCCTTGCTCTATTTCATAGTGAAAATTAGCAACCTTAATAACTAAAGAATGTACAAAAAGTCCTTGGTCAGGCAACAAATACTTGAAGAAAGTTTATTCTAAGAATTAAGGTCAGTAAGCATATATTTATATTTAGATACTGGGTATGCACTGACATCCAAAGTTATAGCCACGCAAATGCAAGACACCAGTAAAGCAACAAACTTCAAAGTAACAGAGAAGAAAGTGAGCCCTGAAATTGGATGCTCCAACTGACACGAAAGCGAATTAATGATGAAGTAGTAAGACCCAACTCTTATATTGTCTACCTATGACTAGGTCTTAGAGTGCTTTCCAAGCAATTTGATAGCATTGCCCAGATTTCACAAGAGGGAAAGCAAGGTATGTGCAGATTAAGGGATTTAGTCAAGGTCATCCACCAGGCCAAGGGCAAGAGTTAGGAGCAGTATCCTAGCGGAGCGCTACCAGTTCAGCCACTGCTCATACGATGTTTTTTCCCCTGCAGCGGATGAGCCGTGCCGTTTGGCGTGCCTCCCGTCCGCAGCAGACTTGGCTGTTTGAGCCACTGATGGTGCAAGGCAGCCTGAACAGGCTCCCACCAGGTAACGACCCACCACTCCTTGGCTGCGTCTTGTTAACCATCTGATCACTCACTCTCACCTAAGGAGTCAAACTCACCCTCACTGGCTACTTAGCACTTACCACAAAGTGCAGCAGCCTGCCCTGGGGCAGTTACCGTGGTAGAAGTGACATACAGCAACTTGCTGTCCTCTGATAATCTGGCCAAAATTGTGTGGTCCCCTCGCTAAAGCCAGTAGCCCCAGGCTGGCACGGCCCCAGCTGAGCCATCGCTTGCCTGGTGCCGGGGTTAGAGCCAGGGCTTCCACACCTGCCTGCACCATGGGGCAGAAGAGGAGGGGAGTGGGGCTGGGAACGCACAGTAGGAGGGGAACAGGCATTTTATGGTCTGGTTCCTGTGGTGACATATGTGAAAAATATGTAAATGATGAAAGCATGGGTCTAGGTGCAACAAAATGAAAGCTGGTGGACAAAATATACCGTGAGTTGCTGGAGACGTGAGCGTGGGCTGAGACAGTGCGCAGAAGGCAGTACAATTGGAGGGCGTGTGGTGGTACAGAATGTCACAGCATCTGGAGACACAGTAGGGAGCCTGTAGGGTCATCTCAAAATGCTAATAGATGCTATTATTTAGAGGACTATGCTACAGGATGTAGAGTACTACAAAACCTGGGCTCTTGAGTGTGCAGCAGAGGGACTGCCCCGAGTGAGCTGACCCTAGATCTCATGAAAAGAGAGCAACAAGACTGTCTCATTAGCTGCAGGTCTTTAATTGTCTAACTAGGTATTTGAATTGCACATTACTAGATCAGAAAATAATTTTTACTATTCTCTCCAAAGCTGTTAGCTTGGGAGGGAGAAGTACAATTTATTTTCTGAAAAAAACTCCAGCAAAAAGTTTTGAGAAACACAGAAAAAGGCTACAGTAGATGTACACAGGTAAGAGAGCAGATCAAAAGAAATTATTTCACTGTCTGAGGGACTCTCAAGGACTCAAGTTACAAGGACTACACTGTTGCCCGCTTCTGAGGTCTACATTACAGCAAAGCGCCAAAGAGTAAATAGGTTAATGAAGGGTGCCTGGCATTCTACCCTGCTGGAAGAGGATACGATGCGTTGCCCTAGACAGGCTTCCCACCAACATTTTGCCATTGCTGTATTGATCTGGCAAATGCACCGTGTGACATTTTAACACAATGATCTTTCAGCTCTTTTAAGCGTAAAGCACCTGCATAAGTACAATCCACAAACAGTCAAGTGAAAAAAAACCTTCAACTGTTTTTTTTTAACTAAGTTTTCTTAGTAATTATGAACTATACCAAAAAAAAGGTTTTCCGTAGCGTAATTATGTTCAATAAGGGTGTTTGTGGACTGCTAATTACAGAGTCAAGATCTCTGCTGGTTTTGATTTTTTATTTTGGTTTTTGACTTTCACATTCCCTTTCTCTTACAGAACCTCATTCACAACCCTGAACAAACAAGTCATTCAGAACTGCATTCACATTGGCAAAAATGCCAGTGAGAAAAGAAATCTTTTCGGTCAAATACTTCTGTGTGTTGGTGGGTTAAAAATATGCAGGATGCTATGCTGTGAATAGTATCATCCAAAAAGATACAATTCTCTGGTGCATGGTTTGCTTTCAAAAAGAAACATTGGACCCTTGGAGTAATGATAGGTATGTCAGTTGGTTACATATTAGGTATGCATGTAAATGTAAATATATATACACACATCCTATTACAGATCTGAGAGAAAAAAAAAACAAGTTAAAGAGCTCCAGTCCCCCCACTCCTTCTGGCTATCCAGGAAAAACAATAAGCAGTTCAGCAGGTGGCATCATGTGTATGGGGTGAAGCACAAATTTCTGTCAGGAAACAGTATGTGATAATTTTTTGCTTATAGCGCACAGAGGGAAGACTCAGTTTATGCAGCCAGTTGTCAATACTTGTCTGAATATTTTGATGGCTTTATTCGTTCCCTGCAAGGCAGTGTGAACCACTGCTGTTGTGGGGTTCATGTAACATCTTTTCCACAGTGGTAGGAAATGGAACATTCTCCTTTTATTTCCACTGCTACCTGCGCTTCTACAGAGGCAGAGTCAGTTTAGTGCAAAGTGTTTTGTATGACACTAGAGCACATCTGCAGTTACTGTCAGCTAACATCATCTTTCCACTTAACAAAGGCACACCTGTGTATACTACCTGAAGACTGCATATCTTCTATGCTTTCCTTAACAACATGGTAGGAATTACTTCACAGATAACAAAAATCACTAGAGAATTTAATAGGAAATAACCTCACCAGGATACAACTTTTAAAAATATAATTTTCAGAGAACTTAATTAGAACATGAAAAAGTTACTTCAGTTTTTAATTAATTCTATAAATTTTGGGGAAAAAAATATTACAACCTGCAAACCAATCCATTTTTAAAATTTAGACAAGAGATACCATACTCAAACAAACATATTCCCCAGTAATGTTATGGGATGCATACACTAAATAATCAATGAGAATGTCACGAGTAAAAAGGGAGTAATTTGAGACTGTCATACCAAATATATACTGCCATGCATTTCAAAAAAGAATATACACTTGGTTTTATAACCCAGCTGACAGGACACAGACCAAAAAATCAGATTAAAGTGGCACTGTGCTCTGACTTTGCTGAATCCCAAACCCATGTTATGATAATGGTAAGCAATTAATAGTTTACAGAAATAACAGGCCAGGACATAGAAGCAAGATTCAGGCGTCTACATGGTAGACAGTGATTTTGAAATCAGGAAGAATAATTGCAAGAGGACACCTTTTCTCTTAAGTGCACAGTCATCTGCAAATCTTAAGATGCAACTCCTCTCAAGGTGCACAGTGCCCGTCATGTGCCTAATTTTGGCAGTGAGGCATTTAGACTCATGATTAAGAATGTACAGTTCACTACAAGAAATCAGTCATTTGAATCCAGCAATAAGTACTGATTTTGAACCAATGTGATTTCTCTCTGTGTTTAAAAAAAAAAAAAAAAATCAACTAACACTGTATCTCTCCTTTATAAAGAATGTAAGTAGGAATAAAAAGGTGTGATTAGATTTTTAATTCTTCGACATTGACTTATAAATGGCAGCAATTAAATACACTAGCACATACAATAAACGAGTGAGTGATACCAAATTAGTTACCTGGCTTATGTAGCATACTTTTTGTTGCTAGGTTTGCTAGTTAGCATCCATTTTCATTTCTATGGACATATACTTCCCTTCATACTGGCTAGAAGCTTTAAATATATGTCTTTACATTTTAGCGATTATTCACTTAAAATCAGAGTACTTGTTGTGCTGTAGAGTTACTTCTATATAATACTAGAAACAAGTTTCCTACACAAAAAAGTACAAGCAGGTAGAAACTCCTCAGGGATCCTGCTTTTTGTGGAGCTGTTTTCACACTTTTCCTACTACTTAATTATTGAAGGTGAGGACTTGCATTTACACAGATTTTATCTGCCACCAGCTTTGTTTCTTTGATACGACCACAGAAAGTTCCTTTATTCTAACTTCCGTACTTGCTGTTATTAGAAGCCATGTTTATTATGAGGCTCCAAAAAAGCCAAGGGTAAGATGGCTCCATTTATAAATTTAGGGATGTCAGGAAGGGTCACAAAAGCCTGAGCGGTACTTGGCTTCAATAATTCAAGACTTTTCATCCTAAATCCATATATTAAAAAAATGCTGATTCATCTTATTTTCAGGATTAAAAAAAAAAAAAGAAAAAGGCACAAACTTTTCTCTGCACCTTAATTTAACAGATGAAAACAATGTAATATTTCCTACTACTTAAAGTTCACTGAAGTTCCTGGAAGAAAAGTACAGTTTCACACAGAATGCAATATATAATATTGGAAACAGATTAATTCAAACATTACAAAGTTGAAAATCATAAAATATTTAGAAAACTCAGAAATAAGAAGGAATAATACCAGCTAATCTGACCTCTTATGCGGTATCAATTACTGTTTAGTGTTTCTGTTATTGCTGAGGTGCTTATACAATTATCACTACAGGAAATTACTGAAGGAGGTCTTGAGGGAAAATAAAGAATTAAGATATTAAATGCTTTTAAAAATACCTCATTGATTAAACGATTCAATGGTAATTCTGTAAAAGCTATATGTCAGCATCTGAATAGCAGTACAGAAAGGCTGAGATGTACTCTAAGACTTATACTTCACTTCAAAAATTAACAATAAACATTTTAAATATTAATGTAGTGAAACTGGTTTTATAGTTATTTATCCTGCAAAGCAGTTCATATTATAATGAACATGGTTGGCAGTGTTAAAAAAAAAAAACAAAACCACAAACCTTTTTCCCCCAAGATTGGTTCAGAAATGGCACATCATGTCAGCGTCAGCAGTATCATTCAGTATATCACTGGCATGACCACATTTTACCTCATGCTTTATTCCTACAACTCAAAATTGCTGTTGTTCTTCTCCTACTGCACAATGCTGTCTAGTTGATGCCCGTTAGGGAAACTCAACTTACAGACACTGACAATTTGTCAGGAAACTATCAATATTGACAGCAAACACCATCCAAAGAAACAACAGAGGTTTAGTTTTGCCTTAAGCAACAGTTTGCATTCATATATGATGAAGCATGAAATAGAAACAGGTGTCATGACCACAGTTTAGGCCATTCTAGGTGCTTGCAGAAATCATAAAAATCATAAATCAAGCCGGCACAGCTTAAAAATTCTGTATAGGAGAGAAACATTTCCAGAAGAGAGAAAGTTATTACAGATATATATAGCACTGGACAGTCATGTATAGCTTTTTATTGACTCAGTAGGATTTAAGATGTCAAAATGAGTAGTGATTTCACAGAAGAAGAGGGTAGGGATTTTGAAAGACACGAGACACTTCAGCATCCATCTCTGGGTACTTTAGCTGGGCATCTAAAAATCACAAATTGCAATTTCAGAATTTCAAGGCAAGCTATATAAGTTTACAAGACCTCTCCTAAGAGCAGGGTACTTTTTCTTGTGCCAACATAGATCAAATCACAGCTAATAATTGACTACTTTATTTTCATATCCTTATCCTGTATGTGAACAGCAGTAGCTTTCAAAATATTTTACACAGTGAAAAGCAGGATGAGTGATTCTACTTGATTCTACTTGACAGTGTTTAGAGTATGAAACCGCACATTTCTCAGTTTTCAGGTGAGATACTATGTTTCCTTGCAAAGGCTTCAATTTTTTCCTATTATCTGTTTTTAAAAGGACATCCTCCCTATACAAAGACATCCTTTGAACCATCCTGAGTGGATAGAGGCTCCTTAATGAAATTACTTTGTTAATAATTTTCCATTAGTTTAAATCTTCAATCTCTGGGGTCAATTTATATTTATTCATTTCCAGTAAACCTTTATAAAAATGTCCCAGTGACTTCTAGACAAACAATGCACATCACTGAAACCTCCAACAGCCTCAGACACAGAAGACTGACACCATTTGAAATTTTATATGAATCTTAGATCATTTTTCCATCACAGTTTTAGGACTTCTATACAATTGCCCATTAGATGCTGAACAGCAATGAAAACACTACAGCACAGATGACACTACAGCTCTAGTATATAGGGTGTTACGCTAAGGTCAGTGCCAAAATAAAGCAATATAGTGTTAGCAGTGTTTCTTATTTCACATGTGTGCTTTATTTCAAAAGGAGAGTGGTAATCTATATTTGAAATACAGATACAAATCAGCAATATACTCCCTTTGGTCTTTTGGTTTGTTTTTTTTTTTTTTAATTATTATTATTATTTCCTATGGCCAACAGAGGAGCTAGTTTAAGGTTTCAGAACACAATCAAATAAAAAATGTTCTGGTTTGTATGGTTTCAGAGAAAACCAACATGAAATTCAGTAACTTTAATGTAAGGTTTGGCTTAGGTCCTTGATTAACCAAGGTATCAAAATAATCCATTCATCAGTTAAGTAGGTATAACAGTTCAGTAATAATCAAAGTCTGTATTTTGGGTGCCACCTGAACCTGAAAAGTCACTGTGAACTAGGCTCTCAACTGATGCAAGTCCCTTCAGGCCAAAGAGTGCTGCAAAAAACACTGGTAAAAAACGTGCTTGTGTGGTGAGGGTGCCAAGTTTGGTTGTTCTGTTAACTTACCAAACAGCATTTTTTTCCCCTGAGGATACCACCTTGAGAATAACATTTTTTTAACCAAAGATTTCCATGCCAGCTCATTCGTAAAGTCTTGAAGACAGGCTTGTGTATTTTTGCCGTTTCATCGCAGCATCCGCACCACAGCGATAAGACGACCCACAGACTGCGCTACGCTGCCCATCTGCAAGTGATGGACTTGCACCGCTGCACCTGTGAGCTGGCAATCCTCGGTGTCCAACAAAATCATCCGCAGGGTTGTTTCTCCTGGCGTAGTTTGTTGTGCATTCTTCATATAAAGGTAAGGACCAGTTCTTCTGAAGTTGCATTCACGTCTAGCAAATCTGCTTGGGTGTATGACTTTTCCCTCCGACTTACGGTACCTACATCTGCATGAATACATCTGAGGTTGGTTTCGCCTCCCTTCTAGTGTATTTCATTGCTACCAGTCTCTTCCCTAAGCGTGAGGATTCATGAGCATACCTGTATCTCAGCCAACAGCACTCCTACTTGTACTGCTTCAAGTACCGTGCTTCCCTTTTCCTTTGTCTTTGCAGCTGATTACGTGGAAGGTGAATATCCAGTTATGCTTTAAAGGGATTAAAACTTACACGGGAAACCCCCAGATTCTGACGAAAGAAATATAAATAATGGTGCACAATAGGCCTCCTAAATGCTTATACTGGTGAATGTGGTAAAAGTTTTTTATTGTTTAATTTACAGCTTATTTTAAATTGTTAACTTAATACTTGCTGTGAATAATTCTAGCGCTGTATCGCAATACAGCCAACAAATAAGCTGCTAGCCTTTTGACTTCTGTTCCTTGTATCTTTAAGTTTCAAACTCTGCGTGAAAAATTCAAACCGTTCTGTGCTGTAGTAAGAAGGAATAGTTCGAAGTCAACCAAACAGAAGTGAAATCCATGAGTTTTTATTTTCACTGAAACACTAAGCAAAAAGAATTTCATCCACTTTTTGGAATGAAACAGCCATTTAGCTTTGCTGAGCACAATACAAATTGCTGTTTGCCCATATATCCACTTTGCTATTTATTTGATTGTTTTGTAGAGCATTTTTTGGTATTCTATGGGTAGGAAAATATATCATAGAAGACTGAAATTAAATTGTCTGTTCTGTTGAAGATGAAACATTCTCTTAGGTGTTTATCCTGCTACAGACTTAGAGCTGTGTAGAGATAAGCGGGTGTTTTATAATTACTGAGCTTGAATGCTACTGTCAGTTTTATGTGTTTAATAATATATCAAACATTTAGATCCATGGGGTGCCATATAAAGACAGAGGAATGAAACACAGACCTCATTAACTAGTATTTTGTACTTTACAGGGTCCTGTTACTACAAAATTTTGAAACTTGCCTGAAAAGTTCAAATGGCGTTTTGTCAGAGAAATCAGCATCTGCAAATGTTTCCACTCTGCTTTTTTTGAAAATCCTTATCTGCCTCTATAAACACAATTGGAGATTCAGAAGTTGAGACTAAATAATGAAATTGCATCTGCCTACGGAATTTGAGGAAACCTATTAAAATACGCCCAAGTATCAGCCTCTTTATTCTTTCCATTAGTGATGAAAAGACTTATTGAGTCTGTGGCTCTTGCAAATGACCTTTATGTGTCAGCAGCAGGAAAATAATGTACTTTGTCTACCTCAATGGATGGTAGCAGATATACCAATTAGAACTTCAGCAACCTTCTTTGCAGCTATTGCCATGTAGTAATTTAGGGAACTGGAGGGCATATGGAACTTTCTTCACACTTGCACAGCCATAATTTAATTCCCAGTATTCTTTGTATGACCTGTGTCACCAAAAAGGTGCAGAATGTACCTTCAGAGAGGAAGCTCACGGACCTGCTTTCTCCATGCTCTCATGGCAGGCGACAGATAAGTGAATTAACTATAGGACTATATATATTAACTATAGGAACTATATGAATTATGAATTCAAGCAGAGCAAAGGACCTTACCTATCTGAATTTAGGTTTACAGTATAACCCAGAAGATTCACACTGTCTAACGTGTCGGCAGCACACAGACTAATTAAGAGGCAGGGAGAAAAGACACAAATGGAGAAAGCATTATAAGAAAATAACAATTTAGTTCCTTCCTATAGAGAAAAACAGCTAATAGTCAATTCTTTTGTGAAAAATGGTGCATTCCAGCTGACATTGGCCAATATGGTTCATATGTTTTTCAAGGAGTTTACATATTGCCAAGAGTCCCTACAACATCAGTGAAGAGGTTTGACTCCTGCAGAAATGACACATTAAATTCCTCACTGGCTTCAGTTTCGTCCCCCACACTTCCAGGATACAAAACTGTCCACTCCAAACCTTTAACTTTCTCAAGGATCTAACCACAGTTTGAGGTCCATTCCAATAGTTGTTCTTTTGTCAGAAACTTGAATGAATATTCATACCCTTGAACCACCCTCACTAGGAAGAAAAGGAAATGCCATGATAAGTCCCTAGAGTGGCCAAAACAAAAAGGAGTGCTTCACTGGAATCAGGATACTGAAGAAGATACAGAAAGACAGCTGCAGGTCAGTCATTAACTCAAACAATGGAAAGAGGAGAGATGCAATATCTGTCTCCCACTTACCTTCATTAAAAACTAGTGTTTTGTGAAAGGATTCCTAAATTTGGTGGATATTCAAAAAAATTAATGTAATACAGAAATGTGTAATGATGGTAGGGTTCAGAGGAATTATAAAAAAACCAAAAACCCAGACCTTAAATAAGAGATATTAATAAAAAACTCATGTTTTGATTTTGCTCTCAGGAAGGAGGAACAGAACACGAACTGAGTAACATTTTGAGAAGTTACAAAGTGACATACCACTCTGACGCGGACTGAAAGTTCATTCAGAAAGCATGGTTAATGACTGACCTAAGGAAAAGGGAGGATATAACTGAAAGAGCAAATATGTGTAAGACTCACAGTAAAAAAAAAAAAAAATTAATGTAAGCAGTAAAGACAATATTCTCCAAAGGCAAGAGTAAAGAGCCATACTTAATGCCTTTTACAAGCATCAAGTTTGCAGGCAGACACGAAAGCCACAAGAGAGGCCTAATATAAATATATGTTCCTCAACTCAGAGGTGTTAGAAAAAGCATCCTGGGATCACATAGCCAAACGAACAAGGAAAGTATCTCCAAGCAAAGATGGAATGCCAAAGTCCTAAGCTCTTTCTCCAGAAATACTTTCTTAAGTAGCCTTGAACAATTAAGATGCATAAATAAGAGTGATGTCAAATTCCGAGTACATTTCAGGCAGATGAAGCCAGAATTTCTGAAGAGCCCCTGATGGCAGTACCAGCTCTAAGTGAGGCAGACCTGAGCTGGCATTCACTGACCCAGGGGAATGTAAATGTTATCTGCTTCACTTCCATAACAGCCACTGCAGCAAGAACTAGATTTTTGGTTGATGAGGTCAGTTCAAGTCACCTAGGGCAAATCACAGGTATTAGGGAAGTGATCATAAAATACCTTCCTGCAAAACTATTAAAATGAATAAAGCATTTCCTTTGTCTTCAAAGACCTGTGGATAATGCACCAAGGAAACCTGGACAGTGTTTTCTGAACACTGTTTCAAACCACACGTTGTCCAAGAACAGACACTCAGATTTTCTATAGTACAGGAGTGATTAGTATATCCCCTTTACAACCAGCTCAGAAGTGTTTGTATTCAGTGGACAGAAGGTGTTATTCCTTATTCATCGTTCTCAGAGGAAATGAGTGCAATGTGTTTCTTTCCCGAAGAAACTGTGCTAAAAAGTAACTGTCATGCTTTCTTGAAGATTTGAGCTAAAACTTCCACCTCATCCTGCAACACTGTATTATTTTTTATATATAGATAAAAATAAATCTGTTGCATATGATCCTTTAATGCATGTTTTACAATCCTACCAAAATAATAGTCCACTTGACAAACCTTTCTCCTCAAGTAAACTCAATACATAGATCAATACACCTAGTGGTCAAATGCCGTCCTTAGAAAGCTCTTATTAATCCGTTCCCCTTGTAGCAGAGCAAAAACCCAAATTTAATTGACAATTGCTTTAGATGCAGCAAAGTTGCGTGGGAAACCAATTCAGCAGATAGGAATACACTCTAATTCTTTCTCTTCTCTCACTCATAATTCTCAATTTTAGTAGCGAATATTGGCAGCAGAAATAGTAATTGATGACAGAATGCAGTCTGCAGAGAACTGTGAGATATATCATACCATAAATGTAATGTTTCCCCACCACCTGTCTCAATTTCGAATGTGCCTGCCCTGCTTTACTCCAGTAGATCTTGAGTACAACAGAGCTACGACACTGGTGCTCAGATAACTGGATGTATATAGTGGCTCCACATGAGCAATAGCTGTTTTAAATTGTTGCTTTAAGAGCTGTTGGCTTTGAACCTCAGCGAACAATGTGTGATTGGCAGGTAATAGGGGAGGAATTTGCACAGGGTCTACAGAATTATACGTAGCTGTTCTTACTTGTCAGCAGCCTAACTACCTAACTAGAAATATGTTATCGAGACTTCCAGTAAGACTGTAAGCACCAGTGTTGCTCTGAAGTATTATGCATCTACAAGTTTTGAATGTTTTTTTTTTTTTCCCCACAAGAAAATTTCAGTGACCTAGAAAATTGTGCAGCATGCAGATGACAAGGAGATCTTTAAAAAAAAGCAAGCCAACACAACTTACCAGTGTACCAGCAATGCTCTAAATGGAGCATGACTGAGATTAGTGAAAGATAATTTGCCCTAACTAAGAAGGGAGGAAAATCACTACCATCAAGACTGGAAAGTATTACATAATGGCTTACTTCTGTAATACAGATTACAGTCTCACAGCAAAACAGAGTAAAGTTTCTGAATTACTCAATGGAGTGCCCCGCATAGCCAAGCCCTGACTTCCTTCAGCACAGTGAAAAAAATCTTCCACTTCCAGAAGACATGATTTTTTCACATGCACACCAGCGCAGGAGAGCTTTGTTTAGCAACATGACTTCAAATTCAAGCAAACTATATTCACCTGATGGGGTAATATATGTAAGCTGACTGAAAATCAAGGCAGTCTGAGCCTATCCCTCATTAAAGCTGTCAGCCAGCCGGCAAAGCCCTCAAACTCTGTGTGCCCCTATTTACCTACCTATAAACTGGGGTTTAATAACACTGTTCTGCTGCACACAACAAAACCTCATGAATTAGTATGTGTAACGTGGAAGGAAAGAAATGATAAATCATTACCTAAAGACTAAGTGCTATTATTCTGAATGTGTACAGACATAATAACTCGCTTTTATAGACTAGTAAAACCATGAGATCATACAAATAAATTCAGATTAGCATGTGTCAAAGGGTCATGGAAGACTAGATAAGGTGACATTCTGGCTTAATCTTCTAAAATGCATTATTGCATAGCAAATTCTGTTTTAGGAGTGTTGTATAAAAAATGGAATGTATTTCTTTCCAGATTATGGAAAGTCCTGCTAATAACAACTTTACCTGAAAAATAGTAATAATTTCAAATATCAATTATTCATATTTTTCAATATAGCTCAGAAAACTCAATAAACTTTGAAGCATAGAATTAAACATTCACAACAAGGCCACGAAAAGGGGAATGTTTTCTTTCTTTAAATTATGTAAAAAATCAGTTAAACTACCTGTCTTTAATTTACTACCAATGCTTCAGAAGAATATAAAGTCAAAGATTTTTCCTTATTACTCTACAGAATGCTTCCCTTCAAAACTGTGTTGACATGGTGCAACACAGCCATATGATCACAAGCAGGACTTTGGTGTAAATTCTTCCAGTTATAAAAAGGTGATGTGGGTTTGGAGAGAAAGGAAATAACCTCATAAGGACAGAAAGTACCCTTCAGCAAGGCAGCATTTTGGCCAGACGCTCTTGTGCAAAACAGCTGCAGATCCAATGCTAGTGGTCATCTGTCATAGCAATGAAGCACTGCTCCGGTGTACATATAGGAATATTTATATCCTCACTTACACACCTGTGAGCCTGTCCACACTTGCAATTACATTCGGGGAGGGAGTTTAACAGTTCCTCAGCTCTCTGGAGTTAAATGATAAACTGGGTAGTCAGAACGAGATTTTGGTTTTTTTCAAAGACACAGGAAAGTAGCTATCACTGCCCTCTGTTATTTCCACTTTCAGACATTTGGGATGCTTACACGCGCATGCACACAAATGTTTTATTTAGGACCAAGTCCATCACGGGTGTTGCAGTAGGAAACTAAGATCTTTGGTCACGACCCCATTGAGCGAAGAACAGTTCCAAACATGAACAAAATGGTCTCTTTCCCTGAAGACTTACAGTTTAATTAAATGTGTGTTTCTCATGAGGCTTCTGCTTGATATTTTGATTTCCTTTTCTAGTTAAGGAACAAATCTTTGCTTGGCCATGTTTAATTAATGAGAAACTAAGTCATCATCTTAAAACACTACTATTTTTATTGAATAAGGCACTGTATACCTTTTCTGATATTGACGTTTTTCCCCATCTCTCAGATTTACAAAATTTCCATTCAATAAACAAGATGGAAACTAAGAATGCACCAATAATGGCATTTGCTTTTTTGTTTGTGTGTTTGTTTGTGGTTTTTTTCCTGCCAGAATTTATCAGCAAACAACTAGTAACATTTTCCCACAACAGAGGAAGTAGAATAATTTCAGGTCTATCAGACAAAGATGAACTCCTACTTTAAATCCTGTGATGCAGGAGTGATACTGTGAAGTTCATTTCCAGTTTGGCAGGAAGTCTCGCTCTTGCTTGAACCTAGAAGTTCTCTTGCTACTGTTTTTATTTTTTGTGTATATTAGAGAGGGATTTATTAGGCTAGGCAGAAGAGATTTAGTTATAGTCCTTGTCGTGGAGTAACTCTGACCACATCACAAAAAAGTTATACCATAGCATACTAATGTAATACAGGGCGCTTTTTTTTTTTTTTTAACAGGATAAGAAGTGTCTAGGAGGAAGATGGAATATGCGAGGTGAAAAAACCAAAACCAACATGTAGTTCAGAACAAATGGAGGCAATACCACACAGAACAGATAAAGGAGAGAAAAAGACACACACGTAATTCAAAGGCAAATACAAATGCCCCACATAAAAAGGTTATAAAAGAAAAAGAAAGAACAAGCAACAAAACAGTGAAAACAACCACACTCCATTCAGAGACCGGAAAAATCAGCAAACAAAAGAAAGCTGGCACAGATTTACAACACAGTAATTTTTTTTTTTTTTTTTTACTGCTTTGAAATAAGCATTCTTGTATCTACATCTACAAAATGTCAGAAGAAATGTACAAGAATCAAGAATACACTAATTGTATATTGGTTTGATATAAAAAAAAAGTTATCAGCAAATGAATGGCTTGTCTAAACAGTAGTTTGTTGACAAGTGTTTAAAACTTAAAATAATGCTTGCCAAATTCTCGGGGAGAGTTTCGGGAAGATAATCTGAACAGCTTTTGGTATTCATTTTGATACCTTGCCAGCAAGATATGAAAAATATCAAACTAAAACTGAAATATACTGATCTGAAAATACTAAAAGAATGGGTGATTACTCCGCATACAAACCAACAGGGAGAAACCTGTCAAATTCTCTTATTTCCTTTCATGCTCTTCCCCAATTCTATTCTAGAGAAAGGATAAAATAAAGAAGACCTAAATCAATTATGTGGACATTTGATCACTGACTTAAGAAACCATTTTGTTTTTTCAAGCAACTCAAGGGATTCTGGAAAAATATGAGAAAAATAAAGCAACAAAAAATGCCTAGTGTTTGCCAAAAAAACTGTTTCTCTAGGAGGAGATCATAGGCAACTAACATTTATAGTTAATAAAACTGTGTTCCATTGGAATTGTATCGTAGTTCATAATAAGCACACACCAGTAGTTGTAAAAGAGATTTACAGAGTAGAATTACATCACTTAAAATAGGTTGCTGAAAAACATTCTGGACACACTACTGATACAGTCAGTAATAGCTGTAGTGGATCTCTCCTGCAACTCTCCGACATTAACTTCCACAAATATTTTTACCAAAAGATTATTGAAACCCACTCTAATAGATATATTCAAAGAGACAAGAGATAACATTGTGCACATGCATTTAAGCAAAACTGTATTACTGCATGTTTGCCAACACCAACAACCCCATATAGAAAAAAATGATATAATTTTAAAAAAAAAAAATTGTATTTCGTTGTCCAAAATTATGAATATGTAAATCTGCAAAAACTGCACACAACATTCCCAGAAACAATAGACATGAATCAATATGCACTTCTCTTTGTTAGGTCTTTAAGAGACACATCATTACCTACAGGAAGTTACTTAAGAGTTCTTCATTATCATTCCCATTCTTCTGATTAAATTCTCTCCCCCAGCTGATTTGGTTCATAGTTGTTTTCAGCTTTCTAAAACTGGCTACTCAAAGGGCATATATTTACATTTAAAGTGGTGCATTCAGTTTCTGGGCTTAGCTTCTTCCTGTTTTTGCGCTATTACCTAACCAGTGTTCAGTGTATCTGTAAAGTAGCTCTCTCTCTATATATAGCACTCTCTCTCTCTGTATATAGCTATATGTATATCTCATACTAAACGATGCTTGACATACCATTCCTACTGCCCTGATATCACTCAAGTCCCAACAACTGAAGTTGGAAGGTACCTGCAGAGGTCAACAGCATGCAAGAAACTAAGAGTGAACATGTGCACGCAGACACATCTCAAGAAGCCAGAAAACCCCAAAGAAGTGATTGTACTGGTGATTCTTGTGAATGAAACCAGCATAAGCCTGCTTAAAATTTCTCAAAAACGCAAATTCTTCAATGTTTAGAAATACAGCTGAGAGACTTTCAGTAGTAGCCAGCAATGATTAAAGTTAAGGGGAAGACAGTCAGTTCATTAATTACCACTTCCAAAACAGTAAACTCATATTTCTGGTCCTCAGAGAAGTTAACTAAAAAAATTGCAAAGATAAATGTGGGATGGCAATGTACACGCCCATAGAAAACCAGCAGAGGGAGAAACTCCTGATCCAAATATGAACACCTACTGAATATTTTGACCATGAGAGAAAGAGAGTGCCGTGAACTCCACAAACGGAGAAGCACCGTACTGAAATAGTTTGTATGCACTTCAGAAATGTGTGCCAATTAAAGGAAAAACACGTCTGTATTTTGCAATACAATAACAACAACAACAAAAAAGGGGTGGGGATCAATACCTTCACCAAAAAGAATGCGCAAGAATTTAATGATTCAGCGTGAAGAGTTTTTAATCATAAAATGTCAATGCATTAGATGAAACTCATCTCAACAACTGTCTTGTCAAAAGATGGATGAAAACTCTCATCTACATACAAGTGTTTCCAGAATTTGCCTGGGGAGGATATGCAGAGGTGGGGGAGAAAGAAAGCATGAGCACACATTCAATCCCCATCCCCTGCTACACAGGGATAGAGATATAAATTTAGGCCATCACAGAGACGCAGTGGGAAACATTAGAGTTTTAAAAAGATGGTAAAGGTCAATCCATTCAAGAAATTTATGGAAAATTTGATAATACTGAACTACCCCAACCCATCCCTCACGTTCGGGTCAAATTTCAATTATTGAGAGACCTTTATGTCAGGGGAAAATAATTCCCAGCAGTGGTACTGTATGCCTTGTCAAGATAAATCACAAAAACTGGAAATAGATGCATCCATCTGCACTTCCCAGGTCTGCAGTCAGAAATCTTCGCATGCACCTCACTGTACTCACACAGCCTAAGGAATGTCCTTGATCCTCATGCCTGACCACATTAGTTTTATTTGCCCTCTGGACTTTTGACTAAAGATTGTACAATTCTGTTGTTGTGCAGAATCTCTTACTTCTCTCTAATGGAATCATGAAATCTTTTCTTTGGGCCCATAAGTGGACTATTTTTCGGACAGAGATATTTAGCCTCCCTCACAATATAATGTGCATAAAGCTTAATGACAAGAAACTTTCTTGCTTTCTCTTCCTACTTGCCCCCAGGTCCTGCACAGCTTCACTGCATGAAGTAAAAGATGGATACAGGGATTCACACAGAGGTGTGGTACGTATAACATTTAAATAACATGTAATAAAATCAAATATATAGAATAATTACTACAGATACACCAGGTTTTTTCTTCTGATTTATGTTTAGTGTTCAATGTGCTTTAACCAAAAGTATTAGAAACACATCTCAGAAAATATACAGGATCAGCATGCGACAACGCCTTGATTATCACACCTGGCTAAAGAGTACATGCTGCACACTGGAGGAATTGTGAAGAGAGGCAGATTAATTTTCTGCATAAAGAAAAACAGCCTGGAGGTTGCATCATATGCCAAAAAAAAAAAAAGCCTACCTGACAAGCAGAGCAGTCACAGGGCTGTTATGCCACTTTTCTTTGAGTCATGCCTTGCGCCACAGACACGAGAAGTCCCATCCCCGCTCTCTTTAGGGGATCTTTTAATGGTGAATTGGAGGTCTCCTGGCTGCGGTACTTGCTTGCACTCTAATGTCAGCTGGTGATGGAATGTGAAGCAGCAGCAGCATCAGGGGAGAACGAAAGCTATAGCCTACGCAACTGACCTTTTGGGTAAGTGCTTGACAAGAGCCATCACATTACTTCAGGGAAATACTGGTAGTGTTCTGGTATGAAAATGTACAAAGAGCTTCCACCATAAATGTCAATTAGAAAGTCACATCTGTCACATTTGCGTCCATTTTTGCTCCCATTTACAGATAAATTTAATGACTAGCGTCAAAGAAAGGAAATACACTCATCACAAATTTTGCAGCAAAGAAAGCCTACATTAGAAAGAAAAAGTACATTCCCACTAGAATCATAATTAGAAAAAGGAAATACTCAGGACATCACCTATTAAAATCTGAACATCCTTGATGTGTAGCAAACAGTAATCGATCATTACAACATGCTGCTTCTTAGCAATGTTTGGAATTTCTGCCCAATATTCATAAAAACTCCAACAACGATGCCCTGCAACATGTGATACTGTAAGGTTTCCCTTTAAAACTATTAGCCAAAATAATAGATGCAAAAGATCCAGAGAAAATCTGCAGAGTTGCACAGTCCTCTGCAGTCCAAACTTTAACACTAAGTAACAGAGACAGCAGGAACTTAGAGGAAACAGGCAATTGCCGCAGACTTGACTTGCGAGCCAAGGTGCAAAATCACCTCTTAACATTAACTGGTTTGGACAGTTCAAATCTAAAATGCAGTGCAACTGCATGCCACAGCCTAACTTGGGCTGCATGAAACAAAAAGGTACTGAACAATCTGAGTAAGTCAGACTTGCACACCAGGGCGCAGGAGTTTCTTAAACATCTTAAAATGAAGATGCAGCTTTCTTACCTGCTAAGAACCACAAACACCACGGCTTGTTGGTGAAATCTTATCTTTGATGAGGTTTTCCTACTTCGCTAAGTAGCCTTACTTATGTATGGTTTATCAAAACAAATTCCTACAAACAAATCTGTCCCTAAGGAACAGTGCTGGAGGTGTCAGTCCTGTTGAGTAGCGAGTGTTACAAACTGCAGGAGAGCAGATCTCCAGGCTAGTTCAAGTCTGTCTGCATTTTCTCAGGCCAAAGCCTGCCAGCTTCAGAGTTTCCTTCCCTACATCCCAACTGACAGCCAAAGGTGGATGCCAATGGTGGGGACATCTGAAACATTATGTTTCTTTATTGTAATAAGAAATAACATTCTTTATTTTTGTTTGTCCAATATATCTTCTAGTTGGAAATACAAATATTGTATAACCAAGGTAGCATTGATCAAAAGTTCTAGACTGGTCTTTCAAGGTATTAACTGTGTACTTTATATACTGATACTGGCTTGTCTTTTATTACCACTATGTGACAAAGCACAGAATATTCATAAGGAGTTCTTTATCTAGGTGAAGAAAAATAAAATTCTATTTCAGCTTGACATGGATAGAGAATTGCAGAGAAACTGTTTTTTCCGCTGGAGTGATCTGCTGTAGGAGTTAGCCATATGCTTTAAATGTGACTGACATGTCTCTGAATTTAATGTGTCACCTGCTGAGTTCAGGATCTGCTGTCTATCTCTCAATGTGTAAAAAATGAATTGCTTCAAAATGATTTATTGCTAGCAAAATAGAATGTGAAAACAACAATACAAACAGTGCTCTAAAGGCATCCTGCATTTAATAGCGCTGTTTGATGAGTAAATTATTTCACAAATATAATCAAACATTCTTATTGTAAAACTCTCAGCCTTGACAAAGCTAGTGCACAGCCTAGTATCTGGCTTCCTGATTCATTAAGAGCTAATGCCACTAAGAACATGGAGAAATCTAGCATTAAGTCCCAGGGTTCCATTACAGCTTGTAACTCCATGAAGAAAATACAGGGTTATAATTTCATTACCAATCTGTGGAATTAATCTTTCCGCTTTTATCTTTAGCGCTTTTTCTTCCTTTCCTGTGAAGTATCCACAGAAGCATCTTTAATAAAGGATTTTCATTTTCTTCTATTTCTTTCTACAAATGTATGGCTTGCTTTATAAATCTCATCTGTGTACATGCTCGCAAAGGTTTGATATATAGAACTATTTTCAAAATATCATGGGTTACCCTTTGAAAATGTTAAAAATGTAACATTTGGATTAATGTTTAATATTTTTAATATTTTAACCTTAGAAGATTAACATAAATGTTAAAACCTTATGATGAATACTGGTGGTAAAAACTCCAACTCATCAAGAAGTCTAAGCACAAATACAACTGAGCCTGCGAATGGTTTTAATACATAAACAGGACTACTATGCTTAAAAACAGGCGTAAAAGAAAACACATCACAATGCATATTGAACCACACTCAGCTTCTAAAAGCAGCAATCCAGTAAACTTCCATAAAGTAAACTTCCATAAAGTATATTTCATGTCCTTTTAAAGCAAAAATTAAGTGCTTACCTCCCTTTCCAGACCGTATCCATATCATCCACATCAATGTTACTTGCCAGAGCCATTCCTAGAGCACAAACAGAAGCTACTCAAATAAAACTACTGGCTTTGCTTCTTCTCAAGCATCTCACCAAAAACACTGTCAGGAAAGACAGCGAGCGTTATATATTATTAGGTGTTCCTTGGCTGCCAACATAAGCCAGAAACCAGTTCAGTTATTTTTTCTGAGGTCAAGTAGCTCTTTGATCACTAGGTTTTTAAATGACTCAAGCTTATAGCCAGCACTGCCACTGGACCCCCCCACCTTTCTCTTCAGGTGCCTGTTGTTTAATAGTAGGGATTAAGATCAGCAAAATGGGGTCAGGCCTGTAAGAAATCCTGTGAGTTACACACAAGCAAAAAGAAATGAGACTAAAGGGTTGTTTGGTTTGGGTTTTTTTTTTTCTTCTAGTAATTACAAGCACTTTCTTTTTATTTTCTTCTAGTTATTACTAATGACAGGGGGACACAAGCACTTCCTCTGTGTAAGACTGATTTTGCCTGAAATGGTTTGCTGCTGTTTGGTTTTACAAGAAACTGAAGTAGTGAATATGAATGACGGTGGTATCTTGCCAAGTCACGGTAGGTTATTTTAAACATTGACAAGATCCAGCTTCTTGCCAGCACTTAAATTTATCTACTGCCTTTCAACATATATTTTTCCCTGTTTTATGAACATTACCACAGTATTCTACCTGCAGAGGAACACTGACATTTTAATGACTATTAGTCACAGAAACAGGACCAGGAAGAGGGGACATAAAGGTAAAATCTACTTTCCACAGTATTTATCTCTTTATTTTATTTTATACATATTTATCTCTAAAATATGTACAGAAGTTAGGAGGGAGCCAGGTGCTTGGCTTTTTTGTGTGTTTGTTTGTGATGTTCATGAAACTAGCAACTCCTGTGGAAAAATAGATACTGCTTATGCCCCCAGTATCAGTCAGGGTGTGCGATGCACGGCACATAGTGACTGTCAAAAGTTTACTCCAGAAGACTTCCACTACAGAAAAATGTTGGAAAGAAGAACGCAAACAAACACAAAACAACGAGTGAAGTGATTTGCCCACGTTTAGGCGTAAGGTTAACTGCAGAGTTAACTACTCAACGTTGAACTGAAATTTAACCAGTTTGCCAGGCCTTGGGTACTACACCCCGAGCAGTCTGCCCCGTCACAGACTATTTGCAACCATGAGAGGTCCGTTCCTTCGCAGAAGCGTGTACCTACAGGTACAGCTGATTTATAACCACACTTCTACGTGACACAGAACGGAAGCGCTAGGCATAAACAATAGGTACTGGACAGCACACGTCCAATTTGCGTGCAACTCCCAAGTTAGCTTCAGGAACAAGCTGTTCATAGCTATACTGGTGGGGATTTTCCTTTCACTTTTACACCTTGAAAGAGAAGACTTCCCAGTCTTTCCCTATTTGAGATTGCAAAGGAATTCCTTAGAAAACTGACAATATGATATTTGCGCTGCTGAATGCATTCTCTTAAAGGTACAAAGAAGTCTATTGTCATGTTTGACAAAGCATGAAACACACTCATTAGATTTATTAGTATTATTCTTTTTATTATGTATAGGTCACCTCATTGCTCTGAGAATAAAGAGCACAGGTCACTGCAATCTGGTTTGGATGCCTCACCTATTACTGCTCAATCCCTTTTTCCCCTTCTACTTGAGTACTACAAGGAAGAAAGGTTACAGTTCGGGAACAGAGCTTTCTGCTTTTTGCACCCAGCTTCAGCTGCTGGCAGTGTAGACATGATGCTTGGTGTAAAATCCTAAGCTTAATATTCAAAGGTAAATTTAACACATAAAGAAAGCCCAAGAAAGGTGAAATTTCAGAGTGAATTTCACCTTCTCTCATAAAGAGGAGAGGGACTGGAAAAAGTACAGAGGATTTCTTTCCAAACACTGAGTATTATACACAAAGTATTACAAATCTATCAAAAAAAGCCCCAAATAACCAGTGGCTTGGATCTCCAGTGAGCACTCCAGCACTCCACGCACACAGCAGCAGTGGCTATCCCATGCACACCACTAGCTCCATCATTGTAGAGATAAGGGAAAATGACTGACAGCAGGATCCATGCCACATTGGTTAGTGGCAATGTCTGTACATGGCATTGCTAAGTGACGTGATGTACGCATAGACAGCTACTGACAGCACTATTGTACTAGAAAAATACTTTTATAGCTGAGCTGCTTCCTCAAATACAGGAATTACAGATTAAATACAGCATTTGAAATCAGGTTTTTAGCTTGAAAAGTACATAGTTGTTCCTTTTCTAGCTTCTGCTCTATGGGTAAGACACTAGAGACTGTGATTACAGTTAAGTTCTTTACAGTAATTGTAGTTTTGCCATTTCCCTTTGTTGTATTACATCTGGCTCTGAAGTCAAAACCTTTTGTTTTGCTCTATTGTTTTTTAACCACTTGAACAAAAAGGGAATTAAAAAAATTAAAATTAGATCTGTACTGCCCTCAGAGGAGATTTTGCTGGTCTGGACAGATAAGTCTTTTGCTTACCCCTGAAAGGGGACAACATGCTATACCACAGGTATCAAAGCACTGAAGTTTTAAAGGTCTGAAATAACTTCTGTGTTTGTTTTTAACTTATATCACAGCTTGTATTAATGCAGCACTTTCCACTCATGGAAATTATATCACATCGAATTACCAGTAACACATTTTATGGTTTTTAATAATTATCAATAAAGTCCCAAACACGTATTATTATAGGTATGTTTATCAGCATTAATCTCAGAAAGAACTGTAATGCCCAAGTCAGATGCAACTTGTTCCCAAGATCTCTAACATGAAACAATTTTAAACAACAATAAAGAAATTTGTTTTCTACAGTTACTTAAGAACAAACTTTGTTAGATGTAAAAATGCAAAGATATACAGAAATAGGTGGATGGGTAGAGATCCATCTACCTACCCATCTATGGATGGGTAAACAGACAGGTGGGTGTACTACCTAGAAAAATAACATTTTCCAGAACTGAACAGTCAGATTCTGGGATTGCAATCAGATACACAATGAGGGAGAAGAAAATTTTGTCTCCTAATATTAAAAAATGGGTACTAGAGCTAGAATAATCAGTTATGTATTTTCATGGCATGCAGGTAAAGAAATGGGTTTCACAGCTTCACTTTGCGGAAAGGCTGCCAGCTCAGCTATGAAGGCATTTTTGAGAAAGTCAGGAGAAAAAGCGCACAAAATTACCTCTTGCATGTCCCTGATAGTGTGCTCAACCGTAGCGCCCATCCCACCTTCTTTGTTGGGGGAAGTTGTCCCACTTCAGCGTATGGGGAGCAGCCAGCAGCTGGAGCAGCACTGCTCCCAAAGGGCAGGGGAGCCTGGGGCAGAGGGCATCCCATGCCTGGCAGGGCCGGGGCTGCTTCCACCAGGGAAGTACCCAAGCAAGGCAAGCAGCACAACCCTGGAAGCGGTGGCCAGGTCCAACCAAGAGTCCAGACCATCAGGCGCTATTACGGTGATGAGGCAGGTCTGCAGCGGAGACGGAAATCAGCCCACAGGACGAGCTGTGACGGGAGGGGTGGACCAGCAGGCGCAGGACACAGCTGAGGAAGGGACCAACGGCCCCAGGTGGAGCGTAAGCAAACTCAGGGGACCCTGGGTGCGGAGGGACCCAGGTGAGGTTGGCCAGGACCATTAAGGCTTATTAGTGCACTCGGGGCCTCAACCGCAGCCTTCATGGGGCAGAACAGCTGTATGCCTTTAACGCACCGGCCTTGCCAGTGTAACACTGGCATGAAGTAGGAGATGATGTGATTTAATGTGTTATGTTACTGTGGGGGAGACCCCCACATAAGCTATAGAATATGTTAGCTCCTTTTCTAAAAAGAACTTCTTTTTTCTGCAGGAGGGGAATGAGAAGAACCGTACAGACTCAATTTTTGCCCTGGTGGTTGCAGATAACTTGTGGGTGGTATTTTGGCAAAGGAAAACATGCTTTGTTAGAGATGCAAAATATGGCACTCTATTACATCTACACACCCAGTGATGGAGGCTAGAGATGGAAAAATGTATTAACTCTTACTCCACGTTTGGGTATAAAATCATGGAGATGATAGTAAGCCACAAGGCACCACATTAATACATTTCATATAGTCCAATAGGGTGACTTCATATATTTTCTAGAAAAAAGATGGAGCAAAATACTGTTCTTTGACCACTGAATAAGGAAATATCAAAGCAGAAATTATTAGAGAAGTCCTAAAATTTGAATACAAAAATAATTTCTCTTTCAGTTTTAGCAATATTAACCATTCACACTAACCCAGTGATTTTCAATTATTTTTTCAAGGAAGAACAAGAAATTTTCTGTGTTTCTTTACTTATTGAAGTAAGCCGCATTAATGCTGTATCGCTTAAATACTCTCACGAATAAATATGAGATTAAACACATGAAATCAATAAATTAAAGAATCTGTGAGATATTTATCAGTAAATAAAAATAACACTAATACTCAAGATTGCATGCTTTTATATGTAGTTTAATAGGCATAAGATTTCTAATAAATGTTATGAAGTCTAATCATTATAACCATGCCAGATGCTGGATTGTACAGGCGAAGGTTGGTTTGAATGTGCTGTCATGTTAGACATACTTGCCAATATTAAACAGACTGTGACTACTATCTGTACATTTGTCTCTCTCTAGGGCATTTTTAAGAATTTTTTAATTAGCTTTTGTTTCCAAGCAGTGCTTTCATTTTTCTTGATAAAGCTTTTGTTTTTCCAGGTTTTATTGAGTTCAGATTAGGTTCCACATTTCCTACAGTCATTACAATATGAATATGAAGCTTTTAATAATGTATAAAAACTAGCAACGACAAGTATCTTACCGTGTTTTCCAATCCGGTTAAGAATGAGATAGTTTAATGGTTACTTTCTTTTATTGTTTTAATTTTGGCACTATCTTGTAGAAACAGTGTTTCTCATTAGAAAATTCAAATAATAGAAGTCTATGAAAAATGAATGAGAGGTTAAGCCATCATGACAGAAAGTGTACTCCATAACATAGGTGCTAGTCCTAGCCCAGTTAATCTACTTTTCATGAGTAAGGTAGGAGGCGCTTGACTGAGAATTGTGTGTATTTACCCTTTGCTGTATTTGTCTCTATTTTGGGGTACAGATATGCTAGGCTAAGATAAGATTAAGCATATTCCATATGCTGCCAAGTGGATGTAAATCAAGGTATGGCCAGAATATAGTTTAGTGTGATTTCTGTCTTCTCTGCAGCCTGAGAGACTATTGTGATTCACTGAGCCTGCTGTGTAAGCTTTGCAAGTCTAGACATCCTTGAGACTGCATCTACCAGTCTGTACCTATTTTCTTTATTTCTTATGGTCAATTTTTCCAATTGACTCCAATTATAGCAACAAACTCAGTGACATAGGTTTTAACCTATTGTTTTGTCCTAGCAGTTAGATATGTCAGCAGTTACAAACCAACATGATTTTCAACAAATTAAAGTAACCAAGCAATAGTCATTTACCTTTACAGATATTAATAGTGGGTTTACCAAGCAACAATATTCACTATTACCTTATAAAAAATGATGTTTATTAATGGCGTCTCATCGCCTTTCACAGCAGGGTTCCCCATCCTATTTTGCCATAATGACTGAGCCAGCATCAGATTTTAAGAACAAATGTTATCATTATTCACTACAGTACTCCACTGAAGCTTCACTAGAAAGCAATAAAGAACAAAACGTCTATTTTAAAGACCCTCATTTTCCCCTAAATGCTTGAATTAAGTTGCAGACTGTGGTATTCTGAGAATTGAGTTATGTCCTAAAGCAATGCATCTGAAGAAGTGCATCATGCCTGGAAATTAGGCTCTGATTAGCCTGTGAGTTTTTGAATACAGGCTTCTGAATTTCTGCAACTGTAGCTGCTGCTGGATTTTGCATTCTGGCATGGCGATTCATTCTGTTGCCTGAGCGAATGATGAATAGTTGTCTGAGTAGCTCCGAGCACATACTTATTTCCTCTTCAATAAGAACAACAGTCAATATCATTTAGGCACAGGAAAGCATCACTCCAACACAACAAATCCAAGGAATGCTTTCTTTTTTACTGCTGATTCCAGCTACAAAATTGTAGCTCTTTCAGAAGCTTATTTGCATAGCTGCTGTGCTCCAATGAACAGGTATTGCTAAAAGAAAAAAGATGGGCCTTCAAACGCCCTAACATAATAAAGCACGAATTTTGGTGCTGAAAAAGGAGCATGGTATGTGAAATACCTGTGAAACTGCAGCAATTCTAAAACTTAAAATTCTTTCACTCCAATTTGAATCTCATTTTAATGACAACCCAAAAGTCATACCAGCAGAATTTAGTGCATGAAAGAAACAGTAGGAGACTTGGTTAAAAGCTGTTTAAAGTTTTTGTACTAAAAAAAAAAAAAAAAGTCAATTCATTTGAATGGAGAAGTTTGCAGGTCTCAGCTTTTTTGATAAATTTCATGACTTTAAACTTCTGTTTGTCTGGAGAAAGAGTTTTAGACTGGTAAACCATACTTTTTTACATTTTCAAGATGAAAACCTGGAAGTATAATTTAATTAATTGGACAAGAAGATTCTTGAGAGAGAACTAAATGAGAAGCAGAAAGTTTGAAATTACAATAAAATACTGTGCAATGGCCTAAATGAAACATTTTTATTTTCATCTTACACAAATCTGTGAGATGTTTAATGTCTTCTTTTGTTGATAGCCCACAGTGTGCTACAGGAAAAAATCCCCTTAACATTTCTTGAAGACTATGTATCACTAAACAAGTGTTACTTAGAAACATGCCTACAGACTTGCGTCATATTGGCAAGGTTCACCATGTTCTTTAATCCCAATACATTAGTAAAGCTTTCTTGCTAGTCATCTAAGTCCTGATCCCATGGTCACTGAAGTCCAGGAAAGATGCCATAGCTGAAGGGATTAACGACGTCCAGAATATTGTATAGAGCATTCTGGAGCCTGAAGTTATGGTGCAGCTTTGTAGAATACAGCAGTAAGTATGTGTCCGCTCTTAAATTACCTATGGTGCTAATGAGACATATTTTCTAAATACCATCACGGTTACACTACAAGTAAACTCAATACTGTGAGTATAAAACAATAATAAAGCTCAGTGACCCGCTTCAAACTTTGCATTTTTCTGACCATTCTGGGGTGGGAGTCACTAGCCAATGTCTCACAGGATTTAACAGGTCATGCTCAGGCACACTGTTGATAAACTGGCAAAAAAAAGATGATTTCTGCCACTGCAGCCAACAAAGTCTAGGGTATGACATGGAGTGCAATTGCCCTCCACGAGCCACAGCCTATGAAAACTCTACGTTGACCAGTATCTCCTTGCATGGTGACAGGCATTTCACCACCTTTGCCCACCTAAAGTGGAGACAAGAATCTTTTGCTTTCATCTAGTCCAATATCTAGATTAGAAAAAAAAAAAAAAAAAAAAAAAAAGTTTTAAAATGATGGTATGTCCAGATGATTAGGGCTATCGAATGGAATGGTGTGTGCAGAACAGAAACCAGATACAAAAAAATGTGCATAGGAACCCCTTGAGCCCACGCAAGGGTAATGCCCACCCCTAATCTCTGCAGTCTCTGCTGTTCAAGCCAGACAGGGATAGCCACAGACCAGCTTTCCTCTGCCTACACACCTCCTCTCTAATTTGTAGAGCAGGGCAGCTCTGCCTGGGCTGGGCTGAGCCTGCGTGGCACTGCAGCAGGTGTACTCTTGCAATAAACAGATAAACATGCAAAAAGACCAGGAGATTTACATACCTGCCAAAATTGTCAGGGCTCTGCCTCCTGTGCGGAACCAGGTAATAACTAGGACCAAATAAATAATGTCTACATTTTCTGATAATATTGATTTTAATTTTTAAATTAATCCACTCTGACAACTGTGTAGCTGTCACTGGAGCCGGTGCACTCGCAACCAAAGGGAAAGGACAAAAAGACTAAATCTCTCTAGTCCTCCATCCATTAAGATGAGACAGCCTGGAAACTAAGTCATTTTTCACAGCAACTCCATGTCCCTTGTACACTAAAAATCCTCTGTATTTTCACTGGTAACTGATATTCCATTATCAGAACATTGTTAAATCACTGCCATTTACATCCTGGTATTTAGCAGTTTGTAACAATATTAGCTACTGAACATCTAATTAGCAACTAAACATGTTTTCGCACATAGATGCCTTTTTAAGTAACAGCAATAGCAACAAAAAAAAAGGCAAAAAAGAAAAAGTGGAACTAAGGATCACAATCCTGACTTAGATCCTCATTTTAAAAAAGGTTTATTGGTAAGCTAATTAGCATGGGTTCCAATTTGGGAGTCAGCATCCCTACAATTTGGGACCTAAGGGAAGATGGCACTCTGTAGCTATAAGTCAGTACGGAGCAGCTGAGAAACTGAGCCCTTCAGCAGGGGTGCGGGAAAGTGGTTTCTGAGCATCTGGGAACCCACAGGCTGCACACTGCCAAAACAACACTCCTTTGTCAGGACACATCCATCTTCTCCTTTCCCATTCCTCTGCACAGCCACGCAGCTCGCCGGATGCCGTACCAAGAGACACAAGCAGCAGAGTCGAAGCACCGTGTGGTGCATATTCCATGCTTTTCCTCCCAGAAGGCCAGCAGAGCCCTGGGTACAGTGGGAAGGTGCTGAAGTCCAGCCCCAGCTCTCCCAGCCACCAGGCACCGCTGCTGCCCCTTGGATACTGGACAGCCCCGAAGTGGGAAAGACCCCATTTCTTCAAAAGTGCGCTGCACTGCTGGCTAACAGCCAGGCAGATCTCAGCAGGGCAGGTGTTTCTTTTTTAGGTCAAATCTTTTCAGGCTTTCTTTTTGTTTTCTGTTGGAAAGCTCTCCCACACACATATCTAGTGCAGCATTTCAAAAGCAGTCTGCTAGCAGAAAATATGCTCCTGACATGAAGCAAACTTTACAGTACCCTTTGATATGTCAAATTATGTCAGTGAATATCAACAATATTCTCCCAAACACAGCATGTTTTTAATACTTAAAGTTCTTGGCAGAAGTGTGCCAAAGTTGCTATGACCGACTTGCTAAAAAATAAAATAATTAAACGAAGGAGTTTTGCGGATGTTTTTCCAGGTCTGTCGAGTTTCCTGGCAAATTATCTGCATACGTGAGTTGTCAGGTTACTGAAAGTGAAACATACTCAGCAAACCTAAATCAGTAAGTCATATAAAAGATAAAACAATTATATTTTTTCAGGACAGAATAAAATAAAAGTCTTACTAAATTTTTCCTCCCAGTGGGACCAGGATTGGTTGGGAAGGTGAGCTGGTAGAGATATACTGAATTATCTCAATATTAAGCCCAGGCAGATTGCCATGATTTGACGAGTTTCTCTTAGAGAGCCTATCTGTAAAAAATGATGTCATGGTATCCACTATTCAGTGCCAGGATTTGTATTAACATTGATTTACCCTTGGTGCTGGACAAAGTACTCACAAATATTGAGTTCCTCATGATGACTTTCGCAAAGGTTTATTACTTGTTGTTTGACTGGTTGCCACCAAACAATCCCTCATTTGATCATTCTATTTATTATGAAATGATCGACAAGACAGAAAGCAGAAGAATAAGCACCCTTGTTCACCTACTACCTCTTCAACCACAATCGTCAATACCCTCTGTCAAAAGGCAGTGGTGGCAGTGACAAGTGGTTGAGCTATTTTAAAATTTTTAGACAACACCTACTCAGTTTAGGATGAAAGGGAGTCTGTGCTCCTCAGACTTTTTGTGACTTTTTTTCTTACTAATGAATACATTTGCACTGGAAAGATTAATGAATTATGTTTTGACACATAATGAAAAGAAGTCTCACAGTACAAAAGTAGGAAGCTCATAAAGCAACAGTAAAATTTAATTAGTACCTGAGATGTCTAAAATGTAGAACTTTAATTCCTATTTTAAAAAAAAAAAAAATTCAAAAAAACCCCAGGACCTAGTAAGCGCTTACAAAAGTGCATATGACTTAGCTGATTTTCAATGCAGTGAATTACAAGACTGTTTCAAACTCATGTGTTGAGTTACTTTACAGACAAGGTTCAATAACTATACACCACTATAAGCTGGAAAAACCAGAACGTACCTCCTTCAGACAAGTCTCAGTGCAACAGAGCCTAAAGCCCATCCTCCCACATGATACAGACCTGATGATAACCTGCCTTTCAGTCCTACACATATTAAGAGGATGTAAATTACTAAGAAGCCAAAAAAGCAGATTTTTTTTCAATGCACTCTACAACAGTATATATGGATAGCTAACATGCAAAACAGTACTGTGATAATAAGCTAGATCAAAATATAGCAACACATTGCCACAGCTCAGCCAAGAACACAGGGACTATGCCGATTTACTCCACTTCTGAACTTGAGCTACACAATATATTAACCTATGGCTGTTTCAATCCTCTGTTCAAAAATTTAAGCTCAACTTGCAGTTTCTCTCCTGTTCTATATTACGGGGAAGTCTTGTTACTCTTTTGTGAACTCAGGGTTGTTGGTTTCTTTCTTATTACTACTTTTACTTGTTATCATACTCCCGGATTTATTTCATCAAGAAATGAGAGCTCAAAAAGACCTCAAGATAGGCTGTTGCATCAATAGTTCTGGCCTAAATGGAATTAGGATGTGATAGGATCTTGCCACAAATTCAATTTCAGCTCTCTCCAGTTGCCAGCTCAGCACTGAGGACCTCCCAATTTTGTTGTGTTTCTCTGCACACCACAGAGGAAAGCAAAGAGGCTCGAGAGAGAGAGAATTTCATCAGGGGACACAGAAAATCATACCTGCACGCTATGCTGACAACAGATACTCAAGATCGATGCAGATGAAGCCAAGACAGAATCTAAGGAGCCGAAGGTCCCCTGGGTTCTTTATCTAATCCCTTATTTGAGATTTTGCCTATATTTCACTCCTTTCTTGACATGTATGCCTGGAAGTTAAATATGTAGTACTTGTATGCCTGGTAGTTAAATATATAGCACTCTGTGAAATGGGTTTGGAAATACATTCTTAAAAAGACTACAACATAGCGGAGAAGATAATTGCTAGCTAGAACCAATAGTAGCATTTCCACCACCATAAGCCCTGTTACTGGCCCTTACTTATTACTATGTTGAAGCTAAACAGAGCTTTAAATTTTTTGAACAATGCTGAAATCATGCATTATCCTTTCTCATACCCTTCATTCATTTTTCCATGGCTGGATGTTTCCAATAATTGAACTTCTGCAAGTTGCTAAGAATGGTACCATACCCTGGTTAACATTCGCAGAACAGTGCTTCAGAAAATAGCACACAAAATGTATTCGTGTGTCTCCTACAGTGGCTCACTGGAGCAGGGATATCTCTTTACTGGTGCTTGTTCTAAAGAACATTTTTGGATCTGTTTCAGAAGGTGATGTGTTAGTGGTTCGACAGGTAGTTAAATGAACACTTTTGTTCCACCTCTAGATAGGTTCATAAAATGAATAAATTACTCTATTTTTGTACTAATGGCACAGAATAAATAGAATAAACTTCTTGCAGATTTTCCTCTCTATGTGGCAGGAACACATGCAGAAACACTTTGCTCTGATGTCCAGAGACTTGTTAGACATCCGCATGACACACAGCTTCAGTTAAAGAAATACCTTGCTTAAAGTAACACTCTTAGATTCTACCTGTGTTGTATTTGCGAGGTACTGAGTGGGCTTAGGGCTGGTTTTTTGTTGGCAAGTCAGTTGTTTTTAATATAATGTAGACACAGGGGAAGAAAGTGCTTATAAAAGTGTTAGCAGGAAGCTACAGTGTTTGAATTGACATGCATTAATTGTTCAAGTTAAGAACGATAAAATATTCTGTGGTTCCTATTTAACGCATGGAAAGGTCAAATATCCTTTTCGTGTGAAACCTGCTATAGCCCACATGAAAACTTAGCGAGAAAGATCAAGGGTCTGATAAAAGCCTGAAGAGCTGTTAACTGAGGCTTTAATAAAGGCCTGCCTCCTGATCTTATTGTCCTGTAAATAGTGTTCATCACTATGTGGCCTTTTACTTGGCAGGATAAGCAATGATCTTCAACATTACTTGCAAGGGCTTTTTTATTTATGGACATCTCCGACTATTAACGTCTAAAACCATCATGCGCTGTGTCATATTCTTCATAATTCATGTATAAAACAAATAGGAGCACTGCTCAGAGAAAAGCCAATGTGTGGTAGCTGCACAAGGGTTTCCAAAAATAAGTGGCACTACTAAAATGAATTAAAAACGCCATTACTGTCTCTGTAGACATATTTGGCAACATCTGTATAAATGGAGAAAAACTGTAACAAGCCATGGAAGCAGTAAGTTAAGTACAGAAAAGAGGCAAAGTGGGAGACTGGATGCTATATAATGGACAAAAGAAAAACCCAAGGGATGATTTATTTTTACAGCTGTTTTTTAAGTGCTATGGAGCAAACTGTACTTTCTGTAGATACCTCTGAAGGACCTTAGGCCTTTCTGTGGGGACCTGTCATTTCTTGTCTTTCTTCTCCCCTTTTTTATTGGAAATGCTGATTTTCATTTTAAAACCTAGACTCAAATAGTCCAGTTGTCCCAACTATCAGGTACAAACTGCAGCACTGAATAAAAACAGCAACAACAACAGCAACAACAAATAAAGGCAAGTAGCAAGCTGACAATAGTATTACACAAAGGAACAAAATTTTTCAGTAATAAATCCAGTCAGCAGAAAGGTCTGTAGCTGTGCTGTTTGAACTCTGATTATTCATCATTAATAAAGTGTGCATATTCCAAATTTAAGAATAAGATTTGTCCATTCATGTTCACGTATAACACCTGGAACAAGAAACGCCAAATGGAGCAAACCCAGAGGGTGGTAAGTCAACTAGTTGGGAAGTTTCTCAACTTCCCCCCCATCCATCCCAGACTGCACTGGCGTGTGACCCTCTCCATTAGCAAACTGTGGATGACATTCCCCAGCACAAACTTAGCCAGCTCTAACTAGCACTTCCTTGGAGGGGTCCCAAGCCCCGACTTGTCCAGGGGCCCATCACATCAGGGAGTTTGCACGAAGCCACTTGGTACTGCGGGCTAAGACAGTTCACTAGACCTGAACTATTCCCCTCTAGCTGGCTTCAGTGCCTGCAAACCTTCTCATGAATGCTAAATTTACATTAATGTGTAGCACAAGGGCTTGCTTTGTGGCACTGTGAAATTTCCATACAGGCAAGAAAGCTAAAAAAAAGAACCATGAAAAAAGTAGCTTAGTATTTATTTGGTTGTAAATGAAAATCACCATGGTGACACTGCAGTAGGATGATTAAGTCTGGTGTTGTGTCTTTTCCTAAATTCTGGTCACTTTAAAAAAACGATGCCTATGTCTTTGCTACACACTGAAGCAACAAGGGGAAGCAGCACAAGGTGCTTTTTGTGACCCACCTCAAGTCTGAACGGGACCGCAGGAACTCTCCCACAAATTAAAAAATAAAAGTGCACCGGGCTTCTCCATCCCTCCTTCAGCACAGATGTCTAACGCTCCACAAGTGAGAGCTTTCTTATTGCAGCTCAGCAGAAGGCGTGTAACATGATGTGAGCTCCCTTCGAATAGAAAAGAATTGCCAGAAGTTTTGATAAATAAGACTTGTTTCAACATCCTGAAATTTCCCGAATAGAGTTTCTAGCCTATATTTAAAACTTCAAATATCAGCAAAGTAAATTAGGCTGGCATGTGTAAAGAAAATAATCAATAGCTATCTGTAGTAAACCTGTGTTTCATCATCCTGTGGTACTTACCTGAAGCCTCGTCACTTCAGAAATCTAACGCTTTGTGTGTTACCCAGCCCCTCTATTCTGTACGATAGCCAGGGCATTAAAAGCCTACTGAGGCAATGCTTGACTTCAGTCCAGCACACACAAACACACGCTGCACATGAAAGATGTTCTCATTACTAAAGAGCTATAGGTCACATCATTGTCATCACCTTATTTTAGCACTGCTCTTTTAAGCAGAGATGTGTTCGCTCTCCTTGCATCCTTTCATCTCCTCTTTCTGATGCACAGGAAACCACCTGATGCAAGATTTTTTTCTTCTTTTTTTTCTTTTAGGATAATTTCAAAACATCTTCCAAGCAGGTTCCTATGCCTCAATTGATTCAAGTCCAGTTGATAATGGCACTGGAGCTCAGCTAGTCTGAAAATATTGCTTAGTCACGCATACACTTTGTTTCTGACCTCCACTCAGGACTGAAGTCTTGTTCTTCAGAGGACTCAAATACAGAAACAGACCAATGATTTGAGCAGGCCTGGGTCAGCCCCCCGGTGAATGCAAACAGTAGTGTACTGAATAAAGGGGGGCAGTGGGGAGCATAGGTAAATATGCTAAGGCATATGTGTGAGACATAAACAATATAAAAACAAAGTCAGAGAAGGTCAGCTCATCAGAACAGATGATCCCCATGTGGCATTAACAACTTGTGGAGAAAGAAAAGAGAACATTCTGCTCCACTGAACTTAAGCAATTCTCCCTAACAGTTAAAACTACCCCAAGGGTATCATAAAGTGGACATTGATTTGTGATCTGAACTCATCTCCCGGTGCCCAAAACACCGCTTATTTCTTCACGTCTTCCACCCCTCAGATCCCACAGCTCAGCTCACAACGGCTTCACCTGCACAGAACTTCCTTCTGAGGGAGTGCACAGAGTGGGTTACCAGTTGGATGTCTACTGTGGTGACTACACAAAGTACAATACAGTGGTGGAGGCTGTAATAAATGCAACAATGAAGGAAAAAGACAAAAAGACATGAAAGTGCCTTCAAATCATTGAAATCGGCACTTCTGTCAATGCCTATCTGTTCATCTGGTTATTATCAGGTTGGGGGAAATTCTGGACAAAAGATAAAGCTTAATCTCTTCATAAACTCTTTCATAGGAACGGAAACAGTAATATGTGTTATTTTAGGTATTAATTAAGTGTAATGAAGTAGTTAAAACCAGATGAAAATCACAGGACGATGGGTAAATTACTATGTGACTTGCCATCAGTTTACTTACTGCATCTTACAGAGCGTCACTGAATTGTAATGATCCACAAGCAGATTTGAATAAAATTGTAGCAAAAATACCAAGACACAGAACTGTTAGTAGTATAACACAACAGTAATCCCTCATCTATGAAATCCATTCCTTGTTCCAACAGATAAAGGTTTTGGATAATTTTATTTTGGAGAAAAGTAACTTATCAGTGAATAAATCCTTCATCCTCCTTTTATTGGTTTCAGTCAGAGCTGCTATCACATCTGACCCCCAGAACCCTTTCTGTACCTACAGCAGAACTCTATCTTAAACTGGATATCAAGAGATTATGGAATTATAGCTTTTGTGAATCAAGTTTAAATTGTTTGATTTTTTTTTTCCTGAGCTAAGCAGATTTAAGACAAAAAAATAAACAAACTTACAACGTTCAGAAACAACAACCCTGAAAGCAGCGGGAGTTACTGTGTTTAAGCAGTGCTATAATCCCTGCTTCCTGTAACTTCAGCCCTGAGATGACGGCAAGACATTTTACATATAGCCAAGAGTGATATTATATTACTAAACTCCAAAGAATTTGGCAAGTATGAGGAAGACCATTCAGGGCAACGCTAACAACTTCTGCCAAAGCTCACAAGCAGCCCAGGAAGTGTCCCTAGGGCTAACGAAGGTGGAAAAGGCTTTTGATGATTTCCCAGGTCTTTGATGTTAAGCCACACAGAACTGGATGTGTGTGTTCTTCTCTTTAATGTTACACAGGAGAAGTGCTTTTCCTACTAACTTTCAGGGCAGTTCCTGAGACCATCTTGTGTGGCACTTTCCCAAATAAAAATTAAAATGAAAGCAATGACAATGTGAGGAATAGGAGACCACTGAAGATGAAATCCAGAAATCTGTACCCATGCTGAGAAGCATGCTGTTCAGAGAGCAATTTCATCGGAAAAAGAAAATCTATGTAAGCCTTTGTTAAATGAGGTACAATCACAGTGCAGATCAGTGGGGAGGTGCCATTGTGTTAGGGGGTCAGTCCTGTCCAGGGCAGACACAGAGAGAGTGTTTAAAACCATGCTAAAAAAGTGATGAGCTAGACTGAAACACATTTAGACTCTCTCCTGCCCAGTCCCAAAAGTAAGACAAGGACTGCAGTTAAGGCCAGAGCTCAGCTATAATCATTTCTCTGCCCATGCTGTCCTGTTTTGTTACCCCGGCTTCCAGCTTCAGCAGACTTATGGGACCATGTCCATCGTGCGCCCGTGCAGGTCCATGCCTGTCAGCGTTTGCGTGTGTGCATTCCTAACTCACAGACCAATTTCGGCTCAGGAGGATGGAACATGAAAGATCTCAAGGATAAATGAAGTTACACAAGTTTAAATACCACAAGCAACTGCATGGAGATGGATGGTCACTGCCCTGCCAGAAGGAAGAACCTCAAGCCTGACCTCGAGCTCCCTGGCCATTAACAAGCCCAAAATAGAACAAAAAATTGGTACACGCCCAAGGCCCTTACTACACTAAGTTCACTTATTTATGAACGATACCCACAAAGTAAAACCAAGCTTTATTGGTTCCAGTCTCCTCAAAGCATCTTGTTCATATTGTGTTCTTTTACTCCATGCAGTAATCCCAAAAAAGGCCACTGCTGCTCACTATGAGGAACTGCATCTCAGGCTCAAAAGTGCAAACTGAACACTTACAAGAACAAGGTTTTGGGCTCTGGGGAACTATTAAAGTTTGATAAATCTCTGCCAAGGTAAGGAGCTGAATAATCTGGTCATCATTTAATTTCTTTTGTACTTTTTCATTTGCTTTCATACGCTTGCCTCAGAGCAAAACAATTTGCCTTTCATTAAAGATTAACAAGTCCTGGCCCCACTGAAAATCCCGGCAAAATTTCTTGTGATTGGAATTTCATCCAATGAATCTGAAGGATGTGCAAAAGATGTTTCCATGTGCTTACAAATGTAACTAGTCTTGCTTCATGAGTAAATAGTATACGGTTGTAGAGAAGATAAACCCACCAAAAAAAAAAAAGAAATTAAGGTTTTTCATTCCGAACTGCGAATCATTTGATGTCGAAGACAAATTATGGTTCTTCGGGTTTAGATGACAACTATAATGCTACCAGATAATAATGAATACTTTTCTGTTTGAACCAGATAAAATATGAAATAAACACTAGCTTCAAAACAGAACAATAAGGAGTTGATCTAGTAAAAAACACCTCGCTCGTCAGATCAATTTTTTCTACTGGTGAAAGTTTATTGTAGACTTATATGCTATAGTTAGAAAGTACAATCTTGTTTTCAGAGAGATAGAGTATGTTTTACAGCTACTTACAACACTGGGGGTTATGGCTAATGCTTGTCGTGTCTCAAAACCCAGCTTTGACAAAAGGACAAACAGAGGCAAGTAAATGAGTCAGATCTTACGCGATCTACACTTTCAGAGGGGGGAAAGTAAGATTAAATTTAGTAGACCATTTTTAGTCTCAGAATCTGTGATGCTAAGTCACTTACGGCACTGTAACAGCATCATTCCTTGCTCCCCTATTGCCGAAGCGTCGGAGTTCGCACCGCAGTGCAGCTGGGACGGCTCCTAACAGCAGTGTGACGGGTGACACATGCTTTAACTGGGGATTAATTAAGGATGTAACCTCTTCTCTAGATTACACACAAGTCTGTTGGCCGCACTTCAAGGTGATACACAAAGTGCCACAGGTTATGGAAAAAGCAGTTTTCCATAGGCTAAGAGATAGCCTATAGATAGCAGGCTATTAATAGATAGCAGGCTATCGATTAAAATGAGCAAGAGTGTGTGTCCCTGTGACAGACTGAAAAGATTTGAGACCACATGACAGTGCTGCCAAACTGTACTCTTCTGAAGGGCAGTGTTACCCTAAATAAATAGACCCCAATTCACAGACAAGTAGGTCAACAGTGAAATTTTCCAGAATTTTGAATTGATCGTGACATTTTTCAAAATTTTGACTTGATCACCAAGTATATTCTTGTTCACTCCCTCCCTCTAGCCCCTGTAACTATTGCAGTGAACAATATAGACAGATTACAGCACTTTTCACTGGAGTGGTAGCATTGGTAAAGATATTTGATTTCCAAAACCACACAAGAGTTCTTCTTAATATCAAGTGGTTGGAATGACTAGGGCAGGTGCCAGACTGGGATCTTTGGAGATTTATGTCTTTTTCTCGCCCATGGACAGCAAGATCTTATGCAGCCATCCCCTCACAATGACCCACTCATTTGTCTCACCAGTTGTGGCAAAGAGGCTTCTTCCAAGAGGGAGAACATAGTTCATACTCAATTTGCAATTGACAGTAGCCTTCTCAGATGTTCTGATGAACAAGAGCACTTGTCTTGATCGTGGCTCTTGATTAAAAGCAATTCAGCAATAAGAACAAAGCTGACAACACTAATTTGTTTCATACAAGCCAGCCTGAAGCTTATCTTCAATTTCTGCCACACTGGGCCAGATTTAAACTGGCAACAAACCAATAAATGTCTACACTTTAAAACACCTAAGCCACCCAACTTTATACTGGAGAACATATTTTTATTTGTCTGTAATTATTTTCCAAAAAGGGGAAACTACAGATTCTGAAATGCTGTTCTTCCTCCCCTTGATCTATTTTCTACTTTCTGACAGCACGAAACCTCTAAAGCAGCTCAGATAGGAAAAGAATAAAGTAAATGGCTTAGGCACTACTTTTTTTTTTTTTCTAATTTTTTTATCTTGTCATCATGTCAGGAGCTCTAATAATCACATGCCAGATGAAAAATAATTAGGTCTACGCCTGTTTGTAAGCTGGGGGATAATTGAAGTGATGACAACCCAAAGCTCTTCAATTATAAGAAAAAGACATATCAACTCAGGGAGGGCTGGATCTATTGCTAGACTGCATATTATTCTGGCATATTCATATGACCTAAGAAATTCACCTTCAGCTATCAGCACAGGATCTACATGGTTAGAAGAGGTTTAGTCAGAAAAACTAATAATTCCTGTTATGTGTACTGGGTAAAAGATGCCATAAAGGAACTTGATAACCCAAGCAAAGCAATTATCAGGTGAAAGGAAAAAAAAAATAATCTCTTCCCTTTGCTATAAAAACCAAAATGACACTCACAGAATTAATTGGTACTAGTGGAATCAGTCAAGGTATTCGATAATGTTTTGTCTTCATTCTCAAGCTTACACATGTAGCCCCTGCAAAAGAGCCTGAAGTTTCAAGAAAATTAACTCATTTTGTTTCATTCAAGAAAGCTGCTTTCCCTAAGGCTCTACTGAATCCTTTCACTCACCCTTCCCCCTGCTCCCGCCTCTAGGTAGCCACTAGTTGCCTGGCTTATTCTCTGCTATGCGCATGAGATCCCCTACCCTTACTCCAAAACTAATCACAAACAGCAAGTTACTCCTAACAATCCCCCAGTCCATTAAGGTCATTCCTGATGTCATTAAGATAGCGCTTCTTTATTACTGCCCTCAAAGCATCAGTGCTGATAAAGACAGAGCCAAAGGAGGCAGGAAGTGATTCCTACCGCTCAGCTCAAGTTAGCAGCTATTGGCAAAGGAACAGAATTAGACTCAGGGCACAGCTGCCTGGACTGGAATGCTGCAAAGAGGAAAAGAGGCTTTTTTCCCTCCTAGCCTCAGCACTGCCTGAACCTCAATGGTGTAATTAATAAGGAAAAAATAAAAACCACAAAAAATCCCACCAATGCTAAAAATGTTCCTCTTCGAACCAACAAAAATTAACATGAAACATTAGTAACTTTATCTGTGCAAAGAAATTAAGTTGGATCACTCAATTAAAAATAAATCAGATAACGCACTCCAAACTGATTCCAATGAATTAGTACTCAGGAGTTTCTGATTAATTGCTGCCAGTCAGCCAGAAAACATGTCTTCCGTAGTGTTAATTTCTGTTCAAAAGGAAAATTACACTTCCAAGGAAAACATTTCTTGTGTCTTTAGCACTGTTATCAGAAGTGTCTTATTACACAAGGTTAAAACAACTGGCATTTTGCACTGCAGAGACGGATCAGATGAGTGAGACCAGTTGTGTGAGAAGAGGGAAGAGAAAAAGCTGTCTCCTTATCTTGCTATTCAACCATAAAAAGCAATTGAAACTTTAATCATGTCATCTTTCAAAAAAAAAAAAAAATACTGGGGGCAAATCTTTAAGAGGGGTAAATGATTTTTTCTGATTACATGATCTGCTTGGATGCAGAGAAAAACAACACAGAATTTCACCAAACTGCAAAATATAGCTATAATCCACAAACACCATTACATTTGTCTACGGCATCATTTGCTCAAGACAGTAACATTCACATCGTGCCTTTGCAGAAGAAATGGGAATATTGGATAACATGGCCCTAGAGGAGATATGTGGTCTGTGCTGCCTGAAGGTAGGTGTAGAGCTGGATCTAAGATACAGCCAGAATTAGCCCACAACACAACTGAGTTCTCCGTGTGCAGCAAATATTGGTGCTGCATTGCCAAGGTTCATTCAACAAATAGTCAGCGAGGACCCTTCCTAGTCAGAAGAAAAGGCCTGATAAAAAGCGGAGGCACAAACCAGCGAGGAAAAATCTTAATCATTCTGGGATAGCTATGAAACCAGCTACTGAAAACAACAGCCTGCCTTTATGGCAACACAATTTTAAGTACTCAGATCCACCTTTGTACTGACTGCCCTGGCAAGAAAAGAATTCCTCTGGCAGAGCTAAACAAAATAATTTCTATTCTTTTTTTAACGATAACAATACACTACACAGTTACGGTGCTTTATTCTGTCCATAAAATGACTTGCATTAGCTAATTCAAAAGCTTGTCCATTGTCACATGGCCAACTCCTACAGCAACGTGGCTGGATTGTGTTAAAGGCATAATCTCCTAGCATTGCTAGTACTCTTATCTCCAAGTATATCCTCACTCTATAATCAAAATATGCAATACAATAATCATATAAAATATTTATATGCCCAGGCACGCCATAGAAAATTTATTATATAATAGTTACCTATTTTATAATTGCTATACTTCACTCCTGGCCCAGGGACAAATAGACGCCTTGAACATGCACCCATTCTTCTTAATGCACAAATTCAGAATAAGCAAGTTGTTTTTACTGGACATGTTCCTTTCCTTGCAAACATATAAATTTCATACAAAGAGCCACTGCGATATTTGTGATAAATGCTGCGTGCCACTGCAAACCATCCTGTCCTGCCCACGTGTGCAAACAACATTTTTGTCAAATACCTGTTTGCACAAATGAAGCCCTGTGGAAATAGGTCCTTCATGGTGCATTTGTGATTTAAGCTCAACCTATACCCGAAGTCTCTAAGTATAGACAAATATCCCCAGTGCGAACAAAAGAGTCTCTGAACACAGTAACTGCAAAACAATTCTAGAACTTGATGTGAAGCTTCTGAATTCCCCTCCCATCAACCTGGTGCCATTATCTTCAGCCAGAGGAGCTAGCCACACATTCGACAGCTGGCCACAGGCAGCAGGTATCAGAAAGACCAGGCAGAGTCACCATGCATGGGAATAGACAGTTGGAGCCCTCCCTGGTTCTCAGCTTAGGAGGCAGGATCTGAAAATGTGAGAGAGAAGGAAAAAGAAAAAAGGCATCCTCTATAAAAGTCTTATTGATAATTCCAACTGATCACATGATAGAAGGAAAAAAAAATGTTGAACACAGAAGTAGGCCCTTCCCTCTCTTTAATCCCTCACTTCTCCTCTGTTTCCCCTACTTTATAATTTTTAGGAAGGAAAAAAGCAATTTTGGATGAAAACTGCCATAGGTGTCCCTCGAAAAAAATGAAGAAAGAAGGATGTAGAGCGCCTGCATTAGTAATGGATGCTGAACTCCTGACCTCAGTTCTGTCACAATGGCAGAAAACCTTTGCTTCAACGTAGTTGCTGCAGAATTACATGAGAGTGAGAGACAAGAAGTGAGTTCAAATGACAAACGCAGAGAAAAAGAGCAAGTTTGTTCCTTTTTCAGCTTTGTACCTTAGCTGCTACTCCAAAGGAAATGTCCCAACCTCTATAGTCATGCAAAGCCACCAGTCTGGATGCAAGAAAGGTTCCACAATTTTCCCTTCTCCTCAAACACTCAGCCATCAACTCATGTCATTCTATTCAAAGCCAGAGTTTTTCCACATTGGACAGAAATGTTTCAACAAATCTAGGACCCATGCACATCTACACTTCATCAGCAAGCAGCAGAAGAGATAAAAAAAAATCTCTGCCCTACAAATGAATAACTCATTGAAATAAATTGAAATAATTTTAAATTTGAAAAAGACAAGCATTTACCAAAATCTGTAACTATTTAAAAATACATGGTGTTGGCAGAAGATGGCTTCACGTATTTCAGTCGGTTGTTTTATTCAATGAAGCAGTCCGATCAGTTAAAGAAAGGCCTAAGAAATGTCACCCATCTCATAAACAAACACAGACGATGAAAAGCTTCAAAGTAAATCTCTTATTTCTTATGCATCATTCTTATAAATATCTAAAGGGTGGGTGTCAAGCGGATGGGGTCAGACTCTTTTCAGTGGTGCCCAGTGACAGGCACAAACTGGAACACAGAAAATTCCATCTGAACACGAGGAAAAACTTCTTTACTTTGAGGGTGGCAGAGCACTGGAACAGGCTGCCCAGAGAGGTGATGGAGTCTCCAACTCTGGAGACATTCCAAACCCACCTGGGTGCCATCCTGTGCAACCTGCTGGAGGTGGACCTGCTTTAGAAAGGGGTTTGGACTAGATGATCTCCAGAGGTCCCTTCCAACACCTAACATTCTGTGATTCTGTGATTCTCTGATTCTCATGTGCAGGCCCAGTTATAAAAAGCGGAATGCAATTCTACAGCTTTTTTTTTTTTGAGTCTTCTGTAGCACTTACTAGTAATAACGTTGGAAAAGCATACTTGGATTTTCGTTATGACACTTTACATTTTCAATAAAGCATTTGATAGGCACGTTTAGACGTGAAGTCAATGTAAATGTGCAAGTTGTTAGCTGAGGATTAAACACATGAGAAGTATTTCCTTACACGATCGGACAAGTCTCCTTTCTTAAAGATTTTCAATGTATTTCCTCAATTCTTGTGTTAAAATCATGCATACTAGCTTTTACCCTTGTTATCTCTTGGCCTATAGCACTCATGGCATCAAATAACGAGTGAAAAATGTTAGCTTTGGCCAGACTATTATGTCTATACGCATACTTTACATGACACTAAAGTGGATCTTATCAGTTAATAAAGCAAGAACCCTGGAGGCTCAATATTACTGGGAATGTATTTGCAAATGTTTAAGGATGGAGGGCTCAAAGTGGGACCCTTACGAATCGAAGACAGATGTTCTCCCACCTAAAAGCCAACAGAGAGACCAAATTACTGACAGATGATACCCTTGAAAGCCACAGTAAATAAGTGACAACTCTTCACCAGAAGTGCAGCAACCAGAGGAAATAGGTTAAGCAGTTTGCACATCAGTCAGTCTTAAAAGTACTGTCTATTAATTCTTGTGATTAAATTCAGATTCTTCTCCGTGGACATAACACTACTGAACACCTAACTGCTACACTGAAAATTTCCTAAAATGCTTTTGGAAATCTATACATTGTGTTTGAAAAGGTCACTGTAATGCAGAGCAGTGAGGCAATCATGCCTGAGGTTTGTGAAAAGCACCTGAATAAAGAAGTGCTTCTTTGTACACTCAGATGCTTTCCATAATAAGATTTCTTAAGAAGAAAAGTCAAATGAAACTTCAGCTGATTTGCACAAACATAACACTTAGAGTATTTTGCTTTGTATGAGAAGTCTCTTCTGGAGAGGTAAAAAGTTCTCCTTTAACTGGTTATTAATTGTAAGGAAATCTGAAAAGGTCAGAACCTCAGCCCCGATTATGGGCTGGCTGGCCAGGCGTGTTGATGCTGCAGGCTGTGTCGTGGTCTCAGGCACAGATAAAGCCAGTTACTGTGCTCGTTGGGACATCAAAAACAATCTAGCCAGAGCAACAAAGACCTCAGCATGATCTCATTTACTCGGTCTGCCTTTGTTTCTAATATGTGTTTGATGTTTTTTTACAGTATTCAAAGAAGCCCCTGGATAATGAGAAAATAATATCCCACAGCCTTTTTTATCCTCACGCTGACATTTTAAAGAACACACTGATAATACGACATTATAATTACAGAACCATTAGGCCCAGTTCTGAAGTTCTTGCTTGGTTTCTGGTCAGGAAAACAGAGCAATTTCTAAGGTCTGAGCCTTAATGAGTTCAATTCAGCACTTTTTTTTAAATAAAATATGCTGAACACAAAAGCAAGAACGACACAAGGTTGTGTTGCAAAATGCTGGCACAAAGCTTGATTCCTCTCTCCAGGAATATACATTAAAACATATGCAAAAGCACAAGCAAGTCACTCAGTTATTCAAGAATCTTTGCTGTTTATTTGACTCATCTGGAAACAGTAACACAAGGGGAAACTTGGTAGAAAACAATGCTTTCTTTCTGCTCGTTCTTTCCACATATCCCTTCTGCCAAAAGAACAGGTGCCACTGCTCTCCCGGGTGCCGCTGAAAAGCTGGGCTCTGCAGAAATACTGCTTAACAGAAAGGACCAGCTGAGCCTTGAGTAAGAAAATGGCTATCTGGAAGGAAGCCCTCCAAAAGCAGGGATATGAATGTGGATAATTTTAAAGGATAAAAAGGTAAAAAAGACACGGTGGTGTAGCCTGTGGAGAAACCCATGGATTTAAATGTGTGCTTTAGTTATAACAGTAAGGTAGCTGGGCATAAGGGCTGCACCTATGCACACACTCAGCGCGCTCGGTCATCTGCAGGGCAGTCAGGGATTGCTCCCCAGCCCATTTCTGCCCAGGTGAGATTCTTGATGGATAGATGAAGGACCTCTGCAACGCAGTCCCGGCCTCACAAAGACATCATCATCAGCTGACTGACCGGAACTCCCCGATGGAGGATGCTGTTTCCTGCTCTATATTGTGCTCAGATGTATTTATTACTGGATAGGACACTTTTTGTAGATGCATAAGTTATATTCTCATAACATAGCATGTTTTGATAATATATAGATTTGTACATAGCTTGAGATAGTCAGTAGACCACAGAATAGTCATGTGGGACCACGGGTATCTGAATAACAATAATTAATTGGACAACAGTTCAGGAAGTCTCACTTGACCCAGGTGACAGAGCTGTCACAAAGATGTCTGCAATGGAAACCCCCATGACCATCTAGACAGTGAATGACCAACCTGTTAATGGCATTCCCTACGTGAGCATTAACCCTTGCAGATGATCTCAATAAATCAGTATTTTTAACTTATAGTGTGTGCACAGGTATCTGTGCAGCATGCTAGCAGAGAAAAGAAACAAGCTCAGTCAGGATATGACTCAGACAGTGTATGATATGGAATAGCAGGAGTTTTCCTAGTAGGAAGAGGAAGGCTGAGGAGACTTAGGTTTCATTCCCTGCTCCAGCTATTTCCTCCCTATAGGGTTTCTGACAATTTTTGAGATAATAAACATCTAAGTACCTTTAGTATTGGACCCTTAGTTTTCCTGTAACTCAACTCTTCATTTGTACATTGAGTATTATAGTACTCCCTTATCTCTTGGGGGTGCTATGAAGGGCAAATGCACTGAAGATGGTTAGGTGCTCAGGTGCTGCAATGGTGAAGGCCATGTAAACATCTGGCTCATAATCTTGTTGTTGTAGTGCCTGGCTGTGTGACTAGAACAAATCCCTCCACCTCTCAGTACCTCATTTCTTCTTCAGAATTGGGAGAATATTTTTCTACTCCCTTTCCAAAGCATATTAAAGGAGCCTTCATTAATGCCAAAAGGCGATGAGAAAAATAATGATGAGCAGCTTCTGAAAGCTTATAAAGAAAACATAGTCTCGTAATGGGGATCTGTTATCCTTTATTATGAAAGGAGACTGTAGACAGCCAGGGGAAATAAAGCGTGAACTAAAACCCAAAGGAATTAATGGATTTATTTTTTAGGTTCCTTGCTGTCATGCAGATAAAGAAATAAAGCAGTTTAAGAAAAAGATAAGACCTAAGCTGCTCAGTATAAGATTGAGATCTTCTGTGCGTGCAGAACGGAACTTTATGAACATGGGAAAATCCTAGCTGTAACATTTTTGGGGTTTTAGGTATCTGAAATATTTTAATCATAAGTCTTCGCCCCTCAATTCCTCTTGAATCAAACTCTATACTCTTCACGACTTCTGCAGATCTTTAAGTCTCTTTACACTTTGACTTCCACAATCCGAGACTTTCAAAAGTATTTAGACGTTTAGAAATTGCAGAGAAATGATCACAGAATTTTCAAAATGCTTGCAAGAAGATGCAGTGCTAAATCCTACTTGAATCTGCATTTACATTCTAGTCAATGCCTGACCTCATAGTTGCATAGTTCAATGCCCTAAAAATCATCTCTTCTGCCACTTAGGTGCATTAGAAAATTTTACCCAAATCATATTGATATGATTTATTTTGTGCCTCCCTTATCCGTAACATCTGAGCAACTACCGAGAGAATGTGATACAATATGAGTCATCTGGAAGTACTTTGGTATCAGTTTTACTAGAGCTTAAATAATTGAAGCTTATTACTTGTGACTTATCATTTATTTGTGTAACAGTGGTAATGCAAGGCTATACATTATCCAGAATGAAATACTTATGTAAAAAGGAAAATGAAACCCCACAGCTTTTTTATATTTCTGTTTAAGTCACAGTGTTTGATCTACTTTATTAGAGAAAACTGCACATTATACCTGCTACATCAGGTAGAACTTCCACCAACCCATCACATCTTCACTCAAAAGTCACCTGACTGCTGTGCCAAAATATAAAAATCGTTTAAAAAAAAAAAAAAGACGTAAAGTAATAGCTATTTGTCTTAATATATCTGATGCATCACTATGCCAGCAGCTTTCCATTAATAGATGATCTTAAAGAGACGCTATAAAATGTTACATAGATGAAAAAAGCTTGGTATGCTGTCCAAAAGAAATTGCTGATTTGGGAACTTAATTCCCTCCACACTGGAAGGACAGTAGAAAGATTATTGATGTCACTAAATCAAACTCTATGTTAATGATCTGTGTGAGACCAAGGTGAGGGTCAAGCCTATCATTTCTGAAAATTTAAGTTTCCTTTTAACTACATCCCTCTTTACAGAAAGTGGGGCATCCATCCCATTATCAAGCTGCTGTAAGATGCTTACAGTTCGTGTGTTTGGCAAGCAAAGCGATTTGTAACGGGAAAAAAAATGACATGAAACTCAAGCGAAAATGCAGAGCTGAGAGATTCATTCACAGATTGTTTTTACAACAACTTTATCATATTTTTTTCCTACTTAATCAGTGGAAGCATGATTAAGCAGCAACTATGTTCAGCATGGGTGGGAGAATCACCTATGAAGACTTTTGCTGAATGACATTCTAGGAATATTTCAAGGAAAACATTAGCTGTCATCATTATAATTGAAATGTTTCAGTTCAGATATACTACTTATTGTCAAAATAAAGACAAAAATCAGGAAGCAAAAATAAAAATACTCATTATTTAAATGTGCAAATCTATCAGTGAAATGCACAGATCACTGTGTAGATACTTTTACTTCACTGTTCTGCAGATAAATATGTAAATGACTTCCTTTTCTTGTGGACAAAGCTCAGTGATTCTGCACCTTGGAGATAGAGATCATTACCTGTTTTCTCAGTATTGACTCATAAAAGCCGATAGCTGAGAAATATCGCATTTTCTACCACCACGGTACAATTTTTCTTTTTTATATAATCCATGCATGGGTCCAAATTGACGTTTTTAACATCACCTCAGAATTGAGAATAAGCTTAAACCAATATATTTTTCAGAATGTTCCGAAATGTCTAGTTATTAATACTCTTTATATGCATATTTGACTTTGTGAAGTGAAATCACATCTTCCCGGAATCTATCCAGGATGTTTGCCAAGGACTGTTCGTACATCAAGGACAGCATGTCTCACAAGAAGTGCATTCAGTAGCTAAGAGCCCTCAGAAACAATGTTTAGATTCTAAGTGAATTAAAGTTTCCCTTAAGACAAAAATCTGCCCACAGAGTTAGCCCATCAATCACTGCCACACAAGTTAAAAAGAGAAGAGGAAAATGTATTTATGTTCGGAATTCATATTGATTTTCATGCAATGTATAGGATTTTCTGCTTTACAAAGCCAAAATGATAAAATTCAGCAAGATATATGTCATAAATCAAGAGAAATAATCATCAATCTCCAAAACAGCTTTGAAATCACCAGAATGGATAGAAGGCTATTTTCTCATCTTGGACATTGCCATACATCAGAAATTTCAATTTAGCTAAAAATTGCCCTGTAATATTCATGTTCTGTTCGGGACATTCCCCAAAGAAATTGATAACTTCTTTCTTTTTCTCTTTATAAGCATAAGCACAAAATCAAACAATGTGAAGACAGAAAATACCAACCAGTTTATACATTCATGCCCATCTCAGCCATGTTAGATTGATCATTCCTTGGTGTACTGGTCCAGCATGGGTTTAAAACTCAAACAACATGTTTTATAGCTGAAATTCTAAGGTCTGCTCTGAAATATCCACTCACCACGCAACACTCAGGGGACATTTTTTATCTTAAGGGGAAATACTCAGTAAGCATAGTAGTTTAAAACTTCAAGCTTACAGTAGTTGTCCCTAGCAAGTATCTCATAATCTCCAGTATATGAAAAATATTTTGACTCTGCATTTTCTTAATGTTGTAGCCCCTTGAACTTCAATACCATTTAATACAAACCAATTGGCCATGGACAAAAAACCGGCATTAAGTACCTTAAAAGGGTAAGAAAAAGTCACTGGTGTTCTCATTGGAAGTATTTTATTTGAGACAGTCCATAGCCTGCCACCCCTTTAGAACTTGCATCATTTCAGCTATTCATCAATTAATTTCCCTGGGGGATTTTATTGTCATTCTTCAGAGCCTCTTGAGTCTTTCCCTCATGTCTCAGTCAGTCATTTGCAAAGACTGGTCTGATAACCAAGGGCCAAATTCTTCAGTGGTTTTCAGCCAGCTCTCTATTTGTGCATTGCTAACTTCACCGTAAACACTGCTAATGGGGACAGCTTTTATAACCTGAACACACTGGATTAAATGCATGTATGCAAATCCCATATGTGTACAAAAATGTATATAATTAATGGGCAAACTGAAAACATATGCAATGGCACACTGAAGTTGTAATACAGACAGAAAGTGCCATTTAAACATATAATATCTAGTATCAGTTGCAGTAACTTTTTCCTAGGAAGGTGAAGGATTTGGACTGTTTCATCCATGTTTTGAATTTCCTTTGATAATAACAGGATATTGCTGAAATTATTAACGTGTTCTATTCTGAAAAGAAAAAAATAAAAAATGCTGTCTTTCTGTTATATCAGGAACTTCATTTTGTCTCAGTTTTCCTGTTACTTCCCAAGAATAAAACCCCAGGGCCAGTTTTCAGAAGGTCTGAACACTTACAACTCCCACCGATTTCAGCTATAATTCTGTTTTGAACACTTCTAAAAACCAGGCCTGCAGCACAATGGTTCTTGCTCCTTATGAAATACACACGGGGATTTCTAATGTTCATACAAAATCTCTGATTTTACTGCATCAGCCTAAAGATTCACATATGAAATGTTAAAATATTTCCTGTCTTTGAAAGACGAGACCATGCTGCCCACATTTGAATCTATCCCTACAAGGAGTTTCTGAGTTTCATGTCAGAGGTGGAGATAATTATGCTAGGTTTAGAGATAAAGCACTAAATAGAAAAAATGAATCATAAGCACTTAATAGCACTGGTGCAATTAAAAAACACCTCCTATTCAGCTGTAATAATATAAGCAATTGCACTCAGCTTCTGGGGTTTGAAAAATGCTCATCAGAACATTTTTCCTTTTGTTCTTTGAAGCATACTCACTCACTTAACCTATTAATTTTCGGCCTATTTCCAGAAAGCTTTTAAATATCACATGTAACTTTCAATTGCCTCATTGCAATGCATGGTAGTATTTATAGGACAGCTGAAGAGGTATCTGAGTTAGAGAGTGAAGACACAGATGTGGAGGGAAAAATACCCGAGAAGACAGAGATGTTCTATGTAAATTGAATCCGCCTGTCGGTGTCTTACAGAAACAATTAAACTAAACAATGTAAAGAAAAATATCTCTAGGGAAATACTTCTCTCCTGGAAAGCTGTTTAAGCATGAAGGACTGCTCTTTCTTCCCCTGCTCCTTCCTTCCCCAGACTCAGGCTGCCATATAAAACTAATAGAGCTATAAAATAAAGTGATTGTGTTTGAACACGTTGTGTGTTTAAGGCCACGGACTGCAGAGTGCACGCCGCTATCATGCCACACCGCATCTGCTGCTGCGTGGAAGAAAGAGTTCAGCATGCTCCCCTCTTCTGTATTTCTCCAACGTGACGTGTCGTTGAAGAGACCATCGAACTCTGAGAGTGGAAAAAGGCATAACTACACAAAGGAGTAATTAGCCTGGGATGATTACCACAAAATTATAGTTTTGAAAGGCAAGACAAGGAAAAGTGCAAGGAAAAATTATTTGAATGAATATAATGGTTTTTAAAAATTAATAAGCTGGCACTTCTTTGAACAGTTTAGCCATTATATTCGTTCCTTTTTCTGTTGCTTGCACATCCAGATTACCCAGAAGCCCCCAGTGCCTTTACTTTTGGCAGCAATGCTAAACCAATCAGGTATTTGTTACTTTAAGAGGCTTACATTTTGTCTCAGCTATGATTACACTCTATCATACTGTATCACATGTTTGTGGTGTTGCTTCCCTCTTGGCAAGCTGAGGATGCTGCCATTTAGCTGGTTCCTAATAAGTAGTAAACCTCCTAAACCTTTTTATCCCCTGCTTGACAATTTACATGAAATTATCATGTAGTAGTTCTGTAGCACAGTTTTTGCACCTATTTTAATGCAAATTGGGGCTATTACCTAATACCTAGACATGTTCAACTTAAATACTATTATTCAGATTAGAGATTTGATTGCCTATTTATTGCCTACCTCTCACTGCTAGACTTGCATACATTTTCCTTTGACCCTTTTTGTTTGTTTGTTTCTGGACTTAAAGGGAAAATATCACCTTTAATTATGTGAGTGGATTTTATTATCATTAATAATGTCTTTACAGTGAGCTATTATAAAGTATTCACTCACATGAATCTCACCGTGGAAGTGGCACCCTCTTTCTTTAGCACGCTAACAAATCTCACCTTTACTTACTAAAACAAATAGTATATAAAAATGTAATGACTGCAGCACACTGTTTGCTTTGGATGTTTCACTCTGGTCAGTTACCCATTTTTAAGCGGAATTGCATTTTCTTCCTCACATTCAGAAGCATGACGCTGACTTCACTGAAATTTTCAATGACATTTAGAAAAATGACAAACATGGATTTCAGTGGAATAACAAACATCCTGGAAAAAGGTCTGTCTAACAAAACTGACATGTAGGTCCTCAGCCACTTGACATTGTCTCTTTAACAACTAATCTTTTTGATAGAGGGTCTTGAAACTGTACAATTACTCCAGTTAATGGATAAATTGTTCTCATTAAGAATCAGGATCTCTAGCATGAAAGCCAGCTGAATAGAAACATGAAGTCTAGGCTTATTGGCTTTGACACAGAACAATCATTACAATTTTGCTGTACAGTCATCAGAACGGCTCTCCCTGCAAAGATCTCTCGCAGCGGTGATTTCTGGAGGGCTGAATCACATACCCCCAGAGCAGTAAAAGAGTCAAAACAGTCATGCAGCTATTAATTCCACATTCAAAAATATTTTTTAGGGTCCTGAACATTTCCTGTACTTGCAATTAATCTGAGGTGGTGTTATCTGAAAAAAGAAGTTCTGCCCTGGGATGATTAATATGTAAAGTCATGTATCTCCACAGTTAAACAGTTTTATGTGAGTTTTACAATGCAATGCAAGTTGAAATTCAGCATGTGATTTTCACCTACAAAGCTCTCCTGTTACAGAATCCTGGTTAACTCCTTATAAGACCAAGTGGTAAACAATCCCTTTACAATCCCTTCTGGAACATTTCTGCAAAGGACATCTCATTATATTAAGCCAACCTGGCAGAGGCATAGATATTGTTGAACATTTATTAAAGTGCCTCCTACATTGCTATAGCTGTGCAAAATCTAATTAGAATGGAAGCCAATGTATATAGCCTTATAAATAAAATAAAGTCTTGCAGTAGAGACCTGCTGTCTTTGCACATAATCAGAGTGATAATCTATACAGCAGATGGCTACTTAGCCTCTTGGCTAAGGGTTACAGTACATTTACATTTGTAAAAATGGCTGAGAGTTTGTTAAAATCCTTTCAAATAACTGATTTTCCGTGATGTATTTGCCCAATAATACAACTTTAAAGACAGTTTATTGGCTAATTGGAAAGATCAAAAAGGAACTCAAACTGGCTAATTAAGGGGCTGTTGTAATAACACCTTTTTATCTGTTTCCATTTAATATTCCTTGATTTTTACTATCCTGAAAAAATAATGACACTTCACTGAACATAAAGCTTAAACTGCACTGCTGCTCTGGATAATCTTCCAGACATTTAACAGCTTTTTAGCCATATGGACAATACATATACAGTTAGAAAACAGCTTTTATCCAGATACATATGAATTTACAGGGAAATAAAAGGGAAATATGTATCTTGGGAAGTTAAGGGCAAGCATCTGGCAATCCCAGAAAATACCTAATTGCTTATTTGTAAACCAGGTATACTGGAAGTTATCTTCAAATAATAACAATAAAAAATATCACTAAGCATAGATTAATACATTTATATTCTCTTTATATATAAAGACACACAGAGTACAGGAAGGCTGCGGATAGCTCTATACTTCACGACTTTCAGCATTGCAGTTAAAAGGGACTCAGTCTTTTGATATGAATGAAAATTACAATGTATCCTTCCCAAAATTACCACACTTGCTCATTAGGAAATGAATTGGTACGGAATGAATCTGAAATCTGCTAATTCTTTTAGGAATTACAATTAATTAAAAATTATTAATTTAAGATACTTAGCACTCAATGCCACACTAATCTTAGTAACAATAACATTGAAGCTTCAGGCTTTTGATATACTTAAAATAGAGAAGCGTTACATAAGGCTAGATCACAATTTTTCAGAGTTAAGGTCATTTCTACTTCCATTCTTTTTTATTCATTGTAATAGAAATTATTTAGTCACTGCACTCTAAAGGATAAATAGCTGAGTCTGAATCAACCTGTGAAGAACAGCCTCTTCTAGAGTGAGTGTCATCTCTTAGGCTTCCCTAGTGGGGCTGAAACCAAAGCTGAGCTCCACTGCTGGCCACTTGGAGAGAGACTGGATGGCAGCCTCCACACCCCCGCAGCTCAGGAGACCACTCTGCTCCCTACGTGTGTCTCCGTTAGGATTAAATTCACACTGTGCTTTCCTTCACCTCAACACCACACCTAAGTTAAACCCAGGATTGCACAGGAAAAAACCCCTTACAAGATGTAAGTAAGTAATGTATCTCCCAGTTATCTCCACTTCTGAACATGGTGGGCATACATACAGGTGCAACTCTTTGGTCTGAAAGTACAGTGTCTATATCTTAAACTGCTTTGCAGTGCCATATTGTGGCAAATGTGCAGCATATAAGATTATGATTCCTTTCTGGGAAGGTCCTGGAGTTGTGTGCAGCAGCGTACTGTGCTGTAGGTAGACTGTCACGCTTGTCAGACGCCGGTGTACGGTCTGTGGATGCACAGCGTGTAGATTATATACCACACCATGCTTTAGATTGCTCTGGGGCTCTGCTCCGCTGAACAGTACAGATATAGCTTTTGACAACACGAGGCAGCGCTGATGGATGGCTGTGAAAGGAGTCCTTTCTTGTGCAAAGTACCATTTTTAAGGTGATAACTGCAAGACCAGACCATTCATTTCAAATCTATGATTTCTGAATAGCTATCCACCGAACCTTATTATCACGCCTGAGGTGGAGGAGGGGGCGAGGACAGTGTACCTACACTTGCAAAAAAGAATGAAGCAGGTGAGAGAAGAAGAAGAGGGTTTGCACACAACATTCAGGGACGCAAGAAACCGTGTGTATTTGTGGATATATGATTGCCCAGGTATATGTTCAGGTGTACAAAATTAAAGAAAGTCAGAAGGAGCAAAAGCCAGGAGCATTTTAGAGCATAGGAGGAAGTGCAAAACTAGCCTGGCAAAATGCAGGATCTCTCAGTCCAGTTAAATTGGCTAGTTTGTACTGGCAGCTTTGTGCAGGGATAACGAAATCAGAATGTATTGTTGAATCTGCAAAGCTAAAAAGTTGACGAAAGATTGATACTGCTTTTTCAAATTATTGAAAATACCAGTGGACACACTGGGTTTGGTTTTCCCTGGTATTTTGTGCTTAGGGACGCCATTTTTCATCTAGGAAGAAACTCTCCCTAAGAAATTGTGAAAGGTGGGGCGAATGTACACGTCTATGATTCAGACTAAAATACACTACTGGCTTGTTGTAAGTGTTCTCAAAGATGCATTAGGATCCCCCCAAATGAATCATTAAGACTAAGCTTAGTAGCACGTAGTACTCCAAACAGATCAAGTTAGAAATGTGCTGTAAAGGTTCTGAAATGACTTAGTACTATACCAAATTCTTCAAATGAGGAAGAATTAAGAATTTATGATTCTTCTCAAATGAACGATGAAACTCTTCATCAATGGAACTGTACAGAAGCAACATTTGCATATTACTTTTTGACTAAACTGTATGTTTCCTTGTGTAATTTTTCAGCATTTATAATACTTTTCTTTCAATTTACCTTTTGGTGATACTACCCTTTCTGGTACTTGAGATAAATGAGAATGGAGAAGGACATCCCACTTACCTGCAGTGGAACAGGAATTTTCATCTTTTCTAAGGCAAAAAAAGTTAAATTAAATTAAAATATTTTTCCTTCAAATCCCAGATGATTTTTTTTGATTGAACTTGAGGTGTTCTTTTGTTTAGGTTCTAGACCACTTGAATAACTTCCGTTCTCTGCCTAGCAGCCTAAACCAGGCCTTTCTTTTAGGCTTGAAACTAGGTCAGGAAGGAGCTGCTGAGGATCCTTCTCCGCTGAGTGCTACTGCTCAGGCACCCTGTACTTTCAGCTCCCGTGTGCGGTAGTGCTGGGCACGGTGCTGGCGTATGAGCCCCTGCCAACCTTGCTTAATGCAAGACGGAAACAACTCGGCTGTTACAGAGGTGATGCTTGGTCATCTCCTGGTAGGGATGGAAGACCTTCCCCATAGAAAAAGAGCCCCTTGCCCGTGGGATTTGCAGATGGCAGCAAATGAGGAAAATACTGGAAATTTGAAAAGAAAACATAATCAAACCTCTCCCTTCCCTCAAATGAATCTTTCCATGTCTGCCTACATCAGACCAAATCTCCTTCTAAACCACCTTTTCTCCTTTCCTCCCTCACTATTTCTAAGGGGATTCCTTGCCTCTGAGAATCTCACTTGAGATCAAACTGAGAATCATCACAACTATTCCAGACTGGTCTTCATTTGTCAGCTTTCTTCAACTCTGGGCTACTTCTGAAAGTAGTTAGATACTGCTGTAAAAATAATGACTTGTAAAGGTTCATTATTTGCAGTTCTTTGTCCATCAAAATGAGCAGGCTATCTGTGGTATTTTTTTCTAAACAAGTGTTCATTTTAAAAGATTTTAATATCTCAAGCTGAGATTTACTCAAAATACTTTTAAATCTTAAAGCCTGTCATAATTCTTGAGTGCAGTCAATGAATTACAACAATTAATAGGCTAGTCACTTCTCATGTTTCACAGATTAGTGATAAACAACTTGCAGTATTTCAGATTTTTTTATAGTTATGCCCACATGAGCAAACAACTGAGGCATTAGTGTCTCAAAATGTGTTAAGAACAATTACTTGCTATGTGAGAATGGCATTTTATCAATGGCTCTTCCATTAAACCAGCCTTCTGTCTTGTTAATGCCGTGGGTTTTTTTAAGATCTTGATATCTTTACAGTATATCACTGCAAAAGAAAATCTGTGATGTTTTTAAATACCAGAGGAATAAATACATATTTCTAGTGGTGATAATTTAGGATTCAAAACTTTTTTCTCTTTATAAGACCTTGAGCTCTCCATAAGACACATGCCAATGTAAACGGAAGGTCACTGAGTGCAACTTGAAATTCCAATAATAAAATGGGAATGTTTCATCACCTGTAAAGGTTATTTATTTAATATTTTGAGATATTCCTGTCATCTAAAACAGTATTATAGCATGTATGTGAATACAAGAAAATACTGTGCCTTTGAAGTATAGCAATTCCCTGAACGTATTAATTATCTCCAAAGCCACAACCTTCAAGGCTTTCATACTGACAAGGATTTGATTGAGTAAATGCGATTTGGAGCATTTAAAATCATATGTGCATTAGAAAAGCATGTTTGTTTGTATGTTTGTTTGTCCTGGCGTTTCTGGCAGAAGGCATGATAATTTTCACGATTATTCTAGCAAGCAATCACATATATGCCATTTTGAATGTCATGTGTCAAAAGTCTAATAATCTGATTCAATACCTGTTGAAACTGATAGGAAGGCTCTTACTAATTTCACTGAACATTAAACACGACCTCATATGAAAAACAGGAGTCAATCCCATTTTTACATTTGCAGAATATGAAAGTTTGAATGACATGGTGACTTGTGACTACGAAATTATTTTATCTCATCGTGTTTTTCCACCACCTCTATATTAAGCAACATACAAAAGTCTTAACAGAACAAAGAGGGGGTAGAGGACAGTTCTTATGCAGCTTAGAAATAAGATCTCCCTTTTCTTGGCTATTTCATGTGGATGTATGTAATTCAGATTTTTAATGCAAAGTCGTGCTTGTTTGTCTTGGTATTGTATGTCTATGACCTCAAGCCATTAAGAGATATTATCAATGCTACTGTGCATTGAAAAGATATGAGACTCCATTAGAATGGAAACAAAATATATACTGTTGTAACTACTGAAATGTGATGCTCTTGCTACATTAAAAATTAAGCAAACAATCAAAACCAGAGAGAGAAATAATCAGAATGCTGGGGGGAGGGGCAGGGGGAGGAGATTACCAGCTATCAATACTGCATCATTACAGTATCTTAAAATTGTTCCAAGTTATTCACACACAGCCTCAACCATGTTTTCATTAAATAATTGCAAAACTTCAAATGATTTCGAGACAGGCAGGGTCAGGTCTACTTTTCCTCGGGAACATTAGCCCATTATTTTCTGTACATTCCTACTGAAACTACCACTTTGTTTTGTACATGGAATATTCTGGCTGAGTGACTAGAGAAAACCTTAACGTACAACTTTGGGTTTGATTAACATTTCTAAGTTAGATTACACAATTTGGCAAGCTAGCACAGAAAAGTTGAAATCTACATATTTCACAAGTCATAGTTCAAGAAGTGGTAGGGCAAAGGAGAGAGAAATCAGGATAATTTCCAGGATTTCTATCAGTTTACAGAGCTATCTGTGATTAAACAGTATTAAAATCAATGTTAACATCTATGGTGAACTATGGTATTGCTTATTCATCAAGTCTGGAGTACCTTTTCTGCTAAAGGCTGCAAAATCAAAAGTAAAAGGCAAGGCTGAGACTTCAAAAGAGACAAGAAACCTGGTAAAAAGGATGCATAGCCAACTTAGAACAAAGTTGCACAAGCATTACCAGTGCAGAGATCTGCTTTGAGCCCCTACCAACATGGCAGAACATCTCCAACCCACCAGTAAAGAGATTACTTTACTAACTTGATCCCTACATATTTTTGATTCTACCAGGGTGTCAAACTGTATTTCTTCTATGCATCATATATACAAACAGTTTATTAAGCTAACCAAACAACCGCAGTTTCATTTACTTTAGTTTCTGTCAGTAAAATCCATAAAGCACAAGTCTTTTTTTGCAAATTAGCTAATTAAAACATATAACACCACCTTTCCCCTTTTTTTACAAATCGATCCAGCTTGTGCATCTTTAACTATTCTGGTTTTCTAAAAATAAGAGAAACTAAGATGTCCTTTTCTTTCCTATATAATTAGGTCTGAGTATGAATGGAAACACATTACTGAAGAGTCAAACTAGACTGGTTTCCCCTGAGTAGAAAGCAATATTAACAGCAATTTAAGGTCCTTCTAGATGGTCTTCTGTTTTGGTTTCAGATACTCCTTATACTGCATTTGAGGAAATGGAGATATGGTGACAGTGTGACTTTTAAGAGTTGAACATCCAGAGCTTTACAAGAATCTCTTTTTTGGTTCATTCATGTCCACATAAATGCTGTAATGTTTAGGCTGCAGTTAAGAAATGCACATCTTTGTTGCAAACTTAAACATTATTTATCATCCCAGCCATTTGACCATCTTTCATCAGCACTCTCAGTATGCTCCACATGGCTTCTTACTATCCCCGTTCATTACAATAAATAAGAAACAGCTTTCAGAAGAGGAGTGGGCAGTTCGATCGGTCCTAGTCAGTCTGCAGCCTTCACTGCTACCTGAGTAAGAGAGAAGAACTCTCTTTGGTCTTTCTTAAGGAAAGTAAAATTTAATTACCATTTCTAAAATGACAATCCCTTCCACATACCAATCGCCAGCAAGTAGTTTATTGGTATTGATGACTATCCATACTCCAGAAATCCTGAGTCAGTTCTCATCCACTGGAAAGGAAGCTGGTGGTGTTACACAAGGCAAGGCTTCTAACTATTTCCACTCTTTCAAACAAATTTGCATTTTGCGTAATGTACAACAAAACTTGAAGCTAGTCAATGAGAACACAACAGTAAACCAGAACTTGTTTCGGAGATCCCTGGCTGGACTTGTATTGGAAGAAATTGCTGAAGACTGTAATTGATAAAAATAATAAAGAAACAGACAGCAAAAATTAACAGGGAAACAAATAGAAGCCATCTTCACATGTCACCTAGCTGATAAAACTTTTACAACCACTTAAAGAATATTTTTAACACCTTCCCTTACTTGGTTTTAGTTTATTTGTTTTCCTTCAGTGACAGCCTTTTCACCGGTATCAATGGTTTGCAAGCTGGGCAGAAGCAAGTTACAATTGAGCTAAGCATGAGGCTAGCTTTCACTTTCACTTTCACTAGAGCTAGTTTTAACCAGACATCTAGGTACCTGTGGTATTTGTAAAGGAAGCACAAATACTCCCCAAACATTTGGTCTTGAGTACAGGTGTTTGCTTTTTTACCTTTTGTTGTTGTTGTTGCTGGGGGCTTCCTAGGCTGCTCAGGACATGAAGTTCGATCTAAGGAACTCTTTCTATTTGAAATACAGATTTTTCCGCTTTTATAGCCATAAGAGGGTGTGCAGGAACAAAATGTACTTCTTTGAGAGGACAGAACAGAGACTGGCTTGCAGAACAAGACTGGCGAGAAAATCAAAGCTAAAATTTTGTGAGATTCTTGGGCCATCTGTAAGGGTCCTCCCTTTCTACGATTTTCACAAGTAAAAAAGGAAATCCCCCTACAAACTTTTTGTTAAACTAAGAGTTCCATCAAAAATCATTACCTTTAAAGATGAGATGTTTTTAAAAACAATTGAAAAAGGAACCATTAGATTCATCTACAATCAACCTCAGGAAAAAAAGCCTTTAAAAACAACAACATTAACCATGACAGACCTAAGTGATCCCACCAACTTAAAGACAGATGAACATTTTGACCAGACCACAGTGCTAAACGAAATGTTGACCCATGCTAAGACAAAGGGTGAAAGATTTTACTACTGAGGCTCAGTTTTACATGTCCTCTAAATCCACATGCTGCATTACGTGGTCTGGTGCCAAATACATAGCCATAGCTGTAAGCCATCAGGTACAGATGACTGCAACAATGTATTTCTTAGAGGCTTGCTTATCTGAAACAGATAACACGAAAATCGCCCTATTTATCTGAACTGCAGAATGTGAGGTGTTTAATATTGCTTATCTTATCTTAAGGCCCATAAATCCACTGTTTTATATGTCAATACTCATATTGCAGCCCCCCCTCTCAAGTATCCTCATTCACACATGGCCTCAAAAACAATCCTCATCTTTCCAAAACAGGTCTAATATGAAAAAAGTTACCCCTTACACCTAGCCTCTGCCTGCTCCTTCCAACTGGCTATATTATTGTAATATAATTACAATAATAATATTGTAATTCCTGGTTCAATTACAACAAAGTGTGGAAAGCAACAGTGACTCATTGTTCCTCTTCATTCCAAGCTTTAAAGCCACACATTTATAATTTCTACTTTTGCGCTGGTCCCTGTAGAAGTCTCTAAGTCTAAAGATAAGAGTTGGTAGCTGTGAATCTGATATGGGTGTTAAAGACCAGAAGGTATAACATAATGTGGGAAAGGGTTACTGCTGTCTCATTAACCAAGTGACCTCCAGACATTGTCAGTTTGGTCCAGCTGAAGTGACTGATAACTGGAGAGAGGAGGTTAGTAACTATCCCCCAGATATTTGTGTTCAGCATCCTCGCTTACACTCTTTCAAACTTTTCCAGAGACTGATTGATTTATTGTACAGCTTCAAAAGGGACCTGACAAACTCTTCATCAAAGGATCCTATATTATCAATGTCAGTGTCAAGAACCAACACCTTCTACCATACTTTTTCTATCCTTTAGTTTTAAATGTTAAAGAAACTTTTTTTCATAACTGCATACAGGCACGAAGTAACAGGCCTAAATAAACATACCGTCTGAAGATGCCAAATTACTTGGACTCAGAATTTTTGGATCAACAGCTATTTCCCACTTGAGTTCTTTCTTGAAAACTTATTGGATAAAGGTAAGCCATGTACTCTCCTGTTCACATACACAAAGAAATATAAATAAGAGTTTGAAAGTAACAGAAAATAAGGCCAGGACATTCATGGGAGTTCAACGGAATGAGGTGAAGAGGCTTGTCTGGAAATCTTTGCCCAAAGTTAGAGCACTGCAAACAGTAATATGGTTTTTTACATGCACTATGGATCTGCTTTTCTCCAGTAGTGTAAGCTCCGTTCAAGTCTAAGCAAATACACAGAGTGTTTCCTCAATAAGAACAACCATGACCGCTCTTCAGAAATTCCTCCCAAAATGTTCCAAGAATTTTTAATCTCTATTTTAAATAAGCGAATATTTGCTATCATCCAGAAAGATTTCTGTATCTTACAGAACAGAAATATCTCTATATCTTACAGAATGTCCACATAAGAAAAGTAAATTAGGAGTTGTCTTCAGCTGGTGAGAATCAACACGTTTTGTATGAAAGCAGTATAGCTATGCCTGATTGAACCATTCAAGGAGTGTTCAATGACATTGAGACACCACACTACTACCTTCGTAACTGAACACTCACACTATATAAAAAGAGAAGAAAAGGACAACGTACTCTAGCATAGTTCTGTTTGGATCTGCTAATGAACATATATGTTCTGATATTTGTACAGAGGATCTAGACATTTGCAAATTCACACAATATTATTATTTATGATTTCACATATGTACGTATATTCGTAAGCGCATGAGATTTCAAATCCAGGCACCATGGTAATTTTCTGCATATGCTTATGAAAACTGCTTTTGTTAAATGCAATGAGATGGAAAGAGAGAGAACCAGTTCAGTTACAAAGTAAACTGGTCTGCACCTTAGAAAGCCCTTGATAATTTTAAAACCTAGGACCTATGTTTCAAGGACATATTACTAACTACTGAAGCAGAATGAAGCATTCTCATTGTGAGGAAAATTTCATGTTAAAAATAGCCTTTGAATAAGTCACACAACATTAGCAGAATAATTAGTCTTTGACAATTTTCAAGGACGATTCAGAATGACTTATTTTAGAGGCTGGCTTTTTGTTCTTAAATCCAGTATGCAGAGGTATAGAATGACCTGTAAGGTACAGCTTTTATTTCCTGTATATTGTAACTGAAATCACCTGTACGCTGAGCTGTTAGAAAGCTTAGGCAAATATGGTATGTTATATTTATAATGACAATCCTGAAGCTCATTGTCCAACACCACAACCCAGAAGGTTTAACCATAATGCACTTTTAACACTGACACGGTCTCACATCATCCCCTTCCTGCGATAACACCACCTTGGCTGTGTTGGCAGAGCCCGTTGCCTTCCTTACCAAAACCAACACCAAAGCTCTCCGAATATCTTATGTATATTAAAAATTTACTGCAGGGGAGTCACGCAAACTGCATCCAAATCTGAAGGTTAAATACAGCTGACTTTGCTGGACTGCCAGGCACTTTATGCAGAAACATCGCTTCAGGTGTTACAGATTATTCCATCTGGGAATAACAAAGAAGTAGCAGATGCTCTCCAGTACTTCAGAGAGGTATTCTACTTGAGGTCATTCACTGCAAAACTAGGCATCCTCTTGCACTGAAAGTTATGAAGAGGCTTCCCCACCTTCCTGAATCAGGACCTGAATAATGATGAAAATACTGAAATACCCACAACACAAAGGACATCAATCCTTCCTGCCAAGGACGTTCCAGAGTCTACTCTGGCCTCTCTGGGTGTCTCGTATCTTTCCCTGAAAGAAACGATAATGCACAAGTACAGCATTTCTATTGGTAACATCAAAAGGGATGAGTCTGCCCATAGGCTTTACTTTGGGACAACTTGTAGAGACTATTTGATGAGGAATTAGCTGAAAAAAAAGTCCTTGTCTCAAAAAGCTACTGGGTTATTGGAAAAAATGTAGTCACTTTACTGCAATACATTCTTTGTACCCTGGCACTCCACTGGAGAAGGGCGATGCCACTTGACTTTATCCCCCCCATTTTTTGCTGGAGCTTAGAAGCAATGCCTCGCCCTGTGCATCCCCACAGCCTCAAAGCCAGCGCAGCTGTTCTCAGAGGTGTTCCGCTAAAGAATGTGCTGTGGCACCATTTCCCACAGGTACACAGTTGGGAAAGTGGCCTTGATCACTCACAAAAAGGACTGGCCAGTAGTTTCTGATGGTCTGGCGATTCCTAGCTGCTGTGTCCCAATACAAGTGAGTTCCCAGTATTTTCCCTGAGGACCTGGCTTAAGCAGTCCAGATTCCAGCAGCGTCAGGCTGTCTTTTCACCCCTCTAGCTCTGAACTGTGCTTCGTGCAGAGCTAGGAGAATCTGGGTCACAGATTTTATACCGTGGCATGGCAGTGGGACTTGTTATTTCACTTGTTTGCTCTCAGTGGCAGCCTGATGCAACTTGGCACACAAAAATATGTGCAATGTCACACTGGCCAGGAAAGTAACACATATCACCCTTGGGTGACTCTGAAAGCCAACGCTTTTCTGATTAAATGCATCGAACAACATTTGCCCACCCTTTGCACCAGTAAAACTCCACACTCTTCACCAGAGTTCCTTTTGGATGTGTGTGTAGGATTACAGGAGTGTAGGTAAGAAGACAAACTGAGATTTATGATAAAAATTTTCAGCTTATTAGGATCAAGGTTTTCTCAGCAAACTGGGAATTCTGCTCACACACTTAAACTACGATGATCTGCAAGGCTCATATTTAACTTAAATGATTTTTATGCAGTGCAAATTAGTTACAGATTGGGGAGATAATGAATCAGTGTTTTGAGCTGTTGCATCTGTGTTTTTCCTGTTGAGTTGATGGTACTGGTTTTCACAGCCTTACAACCTACACTTTGTTACGTCAGGCACTATTATGAGCCTGGACAGCAGCTCATATTTTTTGTCTTTTATAGTGCATAAAGCTCCCAAGGCTCTACTGCTACTAGTAATAAGCAGCTTCATAGAATAAAATGACACAGCTGAAGTTAAAATTACGTCCTTTCTCAGAAAGTATCAAGCATTATACATCATAATTCGCTCTAACAAGGAATAAGTTTAACAAATTCAGGGGAACCAGCAATACTTATAAAATGCTTTTCAAATCTTTTTTATATTAAATCTTTTAATTTTTATGTGATAAAAGTATATGTTAAAAAGTAACTGAGAGAACACATCTGGCGATAGAAAATTATTCAGTTTTGAAAGAATATTGAGAAATTTTATTGTGGCCAGCACTAAACTGGACTCATCTTTTACTTTCTACTAATTATACAGCTCTATAGAATTTCCAGGTTCTAAGAAGGTGTGCTGAGATACTTATTTTGGCTTCAGTGAATGCTCTGTGAATAAGCCATATATATGAATGCAACCAAAGTTCTGACATTAAAGCGGATTTTGCTCCAAGAGAATCTTGGAGCTTGCTTCCTGAGCTGTGCAAAAACCTCAACACCACCACTCTGCTCAGAAATCTTTTCACCTATTTTTGTACTTATCACAATCTGCCGGCTTCTCCACTATATGCAGATGTGTAACAGAAGTGTAATATACAGCTTTATACACGGGAAAGAAAAAGGCCTGTGCAATTCCATTCTTGCCTCATTTTCTTTTGCTAGCAATGGGGTTGCTTTCAGAATCATGAGGAGCACAAGTTGCAACAGAAGATAGATAAAGTAGGCCAAATAACCATCATTCCCTTTTTGAAAGGTCTTACATCTGAAGTTTCTAGTTCAGAACTGAAGAAATAAGAGTCCTGAGCTCAGTATTTACTAGGAGTCAAAAGAAATTTAACAGGGGATTTGGCAAAAGCAGCACAGGACGCGCAGCCGACGTTAAAAAATAGGGCGTTCATAGTGAAGGCTATTTTTCTATCTAGGCGTGAGATGCACAGGAAAATACTTTTCAGAATCTTTGAGATTATGATGGCTTGGCTTTTGTCATTTTGGTTTCATTTCTTTATTTTTAACAGTAAATAGAACAGCGTGCTAAAAATGGAGTAATAGCTGAACACAAAGCCTCCATTCACTTCATGCATCATCCATAGCATCACAGCTATCACAAGATTCTTAGTTTCAAACCCAAACAGATGTGGCAGTTCTTTCTTTCTGAGGACATGATGAAAAATTCATAGAAAGACTGGCTAAGTATCATCTTCTCACTTTTCTCTAGCCATCAAAAATGTAACTTTCATTTCTTTTCTTCACATGTATTTGCTTTCTTGTTGTATTTTCCCCCGATACATCATTCCATTTTGATTAGACTCTTTTCACATTTTAGCTGCTATCAATTTCATCTCTCATAAGAAAGTTCGAAAGCAATTTCTTCTTCTTCATAGGTTTATTCCCTGCTCGTTCAGGAAAGCGCACACCACTGAGATGAGCATAAACTGGTCACATTATACAGTCAGCGACAAGCTCTGCGCTGCCAGGAGCTTACTAACCAGGCTTCCCCTTGACCACTTTTCATCCAGATGGGACAGTTCAATAGGCAGCATTGGAATGATGACCTTCAATATCAGCAGTTCCTCTGCACAGACTTCAGCATAACTCTAGCAGTCCACATCTCTTCTCGACAAAAAGCACTCCTGAAAATGTTTAAACTACTTCTCGTCTACTCCATTTGAGGTTCTGGTTATTTGAAAAGCTTAACTAAAGGAAGGAAACATGTCTGTTCAGTGCCAGAAGTCCAAACTAGGGCTGGTGAAGGCAAGTTGGCATTCCTTAATCCCATACTTCATAGGGAGCATGAAAAAGTATTTTCCATTAGGCGCTTCTTTCAGCCGGGAGCTTTTGGTTTTTTTCATAGATGTGTCAATACTTGTTCTCCCTTGGACATTCAAGCGCAGAAAAAAATGGGTTTTGTACAATTTACATTCACTATTATCAAAAATAATATGAAGACATAACACTGAAGAGTCAGAAAATTTGGCCCTGTGAGCCTAAGACCTTCTCAGAGAAAACATATTCTATACAGAGACAGGAACTTAATTCTCCCTAAAACAAGGAAACAGGAGCACTGTGATGTCTTCAGGCATTTGCAGTGTCAGGAACGCTGACAGCGGAACAACAGTAGAATCTATGACCTGACTATCTGGGTTCTCTCACTAGCTGATTAACCTTTCTCTAACATCTAATACACATTTCTTATTTTCATTTTCAAGTATAAAGCTTATTTTAGGACAAGGAGGGAATATTACTGAATTTGCTCCTAGTGATTGCTACCTTACCAAGAAATAAAAATTGTTTTCTAAATACTCTGCAAAAACCTCCATTATGAAGGAGTAACCACGAAGGATTTGAAAGTATGAGCATGGCTTTATTTTTATGCCAGGAAGTATAGTCTGAGGGAGGAATATGAGTTGTGGATTTGTTTGTAACTTCCTAACATAACAAAAATTGTAGTATTTTTAGTGAATATTCTATTACAAGCCGTGTCTGTTAGCTGCCCACATGCACACGTTAGCTAATAATGCTATGTCTGTACGTGATGAAATTTTCGTGTGCCGTCATGATACAAGTATGCATATGTTACACTGATTGCATTATCTATCATATTGTCTTCTTCAGAACACAGCTGAATAATCTGCAATAATTGGTTGTTAAGTATTTCCCCTGCAGCAGCTAAATTGAACTGTTGCGTTACTGCTTTGAGGATTTGGAGGGAGAGGGGACACCAGATTGCTTTTTCTTTTTGAAATGGCATGCTGCTGATGCAAGAGCTAAGAACGAATCATGAGATGATAGAACTGGTACTGCTGCTGAATGCTTTGCACTTCTAAAACCACGCTTTTGGCATATCGTCCAGAGCGTGAGGACCCAGTTTTTAAGCGTGCCATTGAACATGCGCTCATGAGAAGGCAAAGGAGAAGAATCTATACTTAGTCATCTTCTTTAGCAAGAAAGGCTAATAAATAATAATTTTAAAATAACATTTTGGCTGGTTTATGTTTTATATGGGTTTACCATGTTTTAGATTTATATTTCATGTAGTTATAGACATAAAAAATGCAAGACCCCCAAAGCACAAAACATTTAGAAGATTCCCTTTTAAAATGTTTAGACTCAGGTTCTGCCCAGAGATTATAAAGACAAACTTAAAATCAATGCAGAAACATAAAGAATTAAGTGCAAAAATAAACCAGGCTGAATGACCAGCACAAATGACTCCCTACAGGTTAGAAGCTTGCAAATGAAATACTAAATATTTCTAAATCACTGTAATTTCCTAGATGCAAAAAATTCTCCTGGTATTTTCATTAATAAAGCATTTCAGAAGGTAAGTGTTCAGGTTGCTATGGTTAGGATGCAATTTCAGGTTGATGATTAGGTGGTTTGTTTGTGTACGTGGCAGGGGGCACTGGGAGTCCTGTTTACATTTGAAGTTACAGTTTTTGCAGAGCACTGTTACAAAGAAAACAGCATTACTATGATTGGAGCAAAAAAATCTGATTTTTTTTAAAAGATAATTTTCATACTTTAACAACGCAAACAGAAATAAATATTCAGCCTATCCAGCTGCAACACACAAGTCATCGCACAAATTACTATCTTCCTGATAGCTATCTGTAAAATACCTGAAGAATAAATACCACATTCATTCCCGTAAGTGTAGACAAGGGTCTTCTCAGAAGAAAGAGGGGAAACAAGGGAAAAATAACATTATCTCAAAAGATACTGAGGTAGCAATAGCCAAAGACTAACAGTATGGCCACAGTTTTCACAGTTACTTCACTTGCACCTTCTTTTCAGATTCATACAATCCCCACTGGACAACTAATCAGTATTTACATGCTAAAGTGTTTATCTATTTCACCACTAAACCAAATCAATACAACTAGTTGAAAAATGTAGTCTGTTAATATAAAGATGTTTACAGGAATATGATGGTCTCACTGAATTTTTTGAGGGCACTATGCTGTAAGCTACTTGCAATACAATAAATACATAACTTTGAGACTGTCATTTATATGACTTATGTTGCAATACTTACCTTCAGGTATTGATTATAACATGATGTTTACTGGTTTATATTCTAGTATATTGTCTTCTATTATTAAAAAGAAATATTTTCCTTATTAAACTGAAACATGGCATTTAAATGCTGTAACTCTGCTTAAAAAATGAAGTTTTTCAGACAATGCTAATGTTCAAATTTCTTCTTTTTAGATCAATACAGATTGAAACATTGGACACATATTATGGATGTAGGGTGCAGCTGGGCATTGAAGTGTTACCTGGACTAGGCTATTTTAACAAACAGCATGTTCTTAGAGATGTATTGAACAAAAAAATAACATAAGAAGAAAAAAAATATCTAGAGTTCTAGCTTGTACGGTCATTGGATCCCTGATATGGCCAATCCTAATTTTTATTGTGATACTGTGCAGCTTGGTATTACTTTGTTAGACCTCCACAGTGCATAGAAAATCAAGGTCTACTTAAAGTACAGTGTTTACGTTAAACATTGGGCACATATCAAAACATCTCCCTCTTTTTCAAAGCCCCATTTTTCCTTTGTTTAAGACTATTTGTTATTTCCCCATCTACATTCAGGATTTGTTTGTAAATGTTTATGGAGATGAATTTTTTTTTTCTTATAGTGAAAAATCCTCCAGCTTACCTCAAGATATTGGTTATGTATTTGAAGGTCAAGAACCTGAATCTACTCTCAACCAAATGCTCTCCTTAAACTTGTAGCTCTTCATAAAGCAGCAGTGTACACAGAAAAGGTAGCACTTTGGTGCTACTTATAAAAAACTGGGTTTATAGAGCGTAATAACAGAATGTAAATATTTGTACCAGAGGTCATGGCTCATACTCTGTTCTCAAACACTTTTAAACTTAATGGCTTAGACAAACACAAGAATAGCCTAGACCATGCCTGGGTATGGTGACTTTCCAACATTGCTTATGCATCTTGACATGGAATTAATACATTTTCCTTTCCAACATTCTAGCAATAGCTTTACAGAATTACACATTAATAGAAAGGATGTCTAGCCAAATACTAGCAATAAAAACACTTGAAAGATGCACCCATGCAATTCCACTAAACGGCTGAAAGCCACAGTGTCTTTTTGCTATGAGCAGAGAGTCATGACTGATACATGATGCTAAAAAGTAGAGCTCTTTGTCTCTTATTCTTATATAAAGCATATAGGCATGTATGCGTGCATGTACAGCGTAAATTTAATGCATGAAATTGTTAGCCGAAGTACAGTTTCTTACAATAAAACCAGAAGCAATTACCATTTTTCCATTTTATCCAAGTGATAAATATTCACCCTATCTGACAGAATTATCTCAAGGAAGAAAAACCATGCTTGATTTTTCAGGCTCAGGATTTCCAAACTGCAGTTCCTTGCTGAGACTGGCAGACAACCACTACAGTTGGTGAAGTAGTGACAGGAGTGATCATAGGAGCAAAAACCAGAACAATTCCCACCACCACCATCACTGTCCTGTCTCGGTACAAACACACAAACTAGTCCAGAGGAGAGAATTTTACCTAATCTGCTGTCAATATTACAAAACAAAATTGTACATTCAACTCCACCACTCAAACATCTTCATCCTGTATTGAGAACTGCAAGTTACATCTGTGCTACTTAAGTGTTTCATTGGTCTCAAATGCCACGACTCTCAGATTTCACAGGAAGATGAAGCAGTCTCCATCAAAGTATTAGTTACACGTATGCAACGGTTACTGAGTACAGCAATTTTTTTCTCTTTAGTTATGGGTCACTTCATTTCAGTTTAGAGACAGTTCCCAATCTATTACTCACCATCTAAAATATCGCAGATCAGGTTGTCTTAACTTTAAAAAAATCCCAGACAGTGCAAACACCTGAGAGGGATAAACTGAATGTCAGTGGTTAAATTAATAATTTATGTAATACAGTTAGAGGTGAACTGCAAATCTTTTTACATATTCCCCCAACTGCAGCAGCAGATGTTGAGCTGGAAGATAAAGTTGGGCATTCAGCACAAATGAAATGCAAACCCTACTGGTTCTTAGGTCCCACAACATCCATTCTGTTAAACTTTCTGCCACCAGTTCTTCAGTGATGCCTCACTATACATTACAGTGTTATTACTACCTCAGTAGTGACACCAACCTGAAGCATAAAAGTGACCTTTAAAAGCAGAGAGGTCATACAAGTGACACCTTTTAATATTTAATAAAGGCTTTATATGTTGAAGATAAAGAAAGATTTTTAAACTTGTCAAAAACTTTACTTCCAATTGGAAATATAGAGATTACTTAAAAGATTTTTTTTTACAGTTGACATAATAGCATGCCATTAGAAGATATACTGACTGTAAGCATAATTTATTGCAGTACGTGAAAGGGTGAAGGATATTCTCAAAATATTATTGTAAATACACTTATTCTGTATTGCACCTCAAGTAATTGTATGTGTATAGTCATTCTTTATTAAGCTTGTAACAAATATAAGCATCATAGATGCACATGTGCATTCTGTGATTACTTTTGAAATATAAATCATTAGAATCAAAAACTACCTTTAAAAATCAGGCACCTCGTGGTAAGCAACCAGTGCGATTACTTGTCTAAGCAGGGCCTGAGTAAGGGAGAGCTGCAGGATCATGCTCTTAATTTTCCCGTTTTCAGTTCATTTTCCACCTTTATGACCACAGTCTGCTGTAAGAATTTCTTTTAAAATAGGATCTTGATTGTCCAATCCCCTCCCTAGAAATCATCTTAGAATTAATCACAGCTAAAAGACACTTTAAAAGGAGCTGTAGCTGTGAAATAACAATATTTGGTATTTAATTGACCCATGGAAATAAGACTTTGTTAAAGCTGATTCCATAAAAAGCTGGTTTCAAAGGACCATGGAAAGCAGATGGATTCTGGGAAGGAATTAAGTGTCTGCTGGTAGGGGGGTGATGGGTTGCTTCATTAATAAAATGTGAACAGCAGGAGGACACTAATGAATAGGCACCCTAGAACCGGCGTACCAAATTTATTCCAGCAGGCACGCGCATTCACACACTCTTAAAATGAAAAAAATCTCACCAACTCAACACAGTTTTACTATACTGACAAGTTGAAGGAGTCTACAAAGGGATTCCTCTAATAGCAAAGCAAATGGTGACTGCACGCTAACTTTGCAAGCGGTGGAAAGAGCTCTGAATGCTAGGCAACTTTCCCCAACAGGTGGTCCAGCTTCTATGTTGCCTTTCTTCTCAGGCTTAGCTTTCCAAAATAATCTCTCAGTACACTGATATCCTGTGCAGTATAAGACACTTTACTATTTTCCTATGAACATTCACGGCACTTGATGGAACGTGACAGTATCACACAAGGAAAATACAGCAAATTTAGATCCCAATTCAATATGGCAGTTATTTAGGTATCCAACCTCAAAGATTGCACTGCTCTCCATCCCTTTTTAGCAGAGAAACTTTGTCATGATTGAGGATCTCTGACTCAACTACATACTCAGCCTTAATGACAGTTGTGTATGGCAGTTCTTTATTATGGCAATCCCAAGCACAAATACAGGCTGGGCAGAGAATGGATCGAGAGCAGCCCTGAGGAGAAGGACTTGGGGGTTTTGGTGGATGAGAAGCTCAGTGTGAGCCAGCAATGTGCGCTCACAGCCCAAAAGGCCAACTGTATCCTGGGCTGCATCAAAAGAAGCGGGGCCAGCAGGTCGAGGGAGGTGATTCTGCCTCGCTGCTCTGCTCTTGTGAGATCCCACCTGGAGTGCTGTGTCCACCTCTGGAGCCCCCAACATAAGAAGGACATGGACCTGTTGGAGTGGGTCCAGAGGAGAGCCACAAAGACGATCAGAGGGATGGAACACCTCTGCTATGAGGACAGGCTGAGAGAGTTGAGGTTGTTCATCCTGGAGAAGAGAAGGTGATCTTTAAGGTCCCTTCCAATCTAAACCATTCTATGATTCTATGATTACAAAGTTTTATTTAATTAGCCATCATAACTTGATACGTGGATCACTTCATATACTTCCGGAAGGGAGTACAGAAATCCTGAACAGCAAAGTATTAGTGTTCAGCTGTGACAAAATGCCCAAAGAGCTCTACAGAGAAAGATAAAAATACCTGTGAGGTTCTCACTAAGCACTAGTGATGAAGGCTGATGCAAAATGATCAGCCTGAAATACTGTGTCCAGCTCAACATAAGAAGGACATGGAACTGCTGAAGCAACTCCAGAGGAGGGCCACGAAGACGGTCAGAGGGTTAGGGCAGCTCTCCTATGAAGACAGGCGGAGAGAGTTGGGGTTGTTCAGCCTGGAGAAAAGAAGCCTCCGGGGAGACCCTATAGCAGCCTTCCAGTATCTGAAAGGGGCCTACAAGGAAGCTGGAGAGGGACTTTTTACAAGTGATAGGACAAGGGGTAATGGCTTCAAGCTGGAAGAGGGTAGATTTAGATTAGATCTCAGGAAGAAAATTTTCACCATGAGGGTGGTGAGGCACTGGACCAGGTTGCCCAGGGAAGCTGTGGAGGCCACATCCCTTGAAGCGTTCAAGGCCCGGTTGGATGAGGCTTTGAGGAATCGGGTCTAGTAGGAGGTGTCCTTCCCCATGGCAGGGGGTCAGAACTAGATGATCTTTAAGGTCCCTTCCAATCTAAACCATTCTATGATTCTATGATACGGTTCCTTTTTAACACACATTAAGGCACATATTTAGAATTAAATATTTATGCAATCTTACTTTATTAATATCACTTACATTAACCCTTTTCTTTGGTATACAGTGGCTTCTTGAAGGCTTACCGTCTACTACACAGGTCAAATCCCATCCCCACAGTTTATGAGATCACAGGGGTTCATTTAGCATTTAAGTTGGTACATTGTGGTCCAACTGTGAATTGACAGCAGGTTTTCTTAGCTACAACAGCATTACACTCCTGAAGACTCAATTTGGTCCCTCAACAATTTCTCCTCTACAAGTTCAACACAGTAGGAAAAGACTGGCCAATCTCTTGGTGGAATGAAAATGCATTGGAAGTCACTCTGGAAGCACCAGCTTATTCAAGAGCACGCGTGCTGCCACACCAGAAGAGTGCAGTCTGTTCCAGGTGGCTCCTTGCTCTCGGAACTGGCTTCACTAGAAAAGCTGAAGGCATAGACATGTAACTGGTGCTTTTTGTGCCACTGTGTATTAATGGCTTCCTCACTGCTTCCTCACCAGTCTTTTATGGGAGCAGGATAAATTTTAGTGGTATCTGAGTGGCGTGAGAATCACAGAGTAGTTCTTGTTCTTTGAATGAACATATTCACGAGAGAGACCCGAAATAAGCCAATGAATCTCTGGTTTTGCTATGAAAAGGAAATTACTTAAAAGGAACTATCTATCTAAGCAAAGTAAGGAAAGATGATAAATATTGTGTGAGGGGTTTTATTTCTTTTCTGGGAACTTACATGCGTTCCTGAAGGCCTTTTTAAAAAAAAAAATAAAAATAGGGTACTGTAATATTCATTAATTTAAATTTAATTTTCTTTCAGTATTGTTTATGTGCCTCATGATGTTTCAGTCCAAGGTGCAAAGAAAGCAGAAGGATGTTTGTTCTATTTTTTTTTAAGGTGTTCCCTTTCAGAAATCTTACAGAAATTTTAAGGAACCTAACACTATCCCTCTAGTGGTATTCCATCCAAACTACTTTTGGTATAAGCACTGAAATCTGGGAATTTAAAATACTCTTTCAAAGGCCTAGCTTAGAGGAGAATATAATGTCATTGAGTACCAAGCATATTTCTGTTTCTTCTGCAGACCTAATGGTAAAGGCAAGTTGTTGATCACTAGATGAGAGGTAAGGCAGCAGCTAAACCACTCATTTTTACATTTGTCCACTGTTTATTGATATAATTCGCAGTTTTCATTTAGTTCTGTTAACAAGTCTTTAAGAAATCATTACTTCACACTACCAAAAGTCTACATGTGCTCTATTCCTTGGAGTTTCGAAGTTGGTGCAGGAATAAAACATGTATTTTCTCTAGAAATACTGCCATTTCCAGAAGAAGGTCTAAGATAGTGAAAAAGTAGCCTGAAAAAGCACTGCTGCAATTTAATACAAAAGGACAAAAAGTGCTAAGAGGAAACCGGTCTTTGAAGTACAGTGAAATGGCATTTTCCCTCTGTAAATTATTTGAAGCAGAATACCACAAATCACTCAGTAACCTTCTTATGTGAAATTCACTGTAAGATTTTATCACCGCTTTATTAACTTAGGCACCCTGTGCTCTTCTGCCCATCACAGAAGAGGCATGGTGAGGATATGGAAGATGAACATGCCTTATTGACCCCAACCTCCCTTTCACTGAGGCAGGATGGACTCTACTACGTATGGCACAGAGCCATGAAGCCTGACTGTGAAAGGATCTCCAAAATAAAACCAGAGCCCATGCTTATGGATTTCCTTCTCCACCAGTACCACACATCCAAACCTCCATCAATGCTGTGGAAGCTGCCGCCTTTGTCCAGAGCCCTTTGGAGGCAATGGAGAAGGGAGCCAGCGTTGCACCCACACTCACTGTCCTCTGTAGTGATACTTATGAGTTAGGGCAAATACCTCTAAGGTATGGTAATGCCCTGCCGTTCTACTGATAATACAACCACAACTATTAATGGCTTTAAAAGTATTTATTGCAACTTCTAACACTTGAATCCTTTTTAAAAAGCAAATGAGACTAAAAAAATATTAGCTCGATCTAGAGGATGCTTTTTTTCAGCATTAAAAAGGCAATGCTCTGGAAGCTCTTTAATAACCACTGCCATTAGGTAACAGCTGTTATCCCAGAATTTGCTTCTCTCTTCCCCTCTCATTAAAATCTTGTGCATACTTTTATACCAAAGATTTCCATTTGCATGAGGTAGGAAAAAATCTGAATTGTCTTTAAAAACATAATTTTATATTTTCTTCTCCACTCATTTGGCACATGAACAAATACAGCTAGACAAGCTTAGAATTGGGTTTCCTAAAAAATTCATCTCTTCCATTCTAGCAAAAATATTTGGAAATGATTACTTGACAGTGAAAAGGATTCTCATGGTTTAGATTAGCAAGCTTTAAATTAAAATAGAAGAATATTCAACACAGAAAAAGAGCACAGTAATTTCTAAATGCAGAATAATTGTACTTAAGGTATTTAAATAAAATTATACATTTTAGATGTACATATGTAAAATAATTTAAAAACTCTTTCATTTGGCATACATATTTATGTATGTGGTATTAATGCAGTTTCAACTTTACTTGATGAGAAAACACCAGTTTCCTTAGATACATATATTCCCAAATTCCTTCAAAATAGAACTTTTGGAAGGCATTTATGGATCTTAAGTGTATGTGTGTTTGATTGTTTTGGAGAACTCATTGCAATGATCTGAAATATTGCCCATTGCCTCTAATCCTTCCACTGATTTCCTCTGAGAAAAGTCAAGCTCCAGCTCTTCCACAAAACCCCATCAGGTAGCTGCAGACAGAAATAAAAGCCCTCTTCACCTTCTCAAGGTTGAACAACCCCAGCTCATAGCCTCTCCTCATTCACCTCATGTTGCAGTCTCCCACTGTCTCAGTGGCATCACTCCAGTATGTCCCCGTCTATCTTGTACTAGTGAGCCCAGCAGTGGATCCAGTGTTGAGCAGAGAGGAAGAACGATCCTCACCCTCAACTTCCCTAATACAGCCCAAAATCTCATTGGCCTTCTCCGCTGCAAGGGCACACTGATGATTCCCCTTCAACTTGCTTTCCAAAAGGACCCCCATGGTTTTTTCTGTCAAGCTGCTTTCCAGCTGTTTGACCCTCCACCTGCTCTACATACGGGTTTCCTCGTCCCACCTATATGACTTTGCACTTGCTTCTGTTGTACTCCATGAGGTTCCTGTCAGCCCACTTTTTATCTTGTTTAGGCACTTGTGAACAGCAGACCTGCCTTCCATTGTAGAGACTTCCCACAATCTGGTATCACCTAAAAATCTGCTGGGATACTCCATCCCATTATCTGGGTTGTTAATAAAGACATGATGTAGTCCTGGTCACAGTACAAGTCCCTGAGGCACGTCACTGATAACTGCCACCAGGTGGACTGTGCACCACTGATCACTGCCCTTTCAGCCCCTTGATCCAGTCCATTTTTCACCTGTCCTGTCATCTGCTTTGGCTGGAAGTTGCTTTGTGTTACTAAAGATGTGTTTAAGTTCAACAATTGGCAAAGATTTTTCCATTTATAGCAATGAAGATTGCAAACTGACTCAAAAGATCATTCCACAAACCCCCAAATCTCCGTATCTCCATTCCTGTGATAAAATCCAAACAAACGATACACTGAAATCCCTAGGGATTCCTCATGACTGACAGAAAGTCTTACGATAATAAGGTTCTTCAGGATCATTTGAAATAGATGCTACCATCTAAATATAAATGTACTATCATTATTTCAATGGGCAATCACTGAAGTAAACAGCAACATTTCTATCAATGTGAAGAGCCCCACTGCAAACAGGTGCACATACATTTGCATGTATCTGGAGCACCATGCACTGGCACGCTGTTTGGGTTCAATGGAAAGTCAGAAATGGAGGATTTTCTGTGTGCAGTTTTCAAAAGCTTCAAACTATGTTCCATCTTAAGCAAATGTAAAGGCACTTTTGTTCTTGCTGGAGGCTGAAGAAATAAAAATAAGCTATTTCTGAGTTACCTCTATTCAAAGAAGCAATCTAAAAAGGTCTCATAACCTGAAAATATCTTTCCATCTAGATACGGCTATTCTCCAGGCAGAAGTATGTTTATTAAAATACTTGCGAATGTCTGACAGTTGAATGTAACAGTACGTTTTCAGGTTGAGATTTCTACAATCTACAAGAGATTTCTCTTAAAAAGATATAGGAGGAAAGGAAACAAAGTAGGTCTGTATCAGTTGGAAAATCCAGAAAACAGCAGCTTGTTACAGGTTCACTGCTTACAAGTTACAGCTGCTTGGTGTAAGTATTTCAAAGGCCAGACAGGCATGCAGGAAAACAGCTCCTGTAAATTAATTAATTAATTAATCGTGTCATATAGTAGAAAGTTAGTGAAGGCAGAAAATCGTCAGAGATGTCTCAAAAACTTCTCCACCATAACCTCAATAAAATACTCAAATCCTAAGCACCCAAGTTGTAAGACTTGATTTTACAAAGCTGTTCCTAGTAGGGGTTGCTGCTGTTCTAATTTCTTTCACATGAGGAAACTCGGTTTGACTTTGGGAATCCTCATTTGTACCTCAGCTTCCCTACCTTCCAAGACATAACTTTCTTTGCTGAACAATGACATCCATGCAACAAAAAATTATGAAAAGATTTGCAAGCTCAGTTGATTCTGTCTACAAAGACAAGGCAGCAGCACACAAGCAGGGAACTGAATGCCATATGGACAGAAGAGCGTCACTGAACGTGTTGCCTTGCATCAATGCCACTGCAAAGCACATGCAAGACTGTTTATACTGCGAAGGCATAGAGAAACAGCCTTTTTACACCCTTCTGCAAAGCATCCGAGTCACTATGGAAGGTAAGAGTTACTACAAAAAAAATTAATGTTGAGTTATAAAGCTACAGTATACTATTAAGTACATATGTAGATTTAATTTCAACAGATAAATGAGAGAAAGGGATATTACAATAAACAGTTTTCCAGTGTTCCATAGCATGTGTGTATTCAGGAACCCATCAACTCTACTCTCCAAAAATGTATAGTAAAAATGTCATGAGACAGGGAGAAAGAAGAAACTCATAACGGTACCCGGTCCTGACACTCGTAAACAGTACAAATTTCAAGTTTCTGGAGCAAATGGGAACTCCTGTTATGCCTGTTTGTTTTTTTTTTTCCTGCAGTCCCAAAGCAAGTGTCAGGGATCTAATAGAGAATTACTTTCCTTATGGTATTTCCTGCTGGTAGGTGAAACTGGATTAGCTCATAAATTGCAAATACGCAATGAAGCTCCTAATTTATTTGCATTTATGTTCATCCCTTAAGGGACTTACTGATACCAAATGCTATAAAACACATCATCACTGTCTCTAAAAAAAATTCCCGCCTTGCCTTCAGTGATAAAAGACAAGACCATCATTCCCTAATTATATTTCCGAGGTGAAACCTAGCATATTCTAGCTGCAAAATATAGATCATATTATTTTCATACTAAAGAGCATATAATTTAAAAAAACCCTAACTCACATGTGTGTATTAATCTCTCCTTATGAACAGAGCCAGGGGAAAAGTTGTGGAGATGTAGATTCTGAATATGTACAATGGATTAATAGAAAACTTCAACAATATGCATTGGCTTGTACTAAAATATGAAGAAAATTAATCAGCACAATGACTACAAGCAAGATACAAAGTTGTTCAAAAGATTAAAGATAAACCATTTGTTTAAAATCAAAAGCTGTTCCCTTCATGTTAAAAACTTTGAGGTTATTTGCACAGTCTTCTATAAAATTTAGGAAATATTTATTTGTGCATTAAAATCAGATTTAATACAGTTAATATTCCTTCTGTTAGTTTTTGGACATGATAGATATTTTATGGCTCAATGTGGTGAAAATATTAAGGAAAAATAATACAAATAATCACACTAAAATGAAAAATTTGACTCTACATTAAAAAAAAAATCTCAGAACTTTGGTTTATGCAAATGCCAAATATTGGTTTTATGTTCCAATCTAGAACATTTTTTACATGTTAGAATTCCTGATAAAATGGAAATTCTATTCTCAGTTTGTTTTAGTTGAAAACAAAGACAGTACAGCAGAATTTTTCTAAGCTGACTCAGCACAAACATATGGCATCGCTTGTGCCAAGTAGAAATTACAGAATCAAAGAATCACACAATCACAGAATACAGAGTGGTAGGGGTTGGAAGGGACCTTTGGAGATCATCTAGTCCAACCCCCCTGCCAAAGCAGGTTCACCTAGAGCAGGTTGGACAGGAGCATCCAGGCAGGTTTTGAGTATCTCCAGAGAAAGAGACTCCACAGCCTCTCTGGACAGCCTGTTCCAGTGCTCTGCCACCAAAGTAAGGAAGTTTTTCCTCATGTTGAGGTGGAATTTCCTGTTCCAGTTTGTGCCTGTTGCCCCTCGTCCTGTTGCTGGGCACCCCTGAAAAGAGTCCAGCCCCATCCTCTTGACACTCGCCCTTTAGACATTAATAAGCATTGATGAGATTCCCCCTCAGTCTTCTCTTCTACAGGCTAAACAGACCAAGGTCTCTCAGCCTTTCCCCATAAGAGAGATGCTCCAGTCCCTTGATCACCTTTGTAGCCCTCTGCTGGACTCTCTCCAGTAGTTCCCTGCCTTTCTTGAACTGGGGAGCCCAGAACTGGACACAGTGCTCCAAATGGGGGCCTCACCAGAGCAGAGTAGGGGGACAGGACAACCTCCCTCAACCTGCTGGCCACTGTCTTTTTAATGCAGTCCTGAATACCACTGGCCTTCTTGGCCACAAGGGTACATTGTTGGCTCACGGTCAACTTGCCCACCAGGACTCCCAGGTCCCTCTCTGCAGAGCTGCTTTCCAGCCTGTTGGTCAGCCCCCAACCTGTACTGGTGCATGGGCTTATTCCCCCCCAAGGCGCAGGACCCTACACTTGCCGTTGTTGAACTTCATACGGTTCCTCTCCTCCCAACTCTCTAGCTGGTCCAGGTCTCGCTGAAAGGCAGCACAGCCTGCTGGTGTGTCTCACACTCCTCCCAGTTTTGTATCATCAGCAAACTTGCTGAGGGTGCACTCTGTCCCCTCATCAGGGTCGTTGATGAATATGTTGAACAAGACTGGATGCAGTACTGACCCCTGGGGAACACCACTAGCTATAGGACTCCAACTAGACTCTGTGCCACTGATCACAACCCTTCTTGTTGTTCTTCCTTGTTTTTCCTTGCCATCTTGCTGGCTTCATTGTATAGTTAGAAGGTTTTACCTAATCTTGCAAAAACGGCAAGATTGAATGAAAATGATGCTTTCCTGAAAAAGTCATCAAAAATTCTATACAGTTACCAAAGAAAAGACTTACCCAATTAAAATCATCATTAGGAAAAAAAATAATCGCCTGTTTGAAAAGATGATTTGCATCAAATCCTTGAAAAATGGCTATATTACATTCTGCTAGGAGATTTGCATTGATTGTATGCTATGGTGTCTTGCCCGGACACTTGAGGGAGGGAAGCTGTGCGGGGCTGTTATTATGCGCAACGCGTGTTTTGTTCTGGGACAGCTGCAGGTTCTTTATGTCAGATCTGCTGCACCTCTTGATGAGATTGATCCTTGACTAAATAGCACACTAAAGATAATGACTCATATTTTTTGTCTTTCATACTCTAGTAAATAAATAAAACCCACCAATCATAACAGAAATCCTGAACCTAGCTGCGATAACATGAATGGCAAAACATTAATTGATTGACTAGGGGCAGGATCAGATCTCAGCGTAGCCAACTGGTGCAGTCCCAGAAAGGACACTAAATAAAACACCTGCATAGAGCTTATTTGAGCATATCTCTGATAGTAAAGATTTAGCCTCATTTTTCATGGTCATTCAGGCCTTGAAAAAAATAATAAAAAAAATAATAAAATTGGATGTCCAGATGCAATTAGGAAAAAATAACAAAAAATCATACTTTTCATTATTCTATCAATTAGATGTGCCTTAATATTGCTTTTTACACAATTAAATGCTTCAGCTTACTATATATTATAAACACTCCTTAGTAGATTAAAATTGTTATAGCTATTGAGGCTTTTAAAAGAATTATGAAAATTCCCTTTTAACTATAACTAGAAGTCAGAAAAGATGAGTTTAGTTTACCTATAAGGAAAAAACCACAATTTTAAAATTATTTTTGTATGTGGCACGTAGCAGGATATATGTTCTATTGTTAGTTCAGACGTCAATTTTTTAATCAAGGCCAAGACAGCTCTAGTAAACAAGCATCCTATCAAGTAATATTTTCTTGAGATAGCATGAGACAGAAACTTACATTCAAGTCCTGACTACTCCTAATTAATCATGTAAATAATAAATGCAGCTATGTAAACCATACAATTTTGCTACTCATTCTCAGCGATTGACTTTCAAAGGCATAATCCACTTCAGCACTTTCAGACTGTCCATCTGGAGCATACGCAGTCAGACAAAGCTATTTACTTGTTTCTAAAGGCCAGCAAATACAACATGCCTCTTTTTGCATTGCCATGATTATTTTACGCAGATGTATCACATTGACTTATGGTGCTTGGAGACCCCGATTCAGAGGAGAGCAGGTAGGAAATTGTTTTCAAGACTCACTAAATGCCAGTCAGTATCTTCTAGGAGTCTTTAAGCCCTTGGCAACAGAGGAATCTACATCAAACCTTGTGTTATGGTTAGAAAATCAACTGGCCAACTTTAAGAGGGCTTAAATAAAGGCACAACTCTTGTCACACTCAGAAGCCAGAAATGATTGACCTCATTAATATTTGCTGACATGAAGTGTTGTTGACTTGATTTTTTATGTGAATTATTAGCTCCAGTGCATGAAAAACTTCACCTGAAAATATTTATATTGCCTTAGCTGTGACAAAAGCATTTTCCCTCTCAGTGGCTTAATGGCTTGCTAGTACTTTGGTGAAACACAGAAGTTGTTACACCTGCTGTACTACATGGGCATTGCTACTTCCAAGAGATGGTCACATTCTTGTGCTGACTGCTGCCACCTCTTAATCCCACTCTGCAATTTAGTTGGCCAATTCTCCTCACTAAGTGTGCAGAAAACTAGCCAATACAAGTGAAGAGTTTATCATTAGGTGAACTCTAATTACATTGGGTTTTTTCCCCTTTAGTCACTCATGTCTTTATGAACCTCTGTTTCCAGAAACCTGAATGGTATATTTTGGATTTATAATAAATTTTGTTTCCACATTATCATAACGATTTTTTTAAAGCACCTGTCTAATCTGTGGGCACTTACTCAGTAGAGGCATGGCCATCCTTAAATGAAGGCAGTGGGAAATTCCTGCCACGTGCTGGAGATTCACAAGCGCTACTTGGAGCCAGGCAACTGGGCGACTGCTCAAGGACAACACTAGTGCCAGTAGCCCAGCAACAGGAAAGTAGTATAATGAGTATCTGAACCTTCAGAGAATTTGCAACATATTTTTTACATTTTTAAACATTTCAGAAAGCTGAATTGCTCTGCCGCTGGAGATCATAAAGAAGATTGTTAGTAACTTTAATCGAATGAATGGGGGGGGGGCTTTGCTTCATTTCTAGTACCAAGAAGTATTTACCTAAGCTCAGGGAGAAAGCAAGAATTTTCAAATTGTATCTTGCTGGACAAGAAAAGTGGAGACTTCCTTCTGAAAAACTGAAATGCCCCAATCTATTAATTCTTTCTGGAGCAGAGGTGAAATGTTAAAGCAAAGCACAGATGATATGTACCTTTTACTCAAAGTCTTCCAACTGTCTCCATGTCATAAAGAGAATTCAGTGAACGAAAATCCCTCAGCTTTCACCCACATCCTTGGCCTCTTCCTGATGGAAGGAATGTCACACTGGATGCATTTCTTCAGAAGTCAACAACTACTCACTGAGATAACTGAAAGCTTCTTCTCAGTCTCTGATGAGCAGTATGTGCACCCACTGGATGCACATACCGGCCCCAGTATGGCCCCAGCTTCACTGAAGACACCCCCCAAATACATTCAGAGCAATAAGCAAGAGAGATGTAGGAGCGCCAGCCAGTGCATGGCTGGCTGAACACCCTCCTTTAACTGCAGGAGGATGGGAATCAGTGAAAACTACCATCCTGTTCAAGAAAACGCTATTTTCTGTTGCACTTTGCAGCAGTAATGGCAGTAGGCTGCTGCTCCTCAAGAGATCGCAGCCCAAGCTGCCACCTCTCCCTCCAGTCCAAAAGGGAAGACGGCTTATTGCTGTCTGTCTTTACAGATGATGTCTTGAAGCAGCACAGATAGCGGTTCGGCTTCAGGTCAACAGAATTATTTCAGTTCTGCTAAAACTCTGGCGCTCCTACACCTGAGGTTTATTTACAGCAGCGTGTCAGCTGATAGATGTTTCGGGGATCATGCAGATAGCAGATAGCATGATTTGCATCAGGCACGCCTCAGTAATGTCACTCCGTTCCTACCCGAGGTCCGTGCACTCCTCCGTTCTTTGTTTAGCAAAGGGGCTGTTCAAAAAGACTTCATCAAAATGCTGGAAGATAAAATTGAGTTTGCTGAGGATTTACTGAAGCCGTGCTGTTTCTCAAACATGCAACAGTAAAGAGCCATGTACTGTTGCCACCAGTGCAGCATTTAAGTCTTTATAAGACTAATAAGTCTGCTATTGATCCAGCTCTCATAACCTGCACATCATTGGTTGTGTGGTCCCTGGCACACCCGCACTTGCATGCAGCCTCAGTGTGCTTGCAGCTCCTCACGCAGCAGAAGACTGATTACCACAATTTAGTGAAGGAAAGACAGCCATGGCCCCGTTAGCTGGGAGTCACTATGCCATGTGAAGCTGAGGAGGGAGCAGCTATGTAGAAGATGAAGCCTCCTACACGGACAAATGGCTCATGTCAACGTGTACTTCTTAGGACATGCAATAAATACATGTATAACTGCGGGCTTTTATGACTCCTGCTTTCGCCTGATCAGAAGAAGACTCTGAAAAAGTCTAGAAAGCAAAGTTTTTGAACTAAGCTAATGAAACTATGGAAAGAAGCAGTAATGGGAAGATTAACTCGCTACTGGAATTCCTGCTTGCTTGCTTCTCTCATGAGCTATCTTTTTTACAGCGTGTTTTCTCCATGATTGTTTTCTACATGTTTTACATGACATCACCACCCTGGAACAGTTTTCTGTACCTACCCAGACGACAAAATAGTTGCAATGCTTCTAGCTCTGCAGTGGAAAGGGTCCAAAATCCAGGAGGCTGCCTACCTGTCTTTATCAGGGGGCAGTCTGGCATGATGAGAATTCCTGATAAACTGCACAGAGGGTTGGGGCACTGTCTCATCTCTCCCCAGTTTATGTAGCCAGACAAGGTCCAGTAGAGGTGAAAAGACAGAGGTTTTTTTCTCCACTTGTGAATAGGGATGAATAATTACATCTCCAAATCTAAAAGTAATCAAGCACAGTCTCTGAGTAACTAGTGTCTCTGGACAGCAGCCTGCAGCTGTAGTGACTCAAGAAAAGCAATTGCATGTACTGTTGCAATAAAGGAGGATGCTCTAAACTCTTCTTCTTCCACAAGTATCTTTAATTCCTGAACCTGGAATAGTCAACTGAGTTTTGTGATCCTTTTCAGAGCAATTATCTGTTTGTAGCAAAGCCACATTTGTCTGTTACTAAGGTTCATTTTATATGATTTCATTCATATAATTTCAACAATAGTTCCTTGATTGAATAAGCTTCCAGAAGAAGGAAACTTGCCTCTTTTTTTCTTTCTACTGTGGCCCATACAAAGAACACTCTTGTGAGCAACCATCTGCTGTGATCTCCTGGTACAACTAATTCAACCCTCAGATTTCAGTTTTGAGACAGATGTTAGCACTTGGACTGTATGATAGATTTTTTTTTTAAAACCTTATATAAACTGTGTTTTCCAGTCCATTGGGATGTTGGGGAACAAACCAAGGCCTTGTGGTGCTGAGTTAAATTCAAGGCCTGATGGCTCTCTTAAAATAACAATGGCCCAGGCCAGCCGCCACAGGAAGACTCCTGTTCTGGGAGATGCAGACAGAAGCTCAAGAGCTATTATCTTCTGTTTTGTCCATAAAAGATGCAATATGGTCCCCTCCTGGGTCACACACAGGCACTATATGAATAGGAACTGTATCAGCAATGAAATTCTGAGAAGCTAAAATACGGCTGCAACTGGCTGAGCTAAGAGTAGAAAACAACATGGCTATACCAAGGAATAAACACACCTGGTAACAAAAATTTCCAGCATCACTCAAACTGGACAAAGCTAAAATTAAACTGGACATCTGAAATGAAACTAATTTGCAAAAATGAGGTAAATCAAAACAATCCACTCTGTTCTTGTTCTAGGTAGACAAGATATTCACCAAATATGATGCTACTTAATCACAATACTGAACTTGAACACCAACACTTTTTAACAAGAAATGGAGTTTATCAGACTTGTCCCCTCACAAATTCTGGTCATTAGAAACTGCACTACTTGAATAACACTCCTGATTATTTCAGGTAGTCAATCTGAGCTTTACAGCTTGATCTCTGGCCACTGAATTGCACAAGACAACTTTTCTGGATATGAAATGAGAATCTGTATGTAGTCTTGCAAGTGAAAGGCTCATAATCCCACCCTTCTCAATAGCTTTACACCAGGCTTTTAAAATAATTCTCCAGGTGCACTCTTGCTTGAACTAGTTACTGTTATTGATTAGCAAACTTAATATTCTTTTGAAAATAAAATAAATGAGGCAGTTCAATAAATAAAGCAATTTCATGCCATGGTAACATTGCAAATAATCAAAAAGTATCTAGTTACCTGTGCGTCTGTGAGAGAAGGTATGTTAACAGCCTTGACATACTGAAAATATATCAAAAGGCTCATCATGCAAACGCAGAGCTGAAGTATGAGACTGTAAATTATTGACTGAAGAACTGCATGACTTACGCCAGATCTGATCAAAGTTACTAATTCACGTTTTGTAGGTTATACTCTTTCATACTCATCACTGTATGTTGCTTATATTTATAACAGGATAATATTGACAATTCATATTTAAGCTATGATCAAGTATAGCTATAAGAACATTATTATAACATTTGTATCCATTTGTACCTTCTCCATCCCATTCTTGTTCAGCTGGTTATTTCTACCTAAATGTCATATCCTGCACTTACTGAAACAGCTTAAATGTATTTTAGATCATTTCTCCATTTTGGAAGTACTCCTCTTAGAACATTTTGATAGGTTTCTAGGACGGTGTCAGCTGCACTTGTGAGAAGCATACTTTATTTCAACAGTCATGCCATTAAGAAAAGTATTGACTAGCACTGGAATCTGAAGAGATCCCACTGAGCTCCACCCTTTTTGACGGTGCAGGGTTGAAAACTGCTATTTGGGAACAGTTTTCCAGCCAGTTTTGCACAGAATCTTATAGGACATTAAAACAGGTTAGGATTCTCAAATTGCTTATAGTAATGTTATGAGAGGCAAAATCCCTAGTGAATTTCAAATTTTTTATCTGTTCCTTTTCCTTGAACACAAAATCTGTCAGCATCCCATAGCATAAACAGAATGATTATGGCACTATTCATTCTTGCAAAAACCATGTCGGGTGTTAATCTTCTCCCTCTTATATTCTAGGCAACTGCAGATACTTGCTTTTTTTTGCCTTTTTTTAAATATTTTTTTTTTTTTACATAATATATATCTGCTCTATTCTCGTCCATCTCATTCACCCACTAACTTATAAAATACTCTGAGATTTCTGATATTTCATCATCCAGTTTATCAAGCTCAGCGGATTTAAGAACATCTAAGATGTTCCTAATCTATTCTTTCCTAACGGAAGATCTTGGTGTTGAAATACTAGATCAAAAATGAATAGGAAGATACTGTTTTATCTCCAGCACTCAGTCAACGTATTTCTTACCGAGGGAGCTTTTCTTGGTATTTATCTATCCGTAAGCCTATTCGCAAGCACTGGATATACACATGCATGTACACATGAACATAAATGCAGACCATGCCACAGGATGGAGAAATAGTGTTCCTTTTAATGCTGAAGTATCCCCCATGCTCATCTGACACAGATAAGTGCACAAACATACATGCTGATATTTCATGTTAGTTGTGTAATTTGCATACACTTTTAATAACGAAGAAAATGTGACTTGCCTAATTCACATAAGGGAGGTAACTCATTCATGATTCCAAAATATTATCCTCTCCATGATGCACTTAAGTAATTTTTGTTGTCTTGCGTAATTTCTTAAATTTGCAATTTGGTAATAAACCTGTCAGACACTTCAAACATGAAATCCTAATCTGGCACTGGACTTCAGTTTAGTTATTGTGCTTTCATTTAATGTTGGACATGCAGTAGGGTTCTAATTTATAAATCTTCTCAGTGTGGGGAAATTTTTCTTTCTTTTCATATGGAGATCTGAAACTTTGGTTTTTTTTTTAAATTAACGTGTTACAATTTCACCATAAAAATAAAACCACAAAGCATATGTGCTTACTAAGATGCAAGGAGTTCTTAGAGTTGTTCCTTCATGCAGTTTATAAGGAAACAATGATGTATCCGATTAATGAAGAAAAAGTACATGGAGGAGTTGCATAAATATTCAGTCTTAAGCACCCTGATGACCTGATATCATCCTGATAATCCACATCTGATCACCTGAAGGCAACAAGACTACTAATCAAGACTACTAACCAAGACTACTCTTCTAAGCTTCTGTACTATGTTCCAAATCCCTGAATATCTCAGTAGGAATCATACTAGCAGGTCTTCACTCAGTTTATATTCAATGGTTTTATTCATAGTGTCATACACATTTCGCACAGAAAGTAGATGGATAGATAACAGGAATTGTAGAAACCTGCCGTGGATTTCTTTCTTTCCTGGTTTCTTGAAAACAAAGATCCTTCTAGAAGCAGGTGAATTTCTTCTTTTTAAAGCTGTGTGATTTCTATCCATTTATGAAAAAGACAGAGGGTCCTAAACCAGTTCTTGACTATATATGCAACATTAGCTTCCCAGGTTTTCTTGGAAATGGAAAGGTTAATAAAATATGTTGGAAGGATGAGGTTTTTCACCAAGAAGCACAAGCGAATAAGTTTCATAAAACATCTCCAGGTTATTAAAGCGAGGTTCTGAGGGGGAAAAAAGAGACTTTAGAAAGAGTCCTTTTTTATTATAACACCAGGTAGCCGTATTTCTGAGGAAACAAAGCGCAATAACAGAAAAGAATCAATAATGGAACACATACTGCCTTTCCTTCCCTAGATGGATTCATACACACATTTTTCTTTATGCATCTATACAACTTTATTTGCATGAATTTTTACTGGTAAAGAAGTGGAAATTTATGAGTTGCTTCCCAAAGAATATTACACTTATATTTCTTAATAAAATAAGTGCAAAGATAACAATTTAAAAAAAATAATAAAATAGGTAAAGAGAAAAGTCTAGCACATAGAAGTTTATCAGCATGACTCACAAAGAAGCCATGAGAGTTACATAGTGGAGGAAATTCTTCAGAAGGGTCAAACAAGTACAGAAAATGGGGATGCAGAGAACCACTCAGATATTTAATGAAAGCCATTGACAACCTCTAGGGCTGTAAATTTGAATCAAAAAAGCTCACGGGACTATGGGATTTGATTTTTTTTTCTCTTTTTTTGTTTAAAAAACAGAATTACTTTTGTTTCCTTGTCATAAGCAGACCTTTAATACAGCCAGATCATGCCCTCTCAAAATATTTAGCAAAGCTGTCTGGTTATATTTTCCCTTTCAGGGAATACGTGCAGGCATTGATATACTCTCAATAGCCTCTTTCCCAGTGGCACCACTCCACATGCACCTTCACAGCATGCAGGCTTCTTGCTAGGGTCTTGTGTCTGGAAAGGTGGGATCAGCACTGCTTTCTTGCAATTTTATTCTTCATGGCAGATGTTCTACACCACTTCAGAAAATTGCCTAATTTTCCTCTACTTCTGCTTTCGCCATATGTGAAAAGGGGTGGGTGGGAAGGGAAAATAATAGCCACTTTTGCTGATAAAACACTTAGAATGTTACACATGAGAAGTATCATATGCACGGTAAGTAACTGCAATAAAGAAAGAATTACTACAAATTTTTAAGCACTTGTAGTGCTGTGGGAAAATTTTTGCCCCTGATTTTTTGATGCTATTTATACTTGGATGGTTACTCTTAGGTTCATCATAAAGAGTTTCCTCATGTGTACAAATTTAAAGGACTGTTTTATAGATCATAAAAATATGTACTCAATTACTTCAACTAACACTTGGGGAACTGCATGTAAATGGTGCATAAATTGCTCAATGAATCAAGCCAAAGTCACTTTCAAAATCAGGAACCTGGGGTTAACCAACATCAACAAACACATACACACTGTTGAGAAGGAAAAGCTTATTACTGCAGAGTAGTTTTCATCTGCGTTGTAAACAAAACAGGGGCTTTAAAGAAAGCCACTTCAAACATGCATCTGTAACAATTCTATTATTAAAACTGGTAGCAGCTCAGGGACAATCAATGTACTTTGCATCAATATTGTTTTGATTTGCATTACAGTACACTCGTACAGTGTATAGATTTATAAAACGGCTTATTCTCCACTATACGTGTTCCCGACAAGCTTACTTAAGCCCTATATATCATAAGCTGTAAATCAAGGGTTTGACACCGCAGAGCTCTAGTAAACTGAATTCATGAAGTTGGAATTCTCCTGCTCCCTGCCAAGACACCTATTATCATCATCAAGGCCTCTAAAATGCATTTGTACCATGTGTTATATTTATTAAGATGCTTTAAAGAAACCTATCACTTGGTTGAGGGCTTATTGGTTTTTGCCTTTTTGATTTTTACCTTTTGACCCACCAAATTTTAGATTCCCATCCTACTGAAATTTAGAGCGGGTTTTTTTCAGTTTATTTTAGTAATAAGTTCACAGTTGCAGGTTCAATCATGTACAAGTAGAGCCTAATTGTTTGGGGCATTTTTACACTGAAGCCAATTTTAAAGCTTCTGCTAATTTATGTGGAAAACATTAAGATCTTAAATCCCAAACCTGGTTCCCAGTACAGAAGAAAGAGAACTGTAAGTCCCTGTTGGTGCTTCCTTCAGAGTAATTACACTACAAAGGGAGAGCTCGTCCCCACTTCAGGCATCATTCTGCTTTTCCACAGCTGGGAAGCACTGCAGATAGCAAGGCTAACAGTGCCCCAGCATATGATATTATTCCTACTTTACCTTTATCAAGCACCCTATACCTGTGGACAACAAAACATTTCTCAAATACTCAGTAGTGTTCAAGGCTCCCCTGAGTGAGACCTGCGAAAGAGGCACATGAGATTTAAATGGTTGTCCTTAGTCACCAAGTTATTTGATGGCTGTGCCAAAGGGCACAGATTTTATGACATGCTTACAGGATAATTTGTTGATACTTCAATCTGGAGAGCAGAGTAAAGGAGAGAAGATCTACACTGCTTTGAGATAGGGGCTATTGATTTTATGTTCACTACCGCATTATGAGACTGCATTAGGAACAAAGAAAGCCAACATCTGAATATAAAAAGGAAATACAATTCAGTCAGTATGGAATAAAATAAATATTATTTCTGTCATCCAGCATCATTAATAAGCCACACCAATCACTTCACACTGAGCAGAGGTCCCTAAATACAGTTTTGACTTCTTGACTGTTTAAGATTGATAATTGCTTCTGAAGGCAAATGAATCCAAAAATGTGCTTTCCTCTGTGTTCTTTAAATCGTCAGTCCCCAGTTTACAAAGAGCATCTGACTGAACCTACCGCTTCTAATAATGCAGTTCAAAATAATTCACATTTTGTTTGGGAAGGAAAAGCATTTTTTTCCCTAAGCATTCTCTCAGCCTTTATTTCAAGAATATCTCAACACCTTGCACTTGAAAATAAATGGAAATATGCTGTGCCAATTATGCCAGCAAATAGTGCTTTATATTACATTTTCCAGCCTGCCTTTTCATATGGCTGTTTATGCATGGCAAAGACAATGTATCGTCCTCCTCTACATTTCTTCTTGTGACTTGGACATTTCACGATGCCTGCTTAAGACAAGATTGAGTAAGCAGCTTGGATACTGTTCTCATCACACTGCTCAGGACCTCCTGAATGTAACTTATAACATCTCTCTCTCAACATGACTTTATATTCAGCTGCTGTTCACCTGTTACTTAGATAGATCATTGTTTAAGCCAAACGCTTGTATATGTTATGATGCAAAAAGGTTTGATTCTGTGAATGGTATCATAAATACTGATAGTAGTAGGAATTGTTGTAGAAGTAGCAGAAATAAGAATCATACCAGTTTTATCTGATGCTAACATATTATTATCTCCCCTTTTATAGATGGTTTACTGGAACACAAAGATGGGATAACTTTCAGAGTTGTCTAACGGCAGAGACATAGTTAAAAATAAAAGTTCACTTTACAGATGGTTTTCAGTTTTGAAGATTTGGTGGATGTTCTAACTCTTAACCTTGATATACTGGATCACTAGATTCCTTGCGAGAAAAAGTGAATTGTATTTTTGTCATCAAGCAAAACCCGGCTTTGTCACAATAGGTTGAAGGACTTAACTCTTCAGAGACTACTGTGCCTTTGGAAAATAGGATGCAGACAGAGACCAAAGAACTGTATAGTACACAGTAGGCAACAGAGAGCATTCACCTCTGCAGATGCTGTGGAGCGCATCTTTGTGGATGCGTGCTGTGGAGTTGTGATGCATCCACCCTCCAGAGGACTGCGCATGTAGCACCTCAGCTTGGAATCTAAGGTAGAGAAGTGACAATGCATTTCCATCTGAACTGCATATATTTCAAGTAAGTATGCAAATTAGATCAGAAACATTTGTAGACAACATTTTAGAACCCTGCTTCTTTGAGCACGTACACCAGAGAAGCATTTTTATATAAATTATTTGCTCATGGATGCATCAATACTTCCTGACAGAATTAAGAACTGAGTGCAATCCTCTAGACTTCCAAGTTTGCACATTAACTAGCAAACAATGTGTTTTCTTGCCTATCTCACATGTAATACAGTATGTGGAACTCAAAAATGCCACTGACTATATCATCACTTAAACAGGGCCAAATTCTCTTCTCTCATTTAGTTTGAAATATTGTAATAAATTCAGTGACATTTCCATGGATTTAAATGCCGACGTATGAAACCCTGCTAATGCAAAGCTCAGACACAAAACTTTAGACCTTCTAAGGTCTAGGATGTAGCTTTCAGGGTCAGGGCCTAAGTAGGTGACCTCTGTAAACCCTGTACTGGGGTAATTTTTACTCTCGGACAGCCTTACTCTTTCGTAACAGCCTCACAGAAAATACAGCATATCCCTTTTTTATATCCTTCAGTCCCTATTTAGGACAGATTAATTTCACCAGTAATCTTTACGTAAAACCAAGATTTTTGACCTTCAAGACAAATATTTTCTGCTGCATCTAATGACATTGCCAGACCACTGATCACTGACTTTACAGTCCAGAAGCTGTTCCCATTTTCAAGCCTCGTATGTCCCAACCCAACAAAACATTGCGGTGTTACTGTATGTCTTCCACACAGAAATTCACGCTTTTCTGTGATTCGAAAGCTTAAATGGCTCCTCTGGTTAAAATAGACAGCAGTGCTATCTTTATCAAGCTGTTGGATGCTTCATCCGATTGCCTGAGTCATTGGCAAAATAGCTTGAGGCTAGACAGGTATATTACTCTTCAGAAGCAGATGGTGATGCACACAGGAGATTTGAGAAACACACATTCTCAATGCAGCAACGGATCTCTCTAAAATGAACTGTCCAATTTGTTATGGTTTATACAAAATTTCTACTACTACCCTCTACTACCTCACCATTAAAAGTACAGTATTTGGAAACAGGCATCAACACAACAGAGTTTTATTTTCTGGGAAGCACCTTCAACATAAAAGAATAATAAATTCTTTTTTTGTTCAGCAGGTATTTTGGCAGAGACAAATTCAGAAAATTAATGGTGAATATCAGCATTAGATAAGGAATTTTTTGTCACCAGTACCTGCAAAGCATAGTTTTCTGAAGAAGATGCAGTAGCTTGATATTAGTTTTTTATTAACAGCTCAGGGGCTGCGGTGGGAGGAGGGGGAAAAGAAATGCATTATTATTGCAACCATTTCCTGATTATTATCTTGCTATTTCATCATCCAGCTATCTATCTACACTTTTCTCATGTTAAGAGCTGAACAGATAGCCTATTGAAGTCCCAACTTATTTAAAAATAAATAAATGAGCATGGTATGTCAATGTACCCTAGCACAACATTTGGTATCGTAATCACAACATTTCTAATGCCAGCTCTGAAGTCTGAAATAAGCATCATGTGGTTAAAACTGCTCTTCAATTTTTGTACAAGTAACTAAATTTTGTCTGCAGAATCTGGGGGGCACAAGACAGAGAAAACTACTATTCCTATACATTTACATTTCAATTTTCATTTTGGATTTTGGACTTCATAGGACTTTCATATTTGGTGAGAACTTTGGACAGAAAGGAAAGGAAATGAGCACCAATTTCCTCTTTAAAAGTGCCAAAATAAAGCAGCATAATGGCACACAAAGATCTTATTCTTCATATTACTTTAAAAAGAATCATTTAGATTCTAAAACTAGCAAACAAATAAGCTGGTAACTACCCCTCAAACCCAGCAATGTTCCCAGCATAACCGTCTGCCACAACTGAAAATCAGGAGTGCTCTACAACTTTGTAATTACTAGAGGTTAATACTTAACCTTTACACTGTAGGTTGTGGGGGGAGTGCTATAGTAAACTTTGTAGTATGTTCAGCACTGTTTTACAGTAATAAATAATTTAGAATTTAGATAGTAAAAAATTTGTAGATTCTGCAACACTTTTGTCTTTCAGCAGCCCCTCTTACTGAGGAGATGGAATTCCGATTGGACACTGACTTTTGTTAAGGAAAATACACTGCAGCATTCTCCTGCTTAGAACAGTTCATGTTATTGCCATCACTAATCTCAGTTACAAACTAAGTATTTGCTGGCATTTTTCTTCTTCTGTCTATATTTCTCAGGAACTTGTAGTTTATAGCATTGGCCATCTTTAAAAAAGATGAAAGAAAAAGTGAGAAACTAAATACTTAATAGCATACAGTGGCTTGTTCCTCACTGTTGGTCAAACACAGAATTAAAACAAGTAAAGAGAACGTATACAATTGCTACGAAAACTGAAGTGATGACAGCAATTAGTTACCTAGATAGCCACAGAAGGTAACATACGCCACTCATTTTTCAAGATGTGGAGATCTAAGGGGAAGAAAACTACCAATGATGTAAGAGTTTCTACTTTCCAACTAAATAAGGATGTACTTGCTTGCTAATGGCTTTTCCAGAACCTACCGGGTACTATCTATTCTTCAGGGAAGAGAAGATAAACAGCATTAAGTATTACAGCTAAGAACGGACTGACTCATCTTTTCCCTTACAAAATACAGGTGACATCATTCCTCCAGCTGCTCAGCATGAGGGAGGTCAGTTGGTGATAATCCTTGCCAAATGTGTCCAACAAGCACAGATGAAGAGCGGAGCCTTCATATCATCATAATCTTCTTCCTTTGAGCTTGTGGATTGTCTTTTGGATGAACACAGCATGGTCCAGGGCTTCACATAGTTTCAGGGGATACGTCTAGCCAGGAGGAAATGGAGCCAGGCAGCAACCACTCTTGGTGGCATTGTTCCATGCCAAACTGGTCGATAATCCACCAGAAAATCCACTGAAGTAAATGCTGATTGGAGATGCATTACCTCTAGCTTCTTGGCTTTGCTCACATTGATGTGTGTTCATTGTGGGCATGCACAGTGAAGAAATAAACAATTTAAGCTAGGCCACTAATGCTACCATGGCTCACAACTGCATTTTCTTGCCAGGGAAAGAAGCCAGACCGCAGCATGAACTGCCCAGAACTCTCTGATTTTGTCCTGAAATTTGCAAGATGGTAATGAAGATTCCTTGCAGATCCTTATTCCAGAAATGCATATGGGTATGCCTGGTGGGTCCTGGCCACATTTGCAGCAAGTCTCCTTCTCCCATCCTAGTAACATGAAAGTGGTTAGATATATCTTGAGGGAGTGGGTATGAATCATGGTACCATTAGATAATACATTACTTGCAGTGCATGCTCAGAAAGTGGAGACTAATTTTAACAAGTTGCAAGAAGGAATACCCTAACTACATGCTCATCAAAAACTTTAAAAAAAAAAAAAAAAGTGCCTGACTAAGTTTCTGGAAGAACCCTAAATGAGAAAACCATTACAGATATTTGTGCAAACCCCATTCAATTTCAGGGAAGTACTTTCCATTGATTCTAGTGGTCTTCACATCAAAGTCTTTAAATTGATTGATTTTTTTTAAATGCAATTGCACTCGTGATTCACAAGCCACTCATGTCTTCTCAATAGCCAGCTAAGACTAAGCTACATTTATTGGGAAGCTTCCACGTTCAAGTTAAGCATAGAGTAAATGATGAGGCAATAGGGAGAAGTTGTGAGTAACAAAGGAGAAATAACATGTAAGTACACTTTATTTAAAATGTACAGTGACTAAGGGCCATTCAATTGCATTGTTCCCATTCAGCTAGAAGGCAATCAGATAGGCACCATCTTGTCAGCACAAGAAAAATGCACATTTATTCATCCTTTCTAATCAACTAATAATCTTCTGATTATTTTTTGGTTACCTTCATTGTTCAATAATAGTCTGAACAAATAAGTAGACAATAAAATCCTCTGTGGAAGGCACTAGTCACCTAAGACAGTCCTAGAGAGTAGTGAAATCTACAGGAATTTTCCTCAAGGACTTCCAACTAGTCAAGTGTATTTCATGCCTTACAGAGGATTTTAAAAAACTCCAGTATAGGAGTGAATAGAAAACACCTACCTGTGATTAGATGGTTGGTTGTTGGTTTGGAAGAAAAAAGCTTCCTAGTGTGGGAAGCTGGTATTTCAACAGAGTATGAAAAATATAAATCACATCCATAAAAAACAGTGGCGCCTTTATATCCAGGTACCCATTTACACAGTGCATCTGAAAATACTGAGGCATGACAATGCCACTTCTGTTTACACCGAGTAGTACCTTGCTCCACAAAGTTTCCTATCAAAATTAATCTAGTGTCTTGCATATAAGAAACAGATGCTGGAAGTGAATGCCGTAATCATCACATCCAGTACCCCACAATGACAAAGGACTGGGCAATAAGTGTTTCATTCAGTCAGGTCTGACGGAAGCTGTTTTTTATCCTGCTTTGTAGAAATTAGTTCCCACCACTCCATAACAAACTCACAAAAACAATGCACAACAAGATCATAGACCTCAGGAACAATGTTTGAGGTTCCTGAAATAGCAGGGAATTTGTTATATAAAACTCCAAGATGACCAGTGGAGAAGACTGGTCCTCATATTACAGTGAAAAAAATAACAATGACACTAGCAGAAATCCCTGCCAACTTTACTTGAAGGGGGAAAATTCAGCTTGACCTCAAATCTGAAGATAATCTTACACAAGTAAGCAAGACTAAGATATTTTTCCATGTGATAAGCATGGAAAAGAATCTGGTTTCATGTAAAAGTTTAAAAAGATTAAAAAAGTTTTAATCGATATAAGCCAGAATCAACAGTACAGCTATATACAAAACAGAACCACAGTTGTGCAAATGGATCAATTGTTTCAACTAAAACAAACTGTACTCATAGTCGTGCAGGAACATGTTGTTCTATTTCAATTGTACCCTAAACTGCACAGGGGAAAAACCTTTTACAGAAATAAATAGGAAATAAACAGGTGGTGGGTATGTAGGCAATATTTAAGTAACCTCTTTAACTCCCTTATGACTATAACACATCTCTATCCCTTTATTTTCAATTTAATACCAATTTTTAACTAAATAACTTGTAAATTACAAATTAATTAGGTCCATAAATAGACAGAGCTTCTCTGCAGTAGCAGTAAGGGAAAAACTTGCCTAAAAAAAAATCAGGGTGAGTCTTATGCTAGTCAGCAAAGATTTTGTCTAATCTTCACATTGAGATGTGCACTCCATGTACGCTTCTCTGTATACAGCCTCCTCTCAGATCCAGAATCCTGTTGAATCCATCGCTCCCTGAGAGGGTATTACTATTAATAGGTCAAAGTGTTTCACGAGAGACAGGTTCTTCTGGAAATGCCATGTTTTGTTTTGTTTTGTTTTTTTAACTGTTCTTGTACTGGCCATAAACTGAATGCAGCCTCACTGAAACACAGATACTAAACGTTGCGTATTTCATAACTGCATGTGTTTAAAAAGAACACCCAATGGCACAATTTAAATTCTTACCTATTATACAAGTCAAAAGTTCTTGTCCAATGCTTGACAGGATATTTTTTGCTTTGCTCTGTCAGCTGGTACTATTCCCATTCCCAGAAACGTTTAGGCAGAAGATGTATCCATTTGATTTCTCTCCAAAATTTCTCAGGGTATATGACAAAACTTCCCCATGCCATACAGTGCCACTTTGTGTGACAATGAATTTCTTTGCCTAGGTTGAAGCAACCACAGATTCTAACACCTTAAGCCACTGTTTTCTTTTTCACATTTTTAAGACTCCTGGAAAACCTTGCTTTCTCTCTTTCTTCAAAACTCAGCAAAGTCAAAGACTGATATAAAGGCCTATTCATTTGTGTAATCATGATTTAATACACTTCAGTATGCACATTGCTCAGTAAGCTAAGAAGGAGCTGAGGTCCATTCAGTAGCTGTGACCTTTCATGCAGGTTAAGTTCTCCCTGTCTACTGTGACAATCAAACACACAGTTTCCTAAATAGGAATTTTCTTTGTTTGAAATCTCACTGTCTCCAGTCTTGGAAATACCTTTTCCAGAGTAGACATTCAATTTTACCTCTGCCTCTCCTGGGAATGTTATCAATTGTCTCTACTACAGTGTTGAAAGACAACTTTCAACAGATTTTCCATTGCTGTCTAGAAATTTCCAGGTGGTAACAACATTTCATAGGGCAAGCTATTACATTTCAAGCAGCCCTTTCCGCGTTTTAGAGAGGTCTTCCTGTCTTCCTCCAGTCTCAGACACTGACAGGGCTTACAACTTGTTGTGCTCAACTTAATTTTGACTACACTGGAAGGTGAGATGATTAACCATAGATATTGTTGTCTCATTGTATTAAAGGCAGTAAAAGCATGGATTATTCAGGAAATTGCATAGGTGACATAATACCCTCAACTCTCGATCTGTATTCAAGGAGCATGGATAGCTGCTCCTGCTCTCAGGAATTTGGCCGGACCTCAACCTGGACACAAACTTGTCCCTCCCAAGTCATTTCTTTTTAAGGACATTGCATATATCCAAGGATGTTCCAGAAGGTTGGCCTTTCACTAGGGTGTAATTTGAGAAGTTCATTTCCAGTTCGAGTAACCTTTTGTTTATGCACCCAGACCAGAGGCATGCTTTGCTTCATTTTGTGGGAACAGAGAGAGCACGAGAGTGCAGCAAGCAGAGGTAGCCAGCAGGCACAGCACTTCACACAGCAGCTTCTGGGTTCTGCTTTGGAGCTTCTGGAGCTTCTGGGCACAAGGTCCAGGATCATCAGAGAGCTTCTGGGCACAAGGTCCAGGATCATCAGAGAACTCCTGGGAACCGTCTGAGAAACCTAAGCTTGCTTCCTACTGCCAGGTTAGAAAAAGGTAAGGGGAGCCACAGTGATGTAAAGGAGAACAATCTAGCAGCTTCTAACAAGCTTGGTCAGCTGCCCTTGACCTGGAGGACCTGCAGGCTTTGTTGCAACTATTCCCTCATTAGGGAGGATGAAACACCCTTTTAGCTGGTGCTAGGAAGAAGTTGATCTATATATATATTCCAGATATATTAGCTATAGAAGAGCTGATTTATCTTCCCTTTTTTTTTTTTTTTTTGGTGTTTTGGGGACTCACGCTGGATTTGGGATGTAATTTGGTAACTACCCTTGCTTTTTCAGGCTACAGCAGTTATAATGCTGGACCATTTTACATTTACAAACAAACACAAAATAAGGTCGTCTACTTCAAAAATACCATTCCTGAGAATGATTGCTTTTAGCTGGCTTTGCATTCTCCTTGTCGGTTCTATATGCAAATCTTGTACGTTATTCACTGCTCCTTCCGCTAGAGCTGCTAATTCTGCTGCTTTGGGGCAGATTAAGTTCCTTTCTGTCAGCAATAATCTCCAAATGCTCCTATCACAATACCACATGCCAATCTATCCCCCACTTTCAAGCATCCAAGCAAGCAAGCTATAAACCATTAGTCTGACTGGTCACCTCATCTGTAGCAAAAGAATCCTAATCTAATCCTACACTACAATGCAACCAAACCTCTTCATCTGCCTCAGATGTTCCTATGTTTCAATCTTCTCAGCTTTTTTTGTACTTATACTTTTCCACAATTTTATAAAAAAAAAAAAAAAAGAAAGAATGGTTAATTTCATGTTTTACTTCCCTTTGACAGATTTACAAAGGAATCCTAAACATTCCTTCATATTATTTGACCAATTTTAGCTGATATACAGTGAATAAGTGCACTATATGATTGTGTTTATAATGTTTTTCCGCCTGACCTTCTACAAAATGATTTCTTTTAAAAATAGTTGCATTTGTCACAGTAAGAGTGGCATGCTGTACAGACACATACAGTGCTTCTTTTTAAGGGCTGGACCTTCTCCCCCCAACTCCCTTTTTTCTGTTTTAGGTTAAAATAAAACCCACTAATGTTGAAAGCACATGGCTTTTTGTGCTAAGCCATTTGATTACAGTAATTGCAATCTCCTTCCCAAACTCCCCTTTCAGATGCAAAAAGAAATTCTACCTTATGGTAGTGGTTCTAAAATTCAGCTCTTTGCATAACTTATCCCACAACCAGCTGTGTTTCATTTTGTTTGCACCCAGGCTCTGCACTTTGGTCACAACAACCCCAGGCAGTGCTACAGACTTGGGGAGGAGTGGCTGGAAAGCTGCATGGCAGAAAAGGATCTGGGGGGCCTGGTGTACAGTAGGCTGAACATGAGCCAGCAGTGTGCCCAGGTGGCCAAGAAGGCCAATGGCATCTTGGCCTGTGTCAAGAATAATGTGACCAGCAGGAGCAGAGAAGTGATTGTGCCCCCGTACTCAGCATTGGTGAGGCCGCAGCTTGAGTGCTGTGTTCAGTTTTGGGCGCCACAGTATTGGAGAGACATTGAGGTGCTGCAGTGTGTGCAGAGAAGGGCAACGAAGCTGGTGAGGGGTCTGGAGAATGAGTCTTCTGACGAGCAGCTGAGAGAACTGGGGATGTTTAGCCTGGAGAAAAGGAGGCTGAGAGGAGACCTTATCACTCTCTACAACTACCTGAGAGGAGGTTGTAGCCAAGTGGGGGTCAGTCTGTTCTCCCAAGTAACAAATGATAGGACAAGAGGAAACAGCCTCAAGTTGCGCCCGGGGAGGTTCAGCTTGAATATTAGGAAAAATTTCTTCACCAAAAGGGTTATCAAACATCGGAACAGGCTGCCCAGGGAAGTGGTAGAACTGTCGTCCCTGGAGGTATTTAAAAGACAGGTAGACGTGGTGCTGAGGGGCATGGTTTAGTGGTGGGTTTTGGCAGCGTTAGGTTGATGGTTGGACTCAATGATCTTAAAGGTCTCTTCCAACCCAGGTGATTCTGTGATTCTGTGATTTACAGAACTCAGAAACTTCCAAAGCTACCTAGTAAGGTTGTTGGGTCCTCTGGCAGGAACACTGATAAAGCTGCATAAACCATTATCAGATTAGCATTTCCCAGTTACACGACGTTTTTTTCTTTCCATACACCTTAGATGTGCAATTTATGCAGCAGACAACATAATGATCATTGGCATATCACACAGTATATGCCATATTCATATTACAATGTGATAGCACTGGATAGAAAGCTAAGACTACTTACTTCCACAGCATTGCATTTCCTGACTTTAATCATTATAGACATGTGTGTTATTTTTATTTTCTTTTAATAACAGCTACACAGAGAAGGAAATAAGTGATAACTTACCCTATGTAGTTTACTCTTTAGCTATGTGTCACCTGCCCCTGAATGAGACTTCTACTCAACTGAGATATTTACAGAATCAAATTTTTCCATCCCTTTTTATCTTCACAAGTTACAAGTCTTTCATTCTCTGTTGACACTTAGCCATCAATGGATTTTCAACAGTGAAAAAAATAGTGTTAAACTATATATCCTTCAAAAACACCTCTCTACATAAAGGTGTACTTCTAATTTACAAGCAGCACACAGAAACATGAGCTCTGCTTCTGATCTGCACAGACTACACCCGACTTCACAACCCAAGCCATGGACAGACCATGCAGGAAAGCACGAGGCTGTTCTAAAACCCCACCAAAAGAAGACAGCTGTCTTGAGCAATTTTTTTCCTTACAGTTCAAGAGATCCAAAAATATTTGCTAAAGACCTGTAAGTACACAAGCGTTTCAGGGAATAATGTTCTTCATAATGCAGTCCCTATACATTGAAGGATACTGTTAAATGCCTTGCAAGCCCATTGTCATTAAAGTACTTTTCAGAACGCATGCATGCAGAGATTTGTTCAATAAACTGCAGTTACCACACAGCTTCAACTGTGTCACTTTCATGCTGCTCAGTAATCCATCAGTCCTGGGATTACTCATAATATCCATAATATTCCAAACTTTAGAATGCTGCCAATAACTACAGTTTTAAAAATAAAAATTGCCAAAATGTTTCCTCTTTTCATCATAAATGAAGACTTTCTCTATAAAATCACACTGGCCTGTGACCAAGGATGGGCAATAATCAGCACTGGAGCAGTGACAGATTTGAATGCCATTATTTCACAAGACAGCCAGGCTATAAATGAATGGTATCTGCCAAGAGATAACAGTGACTCTCATCTTCCAGCGATGCACAGAACCTGCGTCTAGATCTGAAACATAAACTGAAAAATCAAAAGCTAGTTGCTCTCTCAGTCATGTCTTTCATGCACATGTAATAATACATTTTTAAATCCTAAGTCTTTTGCATCTTTCTGTCTCTCCCTGCTCCCTAGAAAGCTAGACTTATTGTAATAAGGGGAAATACATTTTAAAAAATAGGTAAGGAAAAGGAGCCTCACTAAAATCCTTCAAGTACAGAACAAATCAGAGCCTAAATGAGTCAATGGCTTTATTGGTATTACTATTATCTATTTTTAAGGGAGATAGGTTTTAGTGAAGAAGGATAAGCATACATCACTATGAAAAACTCTTTAATACTTCTATGGAGATACACAAAGAAAACAATCATCTTGAGCAAACAAATAAATACTGCTAAATAGTAGGAGATGCAAATCGGACATTTCCGTTTTTAGGCATTTGCTTTCCCTGAAAAAAATCTGAAATATACAGCAGAAATCTGTAAAAGTAGGAAGCTGCACTTGCTCTACTTATTGGGATGTGGCAAGTCCTGCTAGTTCTGCAAAAGCTGTTTTAAAGGAGTATAGGTCTTTGTTGCTACAAGACTACCAGAGAAAATAGAATGAGAACCTTCCCACTGCAGTGACTGATGAGCAAGAGGATGGTGCACATTGTGTTTAGGAGTGGAATGAACAGGAACAACTTTCTCCTCTGTGTTTCCCTTATTTTTCATTATGCTTGACATTTATGAGACTTACTGTAACATCTGAACTGTCTTCTACAGTGAGAGGTAGGAGATTAGACTTCACTGTGTTGTATTACAGAGACACAGAAAAAAAGAAAACGCATGAGAAATTGGAATGGCCTGGCAGTGGTTTGAAGGTTGAGATGGTGTCCTAGATGATGCTGTCAAACGAAATACATGCTGTGTGTACATATCACAGAACTCTGCACATAGTGAAAGAAATGCTGTATCTTACTTTTTCTTTTGCTCTGCTGCATCGTCTAATGTTCGAGTGAAAATAGGACACGGCCTGTGCTTGATGTTCCCAGTGTGTACAGCTATTCCCCAGAGTCCACACTCGCCTGTGACTCCAAAGTAGGAGTAGTACTGCTACATAGAGAGTTTAGGGTCAGTACCATTAGTGTTTCAGCTTGCTCGGAATGAATGTAGAAGAAAAAGTTGGCAAATCACATGTTAAAAACCATCACAGATGCTACAGGTCAACTAGGCACTTTTTAATCCTCTCTTCATTTTTAAACAGAGCCCTAGCTATATGGGTCCCTTAATGTCAATAGAACAGATGAAGGTATGTCAGATTACTTGTTTCACCCATTAAGAGAATTGTGGTAATTATAATGCTTAATTCATATATCCTTCCTGAACACACCTGAAATTTAGTCTGGACCTAATTCACCTAGATGTAACTACTCAATGTTGCAACACTTGGTCAGGACACAGGAAGGTAGGGCTCATCTTGGAACAGTCAGTGTTTGAGGATTCATTTGTCATGGGCAAATAAACAGCAAGCATTGCTACTGTAAGCATAAGCTAACAATCAGAGCTCTCATCCATTCTGTTAAACCTTATTTAATGATGCATGGAACTTGCATTTCATTTCAGGCACGCAGGAGTACATTGCGAGCAACCTCTGACTCAAGCACAGCTTTTCTAAAGAAAGTAAAATGAAAAGCTTTGCCACCATTCTACCCTTTGTGCTTGGAAGAAGACAGCATTGAGGCAGCTGTGTTTCCAGGGATTGTTCTAAGCTGGCCATTTGGGCCAGCTTTCTACTTGCCTGGTGTCACTAGAGCAACTCAAAGCAGTTAGATGCATGACTGGGATCTGAGCCTCCAAATAACGAATCCTCCTTGGTCTGTGAGAGCCAATTTTCTTGGACAATTTCCTCTGGTATTATTCCTTTCCTCCTTTTCAGTTTGTTTTAAGAGTGCCAAAGCGATGATCTCAATATATTCTAAGCCCTTCAGATAACAGTTTCAGGATTACGAAGAACAGTTGAATGACTAGCAGTGGAGCCAAGTATGCCTTGTCTGGTGCTAAATCAACATTTCAGGAATTTTTTTTTCCCCCTGGTGCTAAATGTTGAAACGATTCAAGCATTTCACATATGGCAATATTGCCTTAAATCCTCCTTTCTGTTTACTCAGCCTCCATGTGTACCGCTAGACCACTGCACATACACCATCAACCGTACAGGAAAGAACCTCTTAAAATCTACTGTTTCTTGGTTCCCTTCATGATGATTCTACACCTTCTTTCCAGAATTGTAGTTGTCATTCTGATAAAAGGGAATCTGTTCTTCTTTATAGCAACATAAATCAGCCATACGTTCGTCGACTTGAGTGAAGTGATTCCTCACACCAATGTGCGTGTGGGGAAAAAAACAAACCTCTCATGTTACAGCACTCCATTAAACCACACTTCAGTGTCTCCACAGGGATCAGGACACACTGGCATTCAGCAAAAGGATAAATAGGAGAAAAAATATCTGAGTACTGCACCTCTGCTGTGGAGGATTTGGCCCTGCACTAACTCACCTCAAAAAGTATGCTGGAAGGGCAATGCTTAGAAATTGCAGACAGCTGACAAGAGTCTTGAAAGGGTCTATTGTCTATCACAGTAGCAAGTAAATTCAATAGAAGAACAATATATTTCAGAAAAAAATAGTAGTATCAGCCAAGTATTAGTGGAATAAAAACAGAAGATGGAACTACCATACAAAGGTAAAAATATTTACATCAGTATACATTTGCTCTACTTTGGTATAGATCACCAAATAATGTTCTTGTCACTGAGCAGGCAGGCGTACTTATATGAGAAGCTGCACAGCTGCATGTTGTGATATACCATTGAAAAAAAAAGCTTTTCAGTTGGGTTTAAGCTAAAAATAAAGAGTAGGAATTATTATGAACTTGACATGTGCTGAGGAAGCAATTTACCATTTTGAGAATCTTTCCCCCTTCTCCTCATCCACCTTTCTTCATTCAACATTTCTTACACGCCAGGTTGATGCCGTTCTTTGGTGAGGCACATGTTCAGTCTTGGTCCAGAAATTGTATGTAACTTCTATATGTAACTCTTATTATGGCAATGGCAAGACTGTCAGATTCTTCCTGTGAGCACCCCTGTCACTGCTGGGTGAGGAGGGAAATAAACAGGAGAGGAGAGGACATCCTATGGACTCTGCAATTTCTGCAGCTGCTAACACAAAACCGTGAGTGCCCAACTTCAAACAAGACTATAGCTCCAGCTTTGGGTCAGAAAGGTGGATGCACTGTAAACAAATTCACAGGAAATCGCTAGATTTCCTGCCTCACTGATGTGGTGACAAGTTTTAAAGGCGGTGTACATCTGACAGGATTCTCAGGTCTTCCAGGTTCCTGTCAAAAAAATCCAAAACTCTGGAACTCATAGCCTGTGCATTCATGTCAGAATCTGCAAGGCAGCTTCATCTTACAGACCCGTAAAAATGAGGCTTTCAGGCTTGTAGGACAGCTGTCTGTTGGACTGCCTACATGCTGCAGTCTGGTGAAACCAGCTACCAAATCATGGAGCTCATGAGTCAGCTGGTCCTGGAAGCTGGACACCCAGAAATGTCTCTGCTCTGGATTAAGACATATGGTGGCCATAATCTTTGCACCTCTCTCCCCTCTATTCAGTGGTGAACAGCCATGAACCTAACAAAAGTCAGATTGATTTCACTTGATAGCTGCTGGAGTCCCAGGCAGTACATGCTGTCCATCTGCTGTTCTTTATATCCATCATCCTTTTTTTCCCCCCAGTATGTCTACTCTGAATATTTTTCAAAAAAAATACTTTGTCTTTAGAATCTACCACCTATTATATTGTGCAACTTGTGTGTTGGTGTTTCATCTTATTTTTGTTTTCTTAACACTTCAGCAAAAGCAAAACACTGTATCGTCTTACTAGCTACTTTTCCTCCTACAGCAGTGTACTGATAATTTATAGAACAGTGAAAAAGCAACTCCCAAGACATTTTATGGAGCAGATCTTCATCTGGCGCAATGTGGCTTAGCCCTGCAGGCTTCAATGAAGCAATATCAGTTTACACCAAGGGGTGGTCTTGCCTTGCTGTAGCTATTCCATCTTTGAAATAATGCGTCAGGAATCCGAATGCTCACAGCAGAATCAGCAGCATCAAGAAGTGAGGAAGGAAAAACCACATAATCAATCTATGGGAGGCCACAACTGTGCTGAAGAAAGTCTGAAGGGATCCCTTTATTTTGGGCTTTCCATGCTATGTTCAGCAAGTTGGGCTACAAAACTGAAAAAAATATGCAGTTGTGGCTTTCTTAGTTTTAGCACAAGCCCAGCATGGCTGACATCAACAACTGACTCTAAAGGCTTTGTTAGTTCATGACGGAGGTGCTCGATGATAATGATGTGCCTTTCACACTGCAAAGGTAAACAGATCTTATTCCAAGATGGAATACATTCATTTACCTTACCAAACTCAGCACTCGGTGCTCACAAGCCTTCCTGCCCAAGGCAGTGGGGGAGCTGTATACTTTCCATGTCAGCTGAAATGACAAAGATTTTGTGATTTTTTATTATCCTCCCTTACCTCCTTGACTGTTCAAATTACTTCGCAGTCTCACAAAGTCCGATATGCTGTGCTGGTGAGCTACTCACTGAGTGCAGAAGTGGTGATTTTCCATTGAGTATTACAATTAACAGGCCTACAAGCTCATTGATTCATTAATTCAAAATGAACACGCTCTTTCATCCTATTTTTTTTCTTTTTGGTTGCACATGGTTCATTACAGACATATTTCCCTCTGCTTTCAGCAACGTAAGCGAATTAACACCAGAGAGATTCAGAATCTATGAAAATGCATCCTCTGAGCATCTGTTAAGTAGATTTTTGTTATGCCATATAAATGAGGATCAGACCTAGGTCAGGTCAAGCACTGTGAAGGACATGCTAAACATATCAATTTGCAGCAATCACTAATCTCTGTTGTCTGCATTTTTAAGACACAAAGTAATAGCTTATTTGTTGACCCAACATGCAGAATTATTGATAGAATTAACATCTATAACGGCAAAAGGAGGAAGTCTCCAGGTTTTTTTAACGTTTAAATTTATTTCTCTCATCTCAAAATCTATAGAGGTTTTGCTATTTGCAATTTTTGACGGAAGAGAACAGCGTTAGTAGCATTTGGAAAATACAGCAGAAGTATTCTAAGCACATCCATTAAAAGACACAAGCCTGGAAACCTTTCAAAAAAACAGAAGTTCCCGTTTATCTACATTAGCCTTTGCTTTCTTGCCTCAGCAGGGATGAAGGGGATCAGAATAGATTAGGATGGCTAGAGAGACAGACAGACTGACCAACCAACCAAACTATCTCTGGTCCCCTTCTGTTGAACAGTTGGCAGTCTGCTGTTGTCAGGATTCTACTTAACGTACAGCAGTGACCCGACACACAAAATGCAATGCAGAGACAACGCACGTAACATCAGTGGAGACGGCAAAAATCTTGGCTTCGCTGCCATTGTGACTCTGGCAGCTTATCCAGACAATGGCTTTTGTTAACTGCTACTTGTACTAGACAGGCAAGGGACAAAGAATAGCTACACAGAGTAATTTTAAAAAGAAAGAAGCTTTTCTACAGGACTTTGTAAAATGGTGAGACACTTCTAAAGTCCTTCCACATCAGTCTCATATCTAAACTGGGACCACTGGCAATGCTAAACATTAAGAAATTAAATTTGTTTCATTCTATTAGGAGTAACTGTATGATTTGTTTTATGGCATAGACAGTTTTCCCCCAGGATTCTGGCCAAGATACAGAAATTCCTTTTTTTTCCTTCTAATGCTAAGGTGAATTTCCACCAAGGGACAAAAAAGAGAGGTTGTGACAACGTGTATTGCCAGGGAAAAAAAAAGGTGACAAGTGTTGAGTCGCTCAAGGACTGGTCTTTAACCTGATTTCATTCAGTACTTCAATACTGGTCTCAGTCTAAGAAAAAAGACTGTGGTAATTAAATGATGTCTTGATGACAAGAGGAAAAGAAAGGGAAAAAACCCCACCCAACAAAATAACAAAAATCCCAACATTGAAAAGGCACCCTAATTTTAAAGAATAGGAATAACAGGGAGGAAGAGTTGCATGACCATAAGAAATGGAAAAATGAAAGCAGAAGCAGTGCGTTAAGGGACAAAAATCTTCTTCTGTAACTTTTGATCTCATTATAAGGAAGCACCTGCAGAAGAATGAGAACAACAGCTGCTGTAGGCAGTCAAGAGCTACCCAGGTGAGAAAGGAAAAGAAAGTGTACCTGTATCAAGTACCTGTATCAAGTAAGATCTGTAGAGAGCACACCTGAAGCTTCACCCCACGTACAACATGGATGTCTAACATTGTGTAAGACCAGTTCAGTGAACAAATGGAAAAGCAAACATGAACTGAATTGACCTTGCTACTTTAAGTTTATGCTGAAGAAGGTATAGGTCTATGATGTACAAACACAAGAGGAAGATGAAAAAATGACGACTTAAGTTAAAGGCAAATACTGGAACAAAGATTTATACGTTATAAGAACTTAACAGAGCAGTAAGAACATTAAGACACAGGAACTTAATTCAGTACTTCAGCCTCTTAAGTTTTCCTGAAATGTTTAGGATCACAGCCAGTAGCTACTGTTGACTCCATGAAAAGTTAGGACATTCAGATTTCACTGTTATGCAAATGAACTGGAACTGGAACTGAAAAAGGACTGCAAATGAAAAAAAAAAAATTAAGAAATGTATTCTATCCACAAGTAGAAGTTTGGAAACAATCTACAACCATGTTTGTATTTAAAACAAAGTTAGTTCCTTATTCCCCTCCATGCCAAGAAAGAACTATATCTTAATCAGTATACCAGAATTCCCCACTTGAAAGCATCTTTTCAATGTTTTCTAAAATCAAGTCTAGGGGCCAGTATACAGCTCAGATCACATAAGATTCTGCAGTACACAGTAAGAAGCTGTATGGTTAAACAGGAAAAAGAAGTGTGCTTCATTTAACTGAAACCAATGAAAGCATCTGGAAAAAAAATATTTTCATTGATACCTTTACTCAGGCATCCTCAGTGGCTTAAACTTTGGGTCAGGCCCTAAGATCTCACTGGAATCAAATTTTATATTAAAATACTGCCTTAAATGCAACTGTCTGTTAAGAAGGGCCTCATTACTGAGAGGATGTTTGTTGTAATTAATGATTTTGTTTTGCTTTTGAACTGAACTTTTATAAATGTTGTTTGGGCAGTAATACTTAATGATACATTTCAAATCCCTTTTACTTAAATTATAAAACCACAAGGGTCAGTTTTTCATTGCAGAGCTGAAGTAAATTCCTTCTGAGTCACTCAAATCAGCATTTTGCAAGGCATTATCCTCAATTACCTAAATTGTTGTTTGACAGGGTATTTTTCTACGGAGACATACATTCTGGTGAAGACTTCACCAGACAATGAAGAGTCCAGCCAAATGAACAGGATCTTTACAAAAAACATTAAACTGTGGTACTGAAAAGAACATATAGATCTGCTAACAATTTCCACAACTAGAAAAAAAAAGCTGTCTGAAGGTGCTGTGACTAATAAGTCACCAAATCAGCACTTCTTTTATGGCAGCTTTGGAGAGAGACCCAAATAAATCAGATTTGTCATAACTCTAAATACCATTTGAAATGTCAGCTGGGATTTCGAACTCAGTGTACCACGGCAATATGTTTGTAAGCCTTGACTGCACTTCACAAGAAGCCTGTTGTTTTCAGAGATCAAGAAGCCATTTTCTGCCGGAGAAATTCTTCAGTTTTTTCCAATCATCTTTCTTCTATCTGTTCACATCAGATAAAGATGCTCATTCTGTTCAATCTGAATGTACTTTCTTCTTAACAAACACACTGCTGAGTATGTAAAAGTTGTTCTGTCAGAAGCTGTTCTAAAAACAATGCTGGCATTTTACCCATTCTGTTTTCAAAAAACATGGGTGACAGCCCAAAGCAGTCATATTGCCTGTACTAGCAGGCAGCTCATTTACTTTCCATGTTTTAAAAATGCCCCTTTGCCTTAGAAAAGGTCTCTATTCTTCAGAAGTCCTCTGCTGAAGTGTAAGTGGCCATTCATTTAAAAGAAAGCAATAAGGAATGGGATGGAATCTCACAGCAGTTTCTTGATGGCATGTTGGTTTATAGTCATGAAAAAACGAATGCTTAATCTGAAATACATTAAAGACTCATAGAAGAGCCATCAGCAGAAAGCAAGAGTGTAAAACACATTAGACTGGATTGGTTCAGAGCATGGTAGCTGCACTTCACCTGACTTACCTGTACCATTACTCTTCTGAAATCACTCACTCATAGGAAAACCTGTCCACATCATTCGTGACCACCAATCCTCAGATATATACAGAAGTCAGGGACTACTCTAAATTAATAAGCCACCAGTAACCAACATGGTGAAGGCAGCATTGGTTATATATCATCTTCCATCTACTATACGAAGACAGCATAGAGGAAGGGTGAGGAAAAGATCTGACTTGCTTTTGTGGCATGACAATACTCCCCAGAGTTAGTCTGCCTTTACGCAGCAATGCCATATTTAGAATTATATCACTTTCTCAGCGCAAAGTAACTGCAGTTCATTGGAGAATCTAAATGTGAAGTAATATCCTAGTGGTAAAGTACCTCTTCTCTCATGGCTGGGTCAGTTTAGGACATTACATTGTCCTAAACTAAATTCTTGCTAGTGTAGAGACATCCAGAACTGGTATTCAGCTATAAAAGTCATGTTGCAGTTCGAACACTACAGAACTGATTTTTTTGCTCTGCTTTCAATTATATGTATATGGATTTTGTCAGTACACTTTTTTCAAGCCATCAATGTATTTGTATTGTCTTTGGAAAACTGTATGTTTACAAAGCCTTAGGAGCAATCTAGTTTATACAAGAGATAAGCGTATTACATAAAGTAATAAATGTCACCTTCACAGAACTCCTGAACAACTCCCAAAGAAACAAAGGCCACCATCACTGAAATTGAAAATTGTCAGTGTCCTCCACACCCTCAGAGACCAGAAATATTATTTCCCTGAAAAATCTCACCACAGCACAGGAATAAATGGTGCAGCCAAATAACTATCCACTCATGTAATCATTTTAAGATAACATTTCAGATACGTTTTCTTAATAATGTAAGACTATTAATTAATTTTTAAAAGAAGGCTTTATCCTTTATACTGAAATAAAGTGAGGAAAGAGTTCTTACCTCCTTTTTTTTCAGTCTTGTAACTCTTATAACGAAGGCAATATTAAACAGGCTTGTTCTCTGATATTCTTTGGAGAAAGGTACTATTCATTAACCAGTGTGATATATATTGTGACAGGGGAAATAATTCCCTGTTCTGGACTAAAACTCCATTGTGCATGGTGCGAACATTGAGCAAAGAGGATGTGCGATCTATGTAGTGGCAGATAGAGAGAAGGAAGGCAGCTGGGCAGATATGTGCTGTCAAAACACTATGCACTGATGAACCAGACCCCATGTAATTGCAGGAAGTATCCTGGGTAATTCAGGAACATTTAAACCTCGCTCCTTCTGCAGGCACTTCACTGAAAGGGGTAAGAATTTCTGCAGAGAGTGAGCATTGTACAGCAGCAGGAATGGAAAACAATGATTTACATAGCATAGTCCTTCTCATAGTAGCCTGTTCCACATTCCTCTTACAAATCAGTAATTATTTTATTTTCTTATTAATTCTGACAATTACAGAAGTGTATACTTTGCTTTTAAAATTATGTGCATGCACCAAAAAGCATCATACCTATGTAATGGAATACAACAGATATTGCCTATATCCGGGTATACACCAAGCATAAGATACATGCATGTCCTAGCTACCAGCACTGCACCCAACTACGAAAGAGTCCAGACCAACAGTTACATGGGGAAACCAGCTCTGAAAATGCAGAACTTCTTTGGAAGCTCTGCCTAAATTTTAGGAGGAGAGACTGTGATAACTTCAGCCATCACATTCAGGGGCAGCTGGTATTGCAACTTCCACACTCATATGGCTGTGAAATGTTTTTTTTTAAAGCCACTAGGAGTCTAGGTGTGATTTTCAAAAGGTGAAATATGCTTTATGATGTAATTTCCCCATATAGTGATTATCCCACCAGCTGCACTGGCTGAGTGTTTAGTGGAAGTGGGAGAGCTAGAGAAGTTAGGGCTCTCAGGATTGGCTTCCATCATAAACCAGGTTCATCTTACCATTCATTTCACACTAGCATAACACCAGTGACTTCTAGGAAGGTACTTCTGACTTACATTTGGGTAAAGACCTGAGTTAAAATCCAGTGAAGTATGAGGAATCTTAGGAACATCTTTAACGTACATGAAAACAGGCCGTAAATGATATCAGAAGAGCCTTTGTTTATAAATAACATCTTACACTGATTCTTTTTTTAACAGAGAGTCAATAGGACAGGAAAAACATAATTTTCAATAAAATTAATGCCTTTGTGTTAACTACTTAATAGTCTGATATTTTTTTAAAGTATTTCTGTTGAGTATGTAAATCATTTGGCTTCATGAACAGTACGTCAAAGATTGTTTTTCATCCTGGAATATTAGGTTACTCTTTATTTCCATTAAGACACATTCTCCTCAGTCTATACAAATTGTATTTCCCCTTCTCTGTAATTTCAAAAAGGATTTCTCAAGAAAGAATAGGACAGAAATATTTTATACTACAAACCTCATCCATTTCTGAATACATTCTAAAAGCCCAAGTAGGAATTGAGTTTTGCAGATGTATTGTGTTTCCTAAAAACAATGAAAATGTTGATGTTTCCTCAGGAACATCATAACCTTTCCTGGATCCACAAAGGCAGCGTTACATAGCAACAGGATAAAACGCTCTCAGTTCCATCTATTCAAACACAGCCAACTATTTTTTTTTAAAACAGCTAACTAAACTGTATTAAAAGCTTACTCGGTACCCTTTGCCAGAAAGTACATTTTCTTAAAAGTATTGTTAAGGCTCTAGAAGTCAACTTAGGAAATTACAACCAGGATGGATCTTTTGGATCATCAAGTCTATTCACCGCTGCTGCAAGGGCACCATGTTAAGTATTATCACTGTAACAAACTTTTCCAGTGCCATTTTAATTTCAGTCTTTCCTCCATCTTTTGCTGGAGAGCTGACAGAACTCAGTGCTCTCGCTCTCACTCTCCTCTAAACCCAGGCAGCAGCCAGTTCACATCTAGCAGAAGTTGTGTGAACTGATAAGCTTATTAAGAGCCAGAATAACATTTTTTCAGTCTCCCATCCAGGTCCTCTAAAAGGTGTTTCAGTTCTTGAATTTCCTTGCCCGGATGTCAAGTACTGCCATACAATATTTCCAGTAATTTCTTTCTGAGGAAAGAGTGCTTTAGTCAGGTTCAGTACATGCAGACTCATTCATTTAGAAACTTGCCTCTTTCTTCTCCTATGTAGTATCAAAATTTTATTCCCATCGCGCCGTCTTCTCACTGACGTAGTATTTTTTGCTGTATCCTTATTTTCCAATTTTCTGTGTCCTATACATCGAAAATACTTATCTCAACTATCTCTCCCTGCTAAATTTCTCACAGTAACAGAGCCATACTTCTCTATCTCTCACTACATTTGGAACAGATATATTTGCTTCTAGTTCCTTACATGTTTCTCTAACCTTGGTTACTTAAGGTGAAACTGCTGCACTGCATGTCTGCCCAAGTGTGCCCCACCTAATTGATTGGTTTGGTTTCTTTAGCTCTTAGTATTAAGAGAGGAAATAGCTTGTAAATACATAACCAACAGATTACAGAGAAGAGGAATGGAGCAACAGGGATGCATGGAAAGGCCTGGGGAGAAAAAGACTGTTGTCTTAACAAAAGAGGAAGGCCAGTCTAGTGAAGAGAGACAAGGAGAGTGTGGGAAGAAGGGAGCCAGACCTTTGACTGGGCTGGGAAAATGAGGATCCGGATGACTGAAGTAGCAGAACTACTTAATGCTGCTGCAGCATGCCCCTCACAGAGCTTCAAATGGAACCCCAGAGTCCTGCTGCTCTAATCTCAGCAAAAGGATTTTAGGTCCTCTGGAAAGTATATGGATCCATGAGTGACCAGACAGGGATGGCACCAGGACAGATCTTATCCTGCACCTCACCCTTTGTCCCTCCTGCATCTGACAGACCAGTGAATGGAGCTGACCTCTGGACAGTCACGCCAAAACCTGAAAGGGATACAAGCATGGAACTGATGCGAAGTGAGCCGAAATGGGGTTGCGGTTGGAGCAGGGAAGTAGCTGGAGGCTGTGCTGCACAGGGTAAAGGATTTGGATCTATATATACTATCAGATTAAAACCCAAGAAAACTCATATGAGTCATGAGTTATGAGCCAATAATTCCACCTTGCCAGGGTTCTGGTGGCATATAAAACACTGTGGTAGTTTATATCACCTAACCCTGCAGTGAAATCAAAGATCCATAATTCATAGTTACCTGCTGGTTTCGCACAATCAGAAATTTTGAAATAAGTTAGTAATGTCATTAGCCAAAAAACACAGCTATTGCTATATCAAAAAGAAGACTGAATTTCTGATTTTAAAACCAAAACAAAAAATAAAGGATATAGCAGAAGAATACTACTTCATTCATATTTCATGGTTTTCCCTCACCTAGGCAAAAATTGGCCAATGTTGATTTTTAGTTAAATTGCATTTAAAAAATAAAAAGTTTTCATTTAACTCGTTAATGCAGGCAGTAACATAGCCTTCACATGATACATCTTGTACAGTTGATAGTGAAATTATTCATAAAATAGATCTATATATAGACATATAGGCTGTACTGTTTCATTTTGGGGTTATAATATCGAACTACAGATTCCCTTGCAGGCAAAGAAAAGACCCATTCTAATCATAAAGATACATACGGATAAAATTAACATTTACTTGCTTTGAAACCAGCCATTAAGGATTCTAAAACAGGGTGAGAAGATACTCACTATAAGGACTTTGTAACACTGTCATGTTACTAATGTAGACAATGCATGAGCATTTTGTATCACAGCTAAGCTTCTCACACATACAGATGTGATATAAATAATATATAACTACAAAGGGTTAAAGGGAAACCTGCAGTGTAACTGCATGAAAGGGTATGGGAAAATGTGTAAGCAGTACAATCTGCAAGGTAAGGGTAAGATATAGTCCTGGCAGGAAAGATGGGTGGTGGAGATATAACAGGACTGGCCTCTTCTTTTTTTCAAGGACGGGGTGAGGGGCGTAAAACAACAATGATGAGCATTTAAAAATGCGGAAGAAAGAGGTCGCCCTTCGGCTTCAGCTCCCCTTACCAAAGCGGGCTGGAGCTTGGCCCCTCGGCCTCAGCGGCTGAGACCAGCTCGGACGACCGCCACCGGCGCTAATGACACAGCATCCGCTCCGTGGGGCTGTTCCGCACAGCTAATGTGGGATATGATCATTAAGGACCATCTGTTCGAATACTTAGCGCTAATGATTGATAATGAATAAGAGCGAACCATTAGCACAAAGTGCATCGCAAATGAACGTCAGTCAAGCAAAGGGGTACTCCAAAGTTTGCAACCGACCTGATTCATCCATCTTCCAAACGTCCCCACCACCGCGACCTCTCGCTCTCTGGCGCAGAGATACGCCCCCGTCAGTCGCAATGCCCTCCCGACAGCGGTAGGTTCATTTTCCTGCCCGAAGCTGTCACAACAAAAGTTGCCCACCACTCATACTTAGGTTTCCCTTCCAGCACTCAACACGGTTCTATACTCAGAGATGGTCGGGCGCAGGCGCACACCCACCAGCTACCTTTACTCCACTCTCTGTCACATTTCTCTCACCTGTTACTGGACATCGCTCAAAAAACTCAATGAGTATTTTGATTCATCTGGTTTGTGCTTTCTTTAGGTAAGTATATAAAAGGACATCTTTTCCATCTTCCAATAACACAGTGACAGATAAGCATTAAAGTCAACTGCTGCAGGAGGGGAATGTCTTTTCAGTTAACTACAATAACCATTGTCACGATGTATCCATAATGACACAAGGAATTACTTCAACTTTTTTCCAGGTTTGTGCTCAATGTTAACATTACAGTGAAAAAGGTCAGAAATAGACTCACCGACCTATAATCTGATTCCAGAGATACCTAAATGCATACCCCAAATTCCTAAGGTGTTACCAATGTACAGTTACGAAAAAAATAGTAAAATAATAAAATCATTTAAATCTACAATTTAAATACCTCATTTTTACCCATTAGATCATAAGAAAAACATATTACAAGTACAGAGGATATCTTTTCAGAGTGCTGTATCAACAGTTTAAGGATTTCCTAGACAGAGCTAGCGTGTAATAAAAAAACACAGATATGTTGTGTATTGAAAGCACATTATTTGAAGTTTTCTGAACTTTATAGTATCTTGCCACTGTATCCTTTATGAGAGTTGTGTAAAAGGACTGATGCAAAATCACCGAGGAGTTCAGAAAGCATTCCAAACTTGTCTGCTTTCCAGCAGAGTCCCACTGAGGTTCAGCAGCATACTTTGCTCATTACTGTAATTACCAATGAAATTTCTGAACCATGAGTTTGGTTACGTGGTTGAAGCAAATAATAGCTTGGGGTTTTTGTTTGCCTGTTTGTGCGTTGTTTGGGGTTTTTTTAAACAAGTTTCCTCGCCTATTAATTGAATTGAGGTGACAGGGAGTTTGTTTCAAAGAGGACCAGTAGATGGGTAATTACATGTGCTCTAAAACAATCACAGTAACAAACTGCACAAGGTACTTCAGTATTTCTCTACTCAGAAAGATGATAGAGGATTTTTTGGTCACTTTTCCACCTGTAATCGCCAGCAGAGAAAAACCTTGTGTCGAAGGCCAGTGTTTATTTTCTATCTATGAGGATTTGCTCTTCCTGGAGAGACAGGCCTTTGTGGGAAGCGATGTCTTATCTCCGAAGAAAAAATTGTGGCCTTCAACAATGTGCAGGAGGGCAAAACAAACAGTTTACACAATTTTCAGTATTTTTAAGGAAAAGCCTTTCTGATGTGAAGAAGATTAAGTGACAAGAGCACACTAAAGGCCAGGGCCAGCTCCAACAGTCTCCTTGCCTACTAAGGCTCTCATACTATCATAACAAGTGTATTTTATTCTGCTCCAATACAAGCATTTACATGACTTATACAAAGCTCAAATTTTACAGCTTTACTGTATGTTTTTCCAGTATTTTTACCAGAAAATATTCTCGTATGAGAAAAGCGAGCCATGAACGTATGGTCCCATCTACTTGTAGATTCAGACAGCTTATTAAATATGCACATTTAGTACCCACTAATGTGAGATTTCTGTCATGTGAGAATTACTTGTAAAATAAGGAACCTGATATTTTTTTATTTTATTTTTTTATTTTTATCCTGTGTTTGTATTCTATGCAAGAGATCTTCTCTAGTTGTGATTATTTAAATTATCTCAGATCATTATTTGAGGCAACTCCTAACTTAATCCTGATGTGGCCAAAAATCCTATTGATTCCACTGGATTTACTTAAACAAACCCATTATGATGCTAAGTTTGGAGTATGATGCATATGACGATAATCAAAATAATGGCAGTATCTACTGGACCTTACACAACAAAAAATGTAAGAATAAACAAGCTTCTACAACAGTGAGAAAGTATGCAATATAGTACACAGTAAAATTTTTATGCACCTTGTAGGAAGGTACAATTAATAAAACACTTGATATATATTTCACATTGTGTATATGCTATAAAGTACTTGGTTATTAATATTTTTAATTCTATGTGTGAGTTATTTACCACTACACTGCCTTACAATCCCTATAAATTCCTTCTGTATGTCTATTCTTTCTCTAGGCATAATTAGTTACTATATATAAACTAATTAGCACTTTACATACCTCTTCCATTATCTAATCCACAAGCTAAAATACCTTTTTTGTCCTAATAATTTCTTTGTAGTAATTTATATTCTACAGTTTGATCCCTTCATGGTTTTTGTTTAGTGAAATGCAGTATCTACTAGTACCTTTACAGGACTTAAACGTGCAGCTATTGCTTTGATGGCTTTGAGGAAGCTTCTTGACCATATTATCTAACATTTTTACAAGTTCATTCCTCTACCTAGCTTGTTTCAGGAGGATCTTGGTTCATTTAAATACTTAAATATGCATTTAACTTTAAGTGCATGGGAGAATACTCTTGAAATCAGCTAGTGTTTCTAAATTAAGCAGGAGCTTAAGAACCTTGTTGAATTAGGGTGTATACGCCTTAAGAGATGCTGCGATAACTACAGTTTCACAAGCAGAAGCTTTGTGGTTTGGGTTTTTTTTTTCTTTTAGTTTTTTTTTTTTCCCCCCTTCTTTTTTTAAGGCTCTTATCTGATTGAGATTAATTTTCTGGAATTAGCAGAAATTGTGACACCCATGGCATTACTTCTGCACATTTTTCACATTCATTATGCTCAATTTGAATAAATTATGCAGTTAATATTGCATTTCCTTTTATTTATGTGACCTGGTTCCTACAGTAGTCAGGCTTTTTTTTCACCTCGTACATTCTATCTGCACATTGGGGGCAGAAATGGGGAGAAAAAAAGGCTCCAAAGAGAATATGCAGACACTAAACCATAAAGAAACTAAACTGCTCTGACTTGGAACCAGGAAGGGTGTCAGTGAACTAAAAGTGAGCAACAAGGGAAGACTGGCATATGCATAAGAGCATATGATTTGGAATGGCACTTCTAAGAAAGAAGATGCAAAAATTCTTCATCCCTAAAATAAGATAGGTCAGATGTTGGAAATAAAGAGGAAGCAAAAAAAATATATATATGGAGTGACACTTAAGTTGAACCAGGCAAAGAATCAACATGGAGGTAAACACATCTACACAAATGCTAGAAGGCTAAAAATAAAATGGGGGGAGTAGCATGTCTATCTCTAAATGAGGACACTGATTTACTAAGCATATCAGAAATCCAGTGACAGGAAAACAATCACTGGAGTACTGTAATGCCATGACAAAGAAATAGTAAACAGTACTGCTGTCAGAATAGATCAACATATTTACAACAGTCTAGAAGTAAGCCTTATCAATAAGCTAACCATCTCAACAAGTACATGAGAAAAATCTACGTGGATTTAAATTCCAGGCCTAAATAAGAATATAATAATGGGTTTGTGTTACTGACTAACTCATATGATTACCCCAGTGAAAGATCAAATACGAGGGCAGAAAATACAACTGTTTGGGGTTACTTCAGTGACGCTCATGTACTGAAGGCAAATGTCACATACATACATTGTAGGGGATGCTAAGCAGAGGTAAAAATGACTGTTCTCCAATGAATCATCCACCTTCCTTCTAGTACCTTCTAAGCAAACCTCCATTAGAGAACCTTCATTGGAAAATGTATGGGGCCACCATTTTTGATACATGAAGACTGGAAGAGGTCAAATATCTCTCCAGTCTTAAAACAGGTTTTTGGGGTATTGTGGAGAAACATGAGCTACTGGATTCTAACTCTGGCATTTATATAAGGCAAATAGGTAGAGGCTATTTATAGTATAGAGATTCAGCTACTACATAGTTTTAGTTGACTATTTCACAGAATCACTTAAGTTGGAAGAGACCTTTAAGATCATTAAGGTCATTAAGATCATTAAGTTCAACTATTCACCTAGCACTGCCAAAACCACCACTAAACCATGTCCCTCAGCACCACGTCTACATGTCTTTTAAATACCTCCAGCGATGATAATTCCACCACTTCCCTGGGCAGCCTGTTCCAATGCTTGACAACCCTTTTGGTGAAGAAGTTTTTCCTAATATTCAAGCTGAACCTCCCCTGGAACAATTTGAGGCCGTTTCCTCTTGTCCTATCACTTGTTACTTGGGAGAAGAGACCGACCCCCACTTGGCTACAACCTCCTCTCAGGTAGTTGTAGAGAGTGATAAGGTCTCCTCTCAGCCTCCTTTTTTCCAGGCTAAACAACCCCAGTTCTCTCAGCCGCTCCTTGGAAGACTTGTTCTCTAGACCCCTCACCAGCTTCATTGCCCTTCTCTGGACACGCTCCAGCACCTCAANTCAATGCCATGGGCTGCCAGCTTCTCTAGCAGAATGCTGTGGGAGACTGTATCAAAGGCCTTACTTAAGTCCAAATAGACAACATCCACAGCCTTTCCTTTATCCATCAGGCGGGTCACCTGGTCATAAAAGGAGATGAGGTTGGTCAAGCATGACCTGCCCTTCATGAACCTGTGTTGGCTGGGCCTTATGCCCTGCTTGTCTTTCACTTGCCATGTGAGTGCACTCAGGATGAGTTGTTCCATAACCTTTCCTGGTACCGAGGTCAGGCTGACAGGTTTGTAGTTGCCTGGATCCTTCTTCCGGCCCTTCTTGTAGACAGGCATCACATTGGCAAGCCTCCAGTTGTCTGGGACCTCCCCTGTTGACCAGGACTGCTGATAAATGATGGAGAGTGGCTTGGCAAGCTCCTCTGCCAGTTCCCTCAGCACTCTTGGGTGGATCCCATCCATCCCCATAGACTTGTGACTATTCAGTTGGTGTAGCAGGTCACTAACTGCTTCCTCCAAGTATTTAGTTTCTCTTACACACTTACTGACATTTGGATAAATACAGTAAACTTGGGAAGACTTAGTATGGCTTCTCTAAATGGAAATCCCACCTTACAAACCTTTTGAGAGTTCTTTGAACAGATTTATGACCATGTGGACAAGACCAATCCAGGTGATATGCTCTACACAAATTTTAAAGCTATTGTCAAATGTAATGAACAGGTTCCATATGAGATGTGAATAAGGACTGTCCTATCAGGAAAGAAGATGATGTTACGGACATATAGAAATCTATAAAGCTTTGGATAAGATACAGGCTATCCAATAACGCAGAGGGAATCAGACTCAAAACAAAGAGAAGGAGGTAGTTCCATGCATCAGGCAGTAGATCTCTATGACAAAGGACAGTGTGGGTGCAATCCATAGAGCTCAGGGGAAGACTGCAGAAGTAATAAGAACAAAGATCCAGAGCAGACTACTAATTAAGCAACAACAGGGTCAGGAAATTTCTGAGCTGAACACAGATGGAGATTCAGAGAGAATCAGAAAAGTATACATGATTGCCCTCTTACTACTTTTCCCTCGGTACCTGCTTATGGCCACTCTTAGAGGTCACTTGCTGGGTTGAACAGACCACCAGTCTGCACCAGTGCAGCCTGTTCTCACGTGGGAAAGGATCAGCAGAGCCTGGGCTTCATGGATGCACCAGCATGTCAGGCAGCCAGCACTGCCATGGGGTAACTCCCCTTCTCCACTGATGGGAAGGAGTAGGAATGCTGTTAGAGTGCTGGCAGAAAATGGGTCAGTTTGGCCTAGAACAATTAAGGGCACATGCCAAAAGCCCACAGAAAACCTTCTGTACGCTTCATGAGACAAGCAAAAGAACTTTTTAATTCTAATGAGTATGAGCAGCTTTTCAAAATTACTATTTATTCCATAATTCACTGTTAACAATGTTTGTTGATTTGTATATTAGCAACCACTTCTGCACTAATAGATGTTTTTCCTGTTTGACAAGTTGCAGTGTTTATTGTCCCAACAGTGAACAAAGAAAATATCAGCAGATACCTTTCCTAATGCAGAGAAATGCCAAAGAAACTAGAAAATAACAGACATTTTAAACTGTGATAATATAAAGTTTTCTCAAAGGTATTTTAATTAACAAGGGAACTGCAGTTATAACTAAGTCCATTGCATTAAAAAATGAGTACCCCAATAATTTATTTTCAGTAAGTAAAACTTACTTCAGCTGTAATTTATGGTATATCCTTAGAGTTCAGCATCTCTCTACTAACCCTCTTCCATCCCGTACTTTTCAGGGGGCTGATTAATTTCACGTCCAAATGAGTGTAAAATATTATTTGTTTTCATTATTATCACCCTAGTAAGATTAAATTGTTAATCACTTTGATTCTAACCAAAAGCCATAAATATCTCCTTGCCCTCTCTTTTACATTTTATTTTCTATCCCATCAGACCGAAGTTGCAACAGCAGACTGGGCTTGCACACTTGGCTGCTTCCCTTCTCCCCAAGCTCAGCAGCAGCTGATTTACTCAGTTGTTTAAATAGACTGGCAGGCTCAGCTACTGCTGGTGTTCAACAGTCAGCCTCACCTGTTCAACCTATTGCTGCCAAATTCAAAGGGGTTTTTTCTCATCTTCTTTTTAAATAACACAATGGTGGAATATTGAGCTTGCACGTAGCACCACGTTAAACCACAACACACATGCTGGAGGACAGGATTGCTGAGAGACTAGAAAAACAGGTTGGGAAAAAAAAGAACTCAGTTCAAACAGGACCATTTAAAGGTAACATTGGGCAGAGATTATCAGCTCAAGGGGGACAAACAATTAGGCAGCAGTATAGTGGGGTACAAGTTGAACCTAAATCCATACTGTCAGGCCATGGCATGAGACAAGCACCATCATTGGCTGTGTGAATGCAAAGAGCTGCAAGAAACTTCAAATGACTTACTGCACTGTCCAGCACCAGCAGTGCCTAAATTTAAGCACCGTGCCTTGCTTTGGGCACACTCTACGAGAAAGAATGAAGGCGGCCTAGAGAAGAGCACATAAAGTATTCAAAGGCCTGGAGAACATGAACCCACAAGGAAGAGTTGAAAGAACTGGCTTTTAGTCCCAAAAAAAGCAAAGCCTGAAATGAAAAATGGTAATAGACTGTGAAAGAGTAGCCCAAAAAACACAAGGAAATGGATTGTTCTTGCTATGTGTGAGGGACAGAACAGGGTGCAAAGATGGGCTTAAATTGCAGAAATGAAGATATAAATGCATTTCCAGGAAAGCTTTCAATAGATAAGGATAGTGGACCAATAGAAGAGCTGATCTGAGAACGATACAGAGCCTCCATTATCATGTATTTTAAATAAAATGTAGGACAAGCATCTGTCAGCATCTGATAAGCATCTGCCCTTATTCTGAAGCAGAGGCAGTAAATTAGATGACTTCTCAAGATTCATCCAGTTCTCTTTTGTGTAAGTACATTGTTTAATTGGCTAGTCCCCACAGAACAATCTTTTCATAGATAGATACTCTGGTTCAACAAAGGACAGAGAATAAAACCATGTGATCTTGTAATTAAGTGACCTTGTGATCAGGTGGGAGCCTTGAGGCAATCTAAAGTAACTGCTAGGTTCTTTGTAGTTGTGCTCGCAACAACTACAAAAAGCATTTTGGCCACAAGAAATTTAAGTTCAGCAAATTAAGTTTTAACCTCAGTTAGTCTCCTTTATCAGCGATCATCAACTTTAAATGGCATCTTCCATGCCACAGGGGTGCTCAGTTGCTTGCTTAAGCCAGAAATAGAGTCCCCCTGCACACCTCAGGTAACGGGTCAAGTGCCTAGAAATTCCCCTACTTGTTTATATTTTTACAGCATCTGATCTCCCAAAGTGCTTCACAATGCTATGTGGACATCCCACTGAAACAGAATCAGCTCTGAGCAGACAAGGAAAATGCCGGTGAAATCTCAGCACGCTGCATACGGTAGGAAAAGAGCAGAAGAGTAATTTTGGCAATGACAAAAAGAAAAAGTGAGGCTGAATCTTTGACATGCACAGTGCAGGCACGCCCTGTTTTGAAGGATACCATTCACGAGAATTACTTATTTCTAAATGGATTCCCTGAATATATTGCTCCCCAAACCATGATTATGCACAGTGCAAATACATCCCATTTGAGCTCTCCTAAAAGTCTAATGCTTAACAGTAGGAAAGCAAACTGCATTTTCTAAATGTCAGAAAAGTTTAATAAAGCCTGAAGAAGAATATGGATGTGCCTATCTTTTACTTAGAGATGTAATTCGTAGTTATCAATGATGATGTTCATTACTGAAACACAGTGCAATGATTGAAGTACCTAATTCAAACTGTGTGCATTAACTAAAAAATAAATGCAATCATAATTCCATAGGAAGACTCCGTATGCCAGACCCTTAATAAATGTAAATTATCAGCTGAGGATCTGGTCCAACCTTGCTATATCTTCCTTCCAATTTAAAAGAAAATGCCATTAGTTGTACATAAGAGATACTGATGCTTCTTTTTTAATTAAGCACAGCAGGACTTTTACATTTGTATGGCACTGCCTAAAAGGGGCTCACAGCTCAAGCTAGTCAAAGATTCCAGACCGCTCATAGAGGACCTACAGATAGAAAGAGTCATTATGAGTCCAAGATTGGTACTAACCACAACGTCAATGACTGCTGACACTCACAAAAAGAAATGGAACCTGTTTGTAGTACACATGAAAAGCAAGAAGAGATGCTTGGCAAATATAAATGCTAATGAAAAAACTTACATCTAAATAATGCCTGATGAGTTCATGAATTCAAATTATTTCTCAGAATATTGTATTATCTGTCATTTAATAGCTTGGTTAGCGCAAGCTTGTTTCAAAGCCATCAGAAGCTGTTCTTTCTACTCCAGAGCGTGCAAAGTTAAGTAACGTCTAGTCTCAACAACTGCCCGTCTGATACACTCCAGGTAATCCTGTAGTGAAACAATAGCCTGCTTGCACAAAACATACTTTTCACTTCACTGACCTGTTTATTTACCCAGACTAAGCTCCTGCGAGCACAGCTTGTCAGAAGAGTAACTGGGCTCACAGGCCCATCGATCAATCAATCCAAACGGACGGTACAGCTTATTCTGAAGTTCGGCACAGAAGATTTTGTGAAGAAGCTGTAGGCCCCTGAAATACTTAAGAGATGTAAATAAATTCACCGTGATGTCTCTGCGTGTTGCTATGAATAAGTTAAAGGGACACTGTCAAGGTTGTTTGGCTAAGAAATTGTTAGGCACGAAATTTAAAACAAATAAAGCCCACAGATGACTTACTGTATAACCCAGTAAAAACAAACCCGAGACAGCTATTGTTTGGTGCTTGCTGCTTTTGTTTAGGGGTTTTTTGTTGTGCTTTTTTCCTTTTTTTTAATATATATTTGGGGTTTTTTTTAAATCCATGACCTTGATAGAAGTTGGTTTTCCAAATGAATCCATTACAGGGATCAGGAAGCCAAGATATATGAGAGGCATTTTTTTGGTAGGGCATTTTATCTTTGTTTATCAAAGTTAAATAATAGATGTTGGAAAGCAGATCAAATTTAAGCATGCCACTGGGAAAAAAAAATAAATATCAGAGTCCAGCAGAAGGTATAAACCAATGTGAGTTGAGAGTTTAACACCTGCAAACCATTCTTTGGAAGCTATTTTACTTCTGTATTGAATCAGAGAATTAAAATTAATTATGCTGTATTGCAGTGCCCAAAGGTTTCATAAATTAAATATCTTTTTAAGGAAGCACTAGAGTAACACTAAGTAGCAGAAAATAAAATGATATCTCTATATTTATTTTGACAAACCTACAATAAGACCGTTCTGTTTTCTGTCAGAAAAACATAAACCATGAAATGTGCTCAGAACCCTTCTCTTTTTCTGGTATTTTTTAAGTTATATTTTCATCACAAGCAAAACCCAACCTTATGGAAAATCAATTGCCTCCCCTCTAATATATACTCCTTTGGTTTCTGTTTTGTTTTAATTTGTTTTCCTCAGTGAGACTTTCAATCTCATCTTAGTCTTCTGTATTAATCAATTCCAACATCACTCCAACATCATCATGTGAAAATTCTTTTCTCTTTTTTTTTTCTTTCTTTGTCTATCTAAAAACACTTTTGGTGATATTATCCAAAACCACAAAAAAATATTCCCACCAACACAGAGTAACTAAAAAATGCATACAGGCTATGCTTAATGCATGTGCATATCTTACATCGAGTTCGCTTGTCATTATCTGGCCCGGTATTTTTTAAATAGCCAGAACACTACAGTTCAGTGGACGTTCTTCATGGTAGGAGTAGGTTGTCTCATTCATAAATGAAATATGCAGTACAGGAATCTTTATCTGGGTTACGTATTGATTATTTATATGTTTTTGAAATTAAAAAATATCAAGACAGCTTTGTGGTGCTGTTTCACAACAGGAAGATCACTGAATTTCTAGTGCTCTAAAGATTAAGATTGGGGCAATTTTTGTTTTAACCAAAATAAACATCAGAATCTATGGCCTCACATCTAACACTTAAAACCTGATTCTACAAATGTTAATGATATATAAGGCATATGTTCCTCAGAGACACCTTAGAAAACTAATTCTGTAAACATTAGAGGAGTTTTTGAGTAAACGCTAATGAAAAGATATCGTTAAAAAGATTTAAAAGATGAAAGAAAAGGTAGAAATGTGCAGCTGGAAGAAGGTAAAAAATCTAATTTCCATAACTAGTTATGAAAAATTACAGGGCAGGCATAGCATTCTGAGCAAAATAAATGCATCGGAAGAAAAAACAGAACATCCAAAGGCTTCTAAAGCGACTATTAAACTAAAGAAGTATATAACTATTCATAATCAGGAGATTCAGGTCATGGAAGTCTTGGCTGAAATTTCTGGACACGTGGAAAGAAAGCAAGTGACTTTTAAACCCTATTCACTCTACAGACAAGTTTGTGGAGGCCTCAGAATAATTTTGTCCCTAGCACCAGTGCTGGAAGCAGGCCGTATGATGGGAGTGAACTGTCAACCTGTTCTCATGTATTGTCCAGCCCCCTTCACTGAGCCCGTGCCTGAAATCTCAGAAAGGGAAAGCTTAGACAGAACTGCACATGGTTTATGCATCTTCCTCCAGCAGTCATAGAATCGTAGAATGGCTTAGGTTGGAAGGGATCTTAAAGAACATCTAGTTCCAAGCCCCCTGCCATGGGCAGGGACACCTCCCGCTAGACCAGGTTGCTCAAAGCCCCATCCAACCTGGCCTAGAACACTTCCAGGGGTGGGGTCTCCACAACTTCTCTGGCTAACCTGTTCCAGTGTCTCACCATACTCACAGTGAAAAATTTCTTCTGATGTCTAATCTAAAATTGCCTTATTCCAGTTTGAAGCCATTACCTCTCATCCTATCACTACATGCCCTTGTAGAAAGTCCCTCTCCAGCTTTCTTGTAGGCCCTTTTCAGATACTGGACGGCTGCTATAAGGTCTCCTCAGAGCTTTCTCTTGCCCAGGCTGAACAACCTCAACTCTCTCAGCCTGTCCTCATAGCAGAGGTGCTCCAGCCCTCTGATCATCTTCATGGTTCTCCTCTGGCCCCACCCCAACAGTTCCATGTCCTTCTTGTGCTGAGGACTCCAGAGCTGGATGCAGTACTCCAGGTGGGATCTCAGGAGAGCAGAGTAGAGACAGAAAATCACCTCCTTTGACCCTCTGGCCACACTTCTTTTGATGCAGCCCAAGATACGGTTGGCCTTCTGGACTGCAAGCACGCATTGCTGGCTCATGTTGAGCTTCTCATTCACCACCAACACCCCCAACTCCTCCTCCTCAGAGTTTCCAGGAGGATCTGCTCCATGATCTTGCTAGGCACTGAGGTGAGACTGACTAGCCTGTAGTTCGCTGTGTCTTCCTTTTTTCCCCTTTTGAAAATGGGGGTTATGTTTCCCCTTTTCCATTCAGTGTAACTTCACCAGGCTGCCACAACTTTTGAAATATATTGGAAAGCGGCTTAGCAACTCCATCCACCAGTTCTCTCAGAACGTGCTGATGGCTTTCATCAGGTCCCGTGGACTTGATTACCTTGAGGTACCTTAGATGGTCTCATACTTGATCTTCACCTACAGTGGGCAGTTCTCCATTCTCACAGTCTCTGCCTTTGCCTTCTGCGACTGGGGCGGTGCGGTTAGAGCGCTTGACAGTGAAGACTGAGGCAAAAAAGTTATTAAGTCCCACAGCCTAGTCAATGTTGTGGGTGACCAGGTCTCCTGTTTCCTTCCAGAGAGGGCCCACATCTTCCCTAGTCTTGTTTTATCATTGACATACTTACAGAAGTTTTTCTTGTTGCCCTTGATGTCCCTGGCCAGGGGCTTAAGCTTGCCTAACTTGATCCCTGGCTGTTTGGAGAGTTTCTCTGTATTCCTTCCCAGGCTACCTGTCCCTGCTTCCACCCTCTGTAGGCCTCCTTTTTGCTTTTGAGTGTGTCCAGGAGCTCCTTGTTCATCCATGCAGGAGTTCTGGCTTTTTCGCCTGATTTCTTCATTGTTAGGATGCATCATTCCTGAGCTTGGAAGAGGTGATCCTTGAATACTACCCAGCTTCCTTGGGCCCTTCTCCCCTCCAGTGCTTTATCCCATGGTACCCTACCAAGCAGATCCCTCAAGAGGGCAGTCTTCTCTCCTGAAGCGCAGGGTGGCGAGCTTACTGCATACCTCCTTTGCTGCCCTCAGGATCTTGAACTCTACCATTTCGTCTCAGCAGGTGGGAGGTATGACTGGATCTTGGAAGACACAGGTGAGTTTCATTCCACCTTCCTAGAAGTGCTGCGCGGCACCTGTGTAGACCTCCATCATCCAGCTCTGAGGTGTGGATCTAAGTCAAGATGAAAGGAGAAACTAAACTTCCCATGGCTTATACTAAAAATCAATACAGAATGACAAAGCACAAAGACAGAAAAACAATACAAGCAGGTGCACAATTGCTTATTTCAGCATCTCAAACTCACAAGGATAGAATCTATTTTTTCTAGTGGAAGTTGGCAACTTTGTAGTTGTCACGGTGGTGTCCTAATTTGGCTGAAAACTTCCATGTTTGGATGATTCATTATTTTCTGCCTTCCAGAACTGCCATTATGGGAGGAATACATTTTAAACTGAGATGAAGTGCTCATTTAAACGTATTGCAAAAGATGAGCTAGAAGCAGTGCACAGAGGTTGCTTTAAATTTGCCAGGTCTGACTTAAGTATTGCTTTTTTCAAATAGAACATGTAACACACTCAGCTGAGGAACTATTTAGAGTCTGATTCATTTCAGAGACAGGACTAATCCCTACCTATATTCCTTAACTATTTTAGTGCATAGTCATGGTCAGTCAAATTGCATGTGTAAGTATGCAAACTAATTCTTCATGCTTGTATGAAACATATAGTCTTTATTATCCAGAAAATTTATTGTAATCCCCTCATAGCTACTTGTTTTGACATCTGTTGGAGGACTGCTTCATTCTTCCAAAAACACAAGGTCCCTTATTCTGTTTGTGAAGTGAAGGGGGTAAGCTCATCTTCATTTACAGAGAACTAATAACTTCTCACAAGCCAGGAACTCAGAATATATGCACACATCCCCAAATCTGTGTATCCCCACCCACCCACCCAATAAAAGGCAAAAAACTCTGTGAATCTGAAGGAGTCTATTGGAACATTTTCCAAAGGACCACTTTTTTTTTTTTTTCTTTTTAAAAAAATAATAAGCATATCTTTCTTTCATTTTTTTTCAATAAAATAATTTCAGGAAAACTTTTACTTTTTTTCCCTCTTAATTCTCACTTTCACTACTGAAAAGAAAAAAGAGGAAAATATATACTTATCGCAAATATCTAGCCCTAGCTCTTTACCTGAAAAAACAACAGCTGTATCCTTATCTAATATGACCTGATTCCCAGCAAATGGTAAGTGATGCAGTTTAAGCGTTCAAATTAACAACTCTCTTTGTTCTGTTCTCAACTTATCCCCTCTATATTAACATCAAACAAATAAGAGAATCTTAGACGTCACCTCAGCATTTTGCCCTCCTCATACTTAGTACCTTCTTTATGGAAGAAAAGGCAAACCAATCACCTTTTAAAATTAGGCTCAAATAAGTGAGCTAGATCGAGTAGGTGAACATCTTACATCTAAGTTTATGAACCTCTAGAAACTGATACCTGTTTGATCATATTTGATAGGCTTCATCTCACTTTGTGTTATAAAATGCTAAGCATCTCTCAAATTTTAGCTAGTTTTCCCTGTTCCCTCCAGAGTCTCTCTAGACAGCAACTTGTCCCAACCACAATCCATGTGCATTTGATTTTGGGGTGGTTCTCCTTCTGGCGATTGGAGTAAATAGAGAGTAGGGTACGATTCATCACGTAGACATTATGCCAATTTTCAAACTTTTAAGCACCCAGTCAAGGTTTATCCAAATAATCACGTTTAAGGATGCAGATGGATATGAGCTCTCTGTTAAAATTCAATGACATTGACTCAGAGCCTGAATATTGCAGAGCATGGAGGGCACAACATTAGAGACCATGAAAATTAAGAAAATAAAATGGTGCAAGTTAGTAATACAGGAAGTCAAAACGCAGATTCCAGAAGAAGAGGAAGGACTGACCCATCGCTTCTTGTCACAGTCAAGTCATTTAAAAAACAGGATTGGGCTTTATTATCTTTACACAGTCATGAGCGTGGTCTTGAAAAATGGAACAATTATGAATTACATTCCCAAACCACAAAAAGCGAGACTGGAACAAAATGAACCAAGTTAGCCAGTCGGAAAATGTTTTTAAAAAAACCCCTAATTTTGAAAAGTTTTTGTCTGTAATCTCTCTTGTTTTCTTGTTTGGTGAGATTTTGCTTTTCTGTTTTGTACGGGGCTTGAAACTGTTACAACTTACCTCCAAAGTACTTTTTATGCGGTCATTTTCACCAAGATATATTAGCAACTGTGCAACACACCCCTGTTGGGGTCGGGAGGCAGGGGCTGCTTGTCAAAGGAAGTCTGTTTAATTCGCTAGGCTTTTTTTTGCAGACAGCTCAGACTATTTCAAACGAGCACTCCAAGTTCTTACTCAGAGTGAACCAGATCATCAAACTGTCGCTCCCACTGTGCTCACATTTAAGCATGTATATGACTTCACTCACATGAGTAACCTTCTTGACCTCTCTCTGGGATCAGGCATCAAAACTGTATTAGGGTTTGCCTGTCACCAAAATGGGAAATAAACACAAATAGTCTAGTTATGAGCTAGAAGCATATTGTGAAACTTTCAGTGAAGAAACTCCAACTTTTATCTTGAAAATTAATAGAATTCAGTTTTGTCAAGATTTTTCTGGGTTAGCATCAGATCTGAGAGAAGCCTGAAATCCTTCCAAGAGAGAATACTTTTTTGACAGCCCATTAATTTAGCCCTGCTCTCTATGTCATTTTGCTTGCCTTTCTGATCACTTCTGAATCACTGTGAAAACGACATTTCAGAGTTATGTGGGAAGGTTTTTGGGGGCACCATACTAAAAGGAAGATTATAAAAAGGATAAGAGGAGGAGTTGCTGTCTGACGCTGCAGCATTTACAGTCAAGCTAAATTCACTTATCAATTCCCATCCTATCATCTTTCATTAGTCAGTTCAGTGCAGGGTCTGAACACCTCATGGGCTACTTGTCACAGGGACCGAAAGAGAGATAAGAAATGATGTAAAACTATTTCCCTTGACAGCACAGACACAGATGGAGACTTCATTCTGACCATATTGTCTGCTTTAGTGCCATCCCTAAAGCCATTAACTATCATAATGATGGGGCTCAAGTTATTTATTTCTTCACAATTTCCTGATGTTTTTTGCAGCATTACATCAATATGCTGAGTCCTACGACAAGCTTTTGTGTTTGTCCTTGAAGGCGGCTGCCACATGCAAAATACTCGATTCACTTAGCAGCAGAAGTACAAATGGGAGTTAAAACACCAATTCTGTACAGTAACTGATCTAACACAAAACTGAAATGTTACACTCATTTGCTGCATATCTGTGCTTTCTTGTATTAGGGCTTGAGGATTTTTTTAACCTTTCTGGCATTTTAGTGATGATTAAAACCAGCAGGTAACAGTTACTGATTTGTTATAATCTGTTTCACTTCAAAGGCTCTTGTCAAAATTATCATACTTCCTGACTCATAGGAAATGTGAAAAACTACTGTTCTCTAACTATTTAATAAAAAATAAAATACATATATAGTAATGCAGACTGATAAAATTAAGAAATTTCCCTTCCATGTTTTTCACCTGCATTCCTACTTAGACAATATAGAGCGCCCTAACTGTAGAGCTCCAAGAAGCAGCTCCCTGATTCAAGATCTGGAAATGTATTTAAAACTGGAGATTACAGCAAATTAAGAAACAAGGACATCGGTGATATAGGGATGGGCCATGACTACCTAGCACCAGAAGGCTGGGTGGAGTTGCTAACAAAAGAGTTTCTCATCTTAGGATGAAAGGACTAACAAGGTTTGGCAGAAACGCTGCTTCTGACTTCAGGTTTTCCTAATCTGCTTGTTCATATCAACTGGGTATTTTCTGAAAAAGGAGCTACAAAAGGCCTGTCATAGACTGATGACCCTCTGGATGACAGGGGACACTGATATACATTGCCATGCCCTCCTGATAGGGTAACACAACTACCCCAACTTTTTCCTCAGATTTGACTCCAAAGACACCAACCAGGCTAAGATAACAACTGTTATATACAGATCTAGACAACTTAGCTGAAAGTCACTGCAATAATTTACAATGCAGCAAGTGGTGTTCAAAATAGCCCAAATAAAAAAAAAAAATAAAAAAAAATTAACTTAGGCACTTTAAGTAGCTCATTTATGAGAACAACATAATTTATCTGCTCTGTGCCAAGCAGTTTCCCACTCCAGCAGCTACCCTGACAGTAGGGAAGCAGAAAAAGCAAGACGGAATTACTACAGTGATGCATTTTGTATTCCTAACACTTTTATCCCAGGTGTAGTTATGTCAGTTTTTACATGTCAGGCCAAATTCAGCCCTTGGATACCACTCACAGCCGCCGGCATTTCTGATGGGGCTGCACACACATCTGCCTCCGCAGGGCAGAGTTTGCCCCTTAGATCAGTGCAGGCATTTTAAGAAGTGTTTACATACATGCAGAAAATTATGAGAGAAGCGTCCTGAAGAGTTGTGAAATCCACCCCACCGTTTGTCTGATTTCATTTACTTAGAAACTAGCTTAAATTACCAGTTCCTCCAGTTAGCCTACGTGTGATCTGTGGAGACTCCCTTTTTGCTGTGTTCGTCCTCCCCTGTGAGAGCAGGTATTCACACTTGCGCTATTCATAGCGCCGCTTCTCAATACAGCGCAGCAACCCAATTTCGGTGTAATTGGAACGGTAGCTTTGATGCTCAGAGCTACTGCTCTGCAGAAAGTAATAGGGAGATGTTTGGTCCCTGTAATCATAGTGATGTTTATAATTTGCTGCAGAGTAATTCAGCTAATAGGATCTTAACTAGAACAAGCTCCGTGGTGAATGCATAGCATGAATGTGAGCATGTGCTGGACTAACAGTCCCTTGCAGGTGATAAAACTGGTTGCCAGCTTGAGTGTCGTGAAATTTAACAGGATAATTTGCCAAAGTTGTTTGAATCCTCTTACTGTAAAAATTTGACACATTCATATATCAAACACGCCTAGTCAAAAGGTCTCATTCATTTAAACCTCAGGTTACAGAGATACTGTGTAATAGCTGGACCAATTTGTGACAGGCCAACTAACAGCGTGTGTGTGTGCATGTACACTTACAAGTGTCCATACGCATATGCAGGTACATGTACTCTCACACACTCCTTCCCCTCTCTCCAAATAATCCCTAGGGTAGGGACAATGCAGGAATTTAAAATAGCCTCTTAAAATAACTATGTCCCTCATACTAAAAATTATTTTTTATTCCTACATCCTTTGAAAGGGAAAGCATTTTCTTTTGGAAAAACTGAAAGCCAGAGGCTACAGCTGAGGTTCCTATTTCCACATACTTTTAAAAAAGTATCAAAAGTCAGTGAAGTTTTACTAATATTTGTAACTCACGCACCTCCCAAATGAAGACTATAACACTCTCTTTGCGTTTACCTTTATGCACAATGTTATCTTTTTGAACTCTGATATCTAGTATCATTTTAGGGCTAGAAACAGTAGTGAAAGAAAGGTTTCCATTGGCAAGCTGGGAGCACTTCACTTGCCCTCCAAAGGCCACAGACGTAATTAAACACAGGAAAATGAGACGCATGAGGTACTTCAAGTCTGCTCCATGAAAATAAAAATACAATAACCACTAAAAAGCACGTTAATTACATTTGCAAATACATATTTCTTTGTGAGGAACATTCAGTAGATTAAAACTCTAGTGATTTATGGACTGAAGATGCATTTCATATGCCCTGTGGAACATCTGTATCAGTCAGATTCTAGTTCCTCTGTGGTGTTTTTCATATGCTTTCATCTAATTCTGGAATAGTACAAGCCAGACCCTGTACGCTCTACAGAGACCGTACCTTTGCAGTGAACAGAACATGCTTAAACAAACCTGCAAAGTGTTGAGTAGCCCTAGACGGCACATAATGTTGAGTCCCAGCTACGAGCCTCCTGGCACTGAGATACAGCATTTGCACAGTTGCAGAAGTTGCCACTTTTTACATTCTTTTCTCTTTTATTGGAGCAGACTGAACGACAGGCAGGGCTGCCAGAGAACAGTAGCTTTTGATTTCATGTCACACTGAAGTCCTCCACTGCAGAAGTCTAGCATTGACAGGAACACTGAATGTATTTAGTGTTTGGACTCTTTTCCTCCGCTCTTAGAATATAAAACAAAATAGAATTTCTCTCCTGATAAGAGAAAATGTGAGCTTGTAGCGCACAGGCCCTGGAAGGCTCATACATTTTCTCTCACTAGTTTCACCCCTCAGCAGTGAAGTACGGAATAGGTTTTTATAAAGATTAGAATGTAAGTGGGCGTACACCTGTATAGCCAAGCTTATTATTGACAGCTTTCATTTCTGCTCCACTGGTGCATAAAAATGTGTGGCGTCAAAACACCAGTCCAATTTAGTTGACAGGCAACAGCTATATGCCTTTCCAAAGTAGAGGTTTAGAAAAGAAGCTCATGCTAAATAAAAAGCTCCTACTTGCGCAACCTCTGTTCAATTAAATGACTGCTTTCACAGCAAATTCTCCTTCAGAATTCTTGTCATTCAGGATTTCTATGCATTTTTACAGCTCTGTATGTGTATATATCCTGGTGCTACGTGAAGAATCACATTCCATTTCACTGCCAGAAACAAGACCAGATTTCCAAACACAGACAGTGAACTCTGAGCCGCAGTAGTCTCTCCTGGTGTCCAGGCCACCTCTATGTGCTTGCCTCTACCTCTCCCCTCTGGGATGTTTCTGCTGTTGTTGAAGCTACCCTTTCAGGAAGATGCAGCAGGCATCAGTGAGGCTTCACTATATGTTCCTTATTTGGCTATATTCTTATCCCACTTTGCAGGAGTTACAAACAGCAATTTTCCCCTCAGTCTTCTGCCACTGCCTTCACCATATGAGTTGAACACCTTCTACATAAAAATCGGTATTAAGGTCCCTAGCTGACTTCAGACCATTGCGAGCACTTCTTCCCACAAAGATCATCATTTAGGGGAGGGTGTAACTGTGGTACCTGCATATACACACACTTCTCATTTACATCCACTACTACCTGATTTGCACATCATAATCACCAATCTGTGCAAAAACATGGCAAGTGGGCATCTTACTAACCACACACAACTGCTGCATAGATACCTGTGTGTTATATGCTAGTCCGCACACCACTGTGAATTTGTCAAAATCAGGCAACCCAGCTTCAATAACTGTACAGAACTGCACAGCTCTAGAATCTATATGCATATAAGCCAATTTTGATAGAGGAAACCATGTAACAAAAAAGGCGTAAATTTCTTTTCAATAATACTCTGGCAACGGGGGGGGGGAGGGGAAATCAAAACCTCTATCAACTTTTAAAGTGTTTCTTGGAAGAAACCATGTATTGCTTAGACCTTCTTTCAGTTACAGCAACACATTTTTCTTTGTTCCAGTGGTGTAACTACAAACTGCATTGACAGCTGAGAATTTGAAGACATTTAGGTGTATTGTTTTTAACTTTAGAACTTTTCTATTCCTTATTTCTCTATTTTTTAACAGTTGAAGTTAAATTCAGTAACCACTGAACTGACACTGCAAAAAATAGTTCAACAGCAACAACTATTTTTATTATTACTACTCAGAGACAGAAGTTGACATGAGGAAAGGGAAACCCCCACCATGTGTGAGAATCTGGAGATACAGAGCTTATCCTCTCCTCAGTGACAGTCACTAGTTCAAATCCCATTCAGGGATGGGATTTTAGTTAAATCCATTACTTAAAATCTCATTCAGGCCAACAACAAAACCACCTCTATTTCCTAGCTATAACTTGTGCAACCCACTAGAAAACTGGGTGTGATCATTTTGTTTCCTTGTGTGTGCAAATTTTAAGAGGTAAAGGAACTTTCAAGCAATACCAATAATGTTACCCTAAGGTCAGAAAGAAAGCAAGCAGGTAGGAAACGTGCTGTTCCGACACAAAGGTGGTGTCTTTTCTTGGTACAATCTAAGGGCAAGACAGAGAAGATGTACCATGTACCTGTTTTGGGAATTCATTCAGGAATGCTGTTCCCAAGGCAGGCCAGCAGACAGCTAGATACAGACACAAAACCAGCCGTCTGCCCTGACCCATTCACCTCGTATAAGGTGAAAGGGGACATCATTTTACATTCTTGTCTTACTTCTCAAGTCACACAAAAAGAATCCTTGTTACTGGCCTTGTATTTTGGAAAAAAAGATTACACAAGGAGTGATTCCGGATCCAACAGAAAAGAAACCTGGCAAAGCTTTCCGTTTCCACACAGAGCCTTGGGAGATTTGCCCTTCAGCTCCAAACAGAAGCCTAAATGGTGTTTTTACACTTTCCTTCCATTATTGTCCTTGCCTCACTGATGTGAATAGTGCCACTGAATTAAGTGTCCTCAGTGTGACACTAGGGAATTGCAAAATATAACTGTTGGAATATGTTGCTATTCACTTGTGTTTACATATTTTTTAAAAAGAAAGATTTGTGTCTTTGTGTCTTAAAAAAAAAAAAAAAAAAAAAGAAAGAGAGAAGGATGAGTCCNTAAAAAGAAAGATTTGTGTCTTTGTGTCTTAAAAAAAAAAAAAAAAGAAAGAAAGAGAGAAGGATGAGTCCCAGTGGAATTTTGAAGCATGCCTAATAAGCTGATTTAGTAGCTAACAACTTTGGAAAAAATTGTCATTTAAATGCTGTAAAATAGTTTCTGCTCTCAAAGACTACCAGTATCTGGGGAGTCTTTATCATGTTTCTGCCTCCAGATGTAGCTCATCCCAGTCACTGAAAATGAGAATGGCTAGATGCGAATAAATCAGTGTTTCCACTTATGTGATCTTCATGTCTGAAATTACTGGACTGACCCCAATAACCCACCCACCCCCACTTATTTTATTTGTGGTTTTGTGGTTTGGTTTTTTTTAAAAGACCTATGGGGCTTTGGATCCTCTGTAAGTAAAAATGGAAAATGCGAAATGCTGCCAGGTTTCACACAGCATATGTGACTAGCAAACTCTCCCTGTTGTTTGACACTTGAATCATTTCACGCTAACTCTGCTTCCCTGCGTACACACACAGACACCACCTGCATGGTTGCACATATGCACCCACACAATCATGGAGTGGTAGAGTGGACAATCACGTTTGCTTTGAAGACAGCTTCCCATCAAGTTAGCATATGGTGATAGCACGCTGAGTGACAACTGGATGATTGGTTTCTGGGACAAACTCAAGCTTGCAGCCCTGAGAATAGCAAAGTAAGAGGTTTTTAGGGAGGTGATGCCCCTGCCTTTGGGAGGACAGCTGTCCAATGCAAGAGCATCTCCCAGAAGACTGGAATTGGCAATAGCTGGTGTGCTGTTCTTTACTGAAGAGAATAGCGCACTGCAGAACAGATGACTGAACGTGAAATAAGGAAGGTGAAAAATAAGAGAGGAGGGAAAGAAAATAAAAATCCTTATTTCTCTCCAGTGACGGATATGCAAGCAAATCAGATGATTGCTGTGGAAGAAAATTAGCACCCTCTCCTGCCACATATTGTTGTTGTCTGGAGCGCTACGCTCTGCCGTGTCTTTCTCTCCTCATATAAATATCATCCTCACCTATTTCATTTTGATCGGCTTGTGGGACTGCTGCACAGTCTGCCATCAAATTGTGTTTGGTCTCTGTTTTCCAGTTTGTGACACTAGATGTGTGGAAGTGATTGGACGGGATAAAATGCTTTATGTACTAGCATTTGTCTAAGCCTGCTTGTCCCTCATTCTCTGACCCTATCAGATTTTGCATTCAATTCCACTTACTTATGGTAATTTTCACTTAAAAAACAGAGGTAAAAAAAGCCCCTTCCCTGCCTCACAAGCTTTGCTGCTTGTCTCTTCTCCACCCATCACTTCCCTTCCACTTTCTCTGCCACATTTTCCTTGGAAAACTGGAAACACGTTTCCCTTTTCTTCCACTTTGTGGTTCTCCATCAGCCTTCTCATCCCTCAATCCTTCTGATGAAGTTTTGGTTTTTGTTTTGTTTTGGTTTTTTTAAAATTTTATCTTTGGAATATAGATAACAAACAAAAAAAATGACAGTGCTTAGTTGAAGCCCAGATGATAGTGGGCCATTCTGAATGAAATACAGAAGACAGTATTATAGCAGGCATCTTAACATACTCAGTTCTCATTTTCAGATCTCTTTTAATGCTATGTAGCTAAACCAAATACAATAGACCTATAATAATATAACTGCCAGATTCTCTCCTGTAAGTGACATCAGAGGAGGACATGCATGGATAGTACAGTATTTTCTTCTTTCATGAGTAAAGATACTGGATTTTCAGTTTTTAAAAAATACATGATTTCCCTCTTTCATATAACAGTTCATCACCTAAATAAAATAAGGTACTAGATAAATTAAATCACATCCTGAGGAAAAATTCCTTTCTATTAATATAGTTTTCCAGAAGTCATTTTTCTTCTTGCAACAATGACTTATTTCAATATCTCTCATTTGAAAACAGTATGTCAGAGTGGGACAGTGACCTAATGCTCTCTAAAAACAGCAACTGCACTGAAAACTAACAACTGCACTCTTTAATGTAGACTGAACTGACCAATCCCACTCCATAATACAAATGCCAGTAAACATAGTTTAAGTTAATTGCATAAATCTCCAAGAGAGATGGGTAATTGTACATAGGCAACTGTATTATAAATAATCATCTACATAATCCTATTTTATACAGCTTCATTTTTAATTATATTAGCTAGAAGAAAGAGACGGACGAGGAGGATAAGATCTAGATTTGGGCTTCAAATAGATGAGAAGCGTTGTTTTCATTTCAGAGAGTTATAAATGCTCATTTATCTTAATTTTTAAAGTGTTTCTCTAGTAAGGTAGGGACTGTAAAAATCTGATGTCAATTGCTTCTTGAAAGCCCTCTTCCCTCCCAATCACATAGAACTCTAGCATCCTACTGACCTTTCTCCTATCTCCACAAATCCCCTGACTGTTTATATTTAAGGCTATTATTTTATAAATGTAAATACATACATCAGTGGCAAGTATACACATGAGCTCTAGAAAGGCTCCAATGATCAGTGTGAGCCTTCATAATTTTGGTAGGTGACCTTTGTTTCTGCTGGAGCAAAGGACACAGTTCTAAGTGCTGCAGACCAGTTTTTGCCACAGCACAGTTCGAAGAGCACAATGACAAAAATATATACCTATTAAGATTTTTGTCAGTACTTAGATGCTTTACTTTGTGCCTAAGGTGAAAGACCTACAGTTATCATTGGTTTAGCTAATGGAGCCAGTATCACATATATACAGAGCAAATGGTTTAATCATTAGAACAGATGCTTCTGAGCTTACAGTCATGGATTTAAACCCCAACTGGGAATTCACTATTAGCCCTATCATTAGCATAAACTGATTGCTCTGATTGGCTAATCACTTAATTAGGAAAGAGATCCTTAATACAGAACCATTTTGGAATAGCTTTTATAACTACAAGATTTTTTTAGGCACATTCGGTTTAGTCTTTAGACTCTACTTATTACTTGCCATCTACGTGGCTTTCCAAAATCTTGTATTATCATGAATATACCATGGAGCACATTGATTTCCTTCTCATTTTTGAAACTTGTAAACTGAGAATAGATAAAGGATGAATTTTTGCTCACCTTTCTATACTGATTTCTTCAAATTCTCCAATGTTCTTCCCCATCACAATAGCAGCATATTACAAAGTAAAGTTTCACTGTCAGCTCCTTCACTGCCCTTAAAGTCACAAGCTAACATGGCCCTTGAGTAACACAAGTGTAGTTCTTGGGTGCAAAGTAAAAGACCCTGTGTTGCCTCATAGAGCAATTAAGCTACCATCTACATTCCTTACAAGGATTGCCCTAACAGTGACACGAAAGGAGGAGCTGAGTATTCTAGTTAAAGATAATGGATGATACAATATGTTATGCTGAAAAGGTATGAATAAGATATAAGGAAATTGTTTCAAAGGCCAGCCCAGCAATTCTCCGAAAGAATCCCACGGGGTTTGCTGCTTTCCTTCTCCGATGAGCCAGATTAACCGCCTCGCTCAGTGGCATCACAAAGTAACTAGTTTTAAACAGCACTTCAAGAGCTTTTTAAAAGCAAGAATTAAGTGAGTCTGTCTCGTTTAATTTCATTTAATGTAAGCGAGCCTCTGAACTGCATTCCTTTGCTCTAACACTGAGCTTGAAGCCTTGCTGGCTGATTAATGCCGAGCTGTTTGAAGTATACTCTTTTCTTATCTAGCACTGTGCAGGCCTCACTGCAGCCTGGGGAGACCCGCTGGTAAGTCAGAGCTCGGGGAGATTTTTGTCTGCTCTTCACAGAGGGGGATGGAGGCCAGATAAGCCTTGTGCCATAAAACAGAAAACAAAATGAAAACCTGTTGCCAATCCGGAAAAACTTGTTTATATGGAAACCAGGGGGAACGCACCGCACTACAACACTGACTTGCTCTGTCTGCCTACTTGCGGATGACTATCACTGCATTAACGCAGTAATGTTCTCTCGATTGAAAATAATCAGATACCATCACCAAAAACCTTTTATTTCTCTGCAGATGTCCTTTTCAATTCTATTTGACCTTCTGACTAGTCTAAATGTGCATAATAATCATTGAAGGAAGGCTAAGAAGGATTTGGTGAGCCCCTGAAAGGGTAGCTACGGAGACCCATCTTCCTGGACTGTGGGCCAGTTAACTTCACACTGTGTTCACAGTGAACTTCACCCTGTCTCTCTGATCTTTTGAAATCTACAGTCATTAGGGATCCCAAGGAAATAAAATTTAAGGCACTTTCACTAAAACATTGGAAGCAACGTACACACTTGTACATTGGTGATTATTTCTGTTGCCACACAGTTAAGATGGAATGCTCATTGGAAGCACATCCTGGATGTATCTTGTATTTTCTTTGCTGCTAGAAAGGTGCGGAAATATCTGACTTTGACAGCATTAAATGATACTTCATTCTAGTAAGATGTTTAAAGCTGGTTGATGTTGGAGCCGAAGAAATGAAAACAATACATTAGCAGTTCTTGTCTTAACTTACTGTGACAGTTTTGTGTAGTCACCAACTGAGAAGAACAGCTCCCTCATCAACAGCATCCACAGAGATCAAGACATGAAAATACTAAAATTGAAGGTGTTTCCTTGTAGCTTTCAGGTGAACTTAAAAGAAGTCTGAGAATAGGTGAAAGACTTCAGAAGCAACATTCTAATAAGAGTTGGCTGAAGCATGTTTGTCTGTCAGTGCTGTTATGTTATTTGAAAGGATTGTGAAGCATTAATGGTCATAACACTTGAAAAAAAAAACAACAAACCAAACCACAACAAAATCTCTGAGCTAGAAAATGAGGGGAAAAAAAGAGTCTTCTTTTGAACTATATGCCATCAGGAAAGTTTCCATCTCAAAAATACTTAGGCAAAAGAAAAGAACTTCTTCACTTCTTTGCTGGCAAACCTCAACTGCACTTCATGAAAGTGATACATTGTTTTGCTGACCAGATGAACATTAGGTGATCTTAATTGTATTAAGGTCAAGATGATCTAAGAATACAGGACATTTTGTATGAAGAGAAACTGTCTTTTATTAGTTAAGCTGGTAGGGTTAGAAAAGAAGGTGGGGTGGGGAGGTGAGAAGCAGCAGACCCAATGAAGAGACTGGCCCCAATACATAGAGAAACTTTTGAGGACATGTTATGTTCCCTACACTGGATCCTTTTTCCTCCTCCCTTCTCACTTCGTCTCCCCAAAGATTTTACCTGAGTTTATGCAAAATGTTATCCCTCATTACAAACTGTTATGTCTTTAGATAGCCTTTATGGCAGAGCACCGCCTGACCACCACAGGTCAGAGAATTACGCACTTCAGAGAAAAAGTCTGATATAATACCCACACATATTGAGAGGGTGGAGGCTCTCACTGTGGAAAATTCGCATGTCTTCGGATGAGATTCTAGCTAATTACACGCTGTGAGTATTCATGTATAAAAAAAAAAGATCTGACTACAAAAAGCACATAAGATTATTAGAAAACATTTTAAGATGAAAACAATCTTTAGCATCAGCAATATAGATACTCAATGTAAATTTGAATGTATATCTAATGAAGTCTTATGAAAATTCCTCTTCAAAATCTTTAGATGGTTTGCTGTTTATTTTTGCCTTTTCTCACTGCTTTAGTCACCATTAAGCAATTTCAAGTTTCTAGTATGAGACTGCTGCTTCTTCTCCTACCCTCCTGTTCCCCTATTCTCTCTTCATCCTCCCCAAAACAGATACTGCCTTTTCATGTACACCGCTGCTTCACTACAGATACTGAAGATTATTAGGCCATGATTATACTTGAAAAATATTTTTTGAGCATGAAATATATTAAATGAAATGGATTTGCTCTACCTTTGCATCATGCAGAGCAACCCCGTTCTTTCCTGCAACTTTTAAAGGGAACAAAAGTGAGTGCATTGTCCTGTATCACTACTCACACTGCCAGCCTTCAAAAGTGAAATTTGTCAGTGTAAACAGGACTGTAACTATTAAAAAAATGTATTTGGCAACACAAGTCCCACTACAGTATCTTACTACAAAGTAGATTTTAAACAATGCTTAAAAGGCTCAAGAAACATTATCTGCTAACTATGACCCCATTGGTGAGGCCACTGTGGTCTCACCAGCCCTCCTCCCATACAGGTTAGTTCCATGGATACATTACTCTGTGGCTGGAAAGATTTCCTAAATAACTGAATCAAACAAATAGATGAGAGATCTCGTTACCTACCATACTTTCAAAAAGCCTAGCTTTTACGGCTGTAGACTGATCTTCCAGATGTAATCTCAACAGTATAAATCACAATGGCAATCTGCATGTGAAACCTAATACGGATGCTCATCGTCTTTGATTGACCTTTGTCAAAGACAATTTCCTAAAGATGTTTTCTTTTAGAGTCTTACAAGAAAACAAATGTCTTTCTACTGGTCTGGAGCTCATTAATAACATTAATTCAGTGTTAATCCACTTTACATTAAAAGCAGTGTCATTAATTTGCAATTACACAATAAGCGTAGTAAATCACAATGCGTGTTTGGAGGACTGCATTTCAGCCTTAGATGTAAACTGTTGCTTTCTTAAAGCAAGGCAAAGTTTGGAGGGAGATGTAGTATCTCTTATTAGACTGACAGAGCTAGGGAATAACAATTTTTTCTAAACCTTTAACTACATTGGAAACCAGGGATTAGATTTGTTTTGTAGCAGATGCTTTTAATACAGGCATCTCTTCCTCACATTATAGTTTGGATGCTGTATTTGTATTCAAAACAACACACTTTCATGTTCCTACAGATTGTGCCGTGCCTGCTTTTAGTGTAGTGATTAGAGCATTCGGTGGTACCTTTCATATCTATTACAATCCTAGTGAGGGATACCTCTCTACTCTGGAACTGGTTTGTTAAAGCAAGAGGCAGAAAGACTGTATGTGTTGTTTGGATTTTCAAGTTTGCTACTGCCAACTACAAGGCTCTCTATAAATACCAACCTCTGCTTTTCAAGAATTCTTACCTGTACAGGACAAAAACTGTCTACATAAAGGAAATATGGATTCTTACAAAGATATCTCTTCCCAATTAAAAAAAACAAACAAACAACAAAACCCAAAACAACAACAAAACCAAACAACAAACTAACAAAAAACCACAACAAAAAACAAATTGTATCATTGTTAGTGGAGACAATTGTTATATAAAACAAAACAAAACATACTTCATAAGCAGAGAGCAAAATGAGCACAGAAGTAAAATATAGTTCTGAGACTGAGCTAGACCTCACATTGAGATCAAAGTGACAGAAGTAACATTCAAAAGCACCGCTTTATCTTTCTGTGACTAAGGAGTTCAATAGTGCACATTCTCAGAGAAGAATACACTTAGTCACCTCTACTGTGCATGAAAAAGTGCTTCTGAAAATTCTCTGGAAATCAAGTGATTTCATTAGGTTGATGTTTTCTTATTCATTGTCCACTGATTTATGGTATCAGAATGCACAGCACTACATCAGATACTGCAAACAGGAAAACGCCCCAAACACATTTGGGGGTTTATCTAAGTTTGGGGCTGAATTCAAAAGGACATTTAGATGCTAACCGCTGACTGCCGCATCGTCTGCTTTTGAGCTAGTCCCTCTGGTGGAACCTATGTTCCCTGTGAGGCACCTGGATTTCATGTACCTGGCCTGCACGTGCTGAGTGGGCAATTGCCTGGCCAATAAGAAATGCTGTGGATGGAGGATCATGTTATATTTAATCTCCTTGTAATGCTCAAGAATCCTTAAGAATCCTTAAATCCTTCAGGCTGCAAGGAGACATCCTCTGATATTCTCCAGTGTCTTCCAAAATGCTCATACTCCCTCATGTCCTTAAAAATCTAAGGAAAAAATACTTCCTTTGGGAACAGTCTATCAGCAGCAATGATGATGACGCTCTTTTTTTTTTTTTCCCACTGCTAGTCCACCTTTTTATATTGTTTATATTGAAGCTACTCCACCCTACAGAAAAGAATTTAAGATTCACTGTGCCAGAAACAGAAGGAAACTGAGTAGGACTGTGAAGCACTACGATCAGAGCACTCACTGGGCACCAGGCTGTCACAAAAACCTGTTTCTGTATTTCATCAAATTAACACTTATTGCAACCTTCAAGAGATCAGAGATATCTGTTCCAGATAAGAGTCTTCAAGTAACGCAGGTTGCAAAAGCACCTAAGCCTGAGAGCCAGACAGAAGTGGTTCGGCTGAGTCCTGGTAACACAGAGACTCATGAATATCCACACTCAAGATTCTAAAAACAAATCTAACATATTTATAAATATGTTATGGGTTTTATTATTCCAGCTATTATTCCAGGAGAGGTTGTTTCCCAGCTATTTGTACTAAACATAGGGCAGTTTCCACTTCAAAACTGGGGCTTTCCTCATTAATGGCCTGCAGCCCTTTCATGATCCTCAAGGTGGAAGACACTCCAAGGTTCAAAATACGGCTATCCATCTACATTGTGTGACATGGATGGCATACAGGGAAAGCTTCTCCTATTCCCCAACCCTCACCCTCAGTTTTTTCCTTATGGGCCTACAAGACTGTGCTTTAAACTGAGTCAGATTAAGGAAAAAAAAAAAAAAAACCAAAACAAAACAGGTCTTCTGCTTAGACAGCACCTCTTTCCATTTGTTTTTTAAGTCTGCCCAAGTAATTTTCCACTCTCTTCTTCTGATTTGAAGGATAGCTGCTGTGATTGTCTGATCTCCATCCATAATCTCTATTGTCTCTTACTGTGCATTGGCTTTTAGAAAAAAGCTGCAAGTATGCGCTGAGAAATGAAGAGTCTTAAAGAAATTTATGATACAGCTAATAACTACCAAGAATGAAAAAGTTGCCATTCTAGTCTGTAACATACACTGGAAACATTAATTTAAAAAATCTCAATTACTGCTGATTATTGGCTTGTTGAAAATTTCAAAGGACAGCAAGGTCTGATCCTCTTCATCTGCTGTAGTTGTGCATTCTGCATCCATATGCCAGTCATTAGTTCCATTTCACTTCTAGCCAGGACGGGGCAATGCAAGCTAATCTATGTCATCATGTGATGTGCTTCAAAATGACAGCTCTTTTCGATGAGAAGCTGATCAAAATTGCAACCACGAAGAAGGGAGGGAAGGGAAGGGCACCTAAAGCCAGCGGATTTCTCAGAACTTTGGCAACGGGCCAGCTGATAGCAAAACAGGCACCAACAGGCACAAGAAACAGCTGACAATAACAGCTAAACCAGACTTAGGCTCCACAGGAATCAGTCCCTGAAAGCCATGGCGGCTTACAAGAGCCTCTGGTGGGAATTTTTAGACAAAAGACCCAAACAGCTTGCAATGTTCTCATTATCTGCAAAACAAAGTGCGTTAATAAGTATGCCAAAACGCTCTCTGTTTCTGAAGTCTATATGCTACAGACCTTTCTTCTTTTCATCACTGAAAGTTGGAAAAATATTATCTTTAACAGGCGAGAGAGCTGGGCTGGGCATAAGGGGCAGCTTAATACATAGAACACATCAGCCAAACTCATTTTCATTCTCTCCAGATTTCTTACAAGAAATTTCTTCTATAAACCCATATTCGTGTTATCATATACAGAGCATTAAATGAACTTCATATCACACTAAAATAAGAGATAAATAAGTCTTGTGATTCATCTTTATGGACTTATTTTAAATTACTTGTAACTCAGGTCCTACTGTAATGTTAAAACAAAAATACTGCATATGAAAACAGATAGGTATGAACTGTATGTATATTGCTCAAAAATATCTTAAAGGGAGAGGCAATTCATTGTGAAAAAAATTATGAAAAATTAAGATATCCGCCTCAATTACATTTAGGCTTGATCCAAAGACTGTTCACGTCAATGGTAGATTTTGCTGATTTTGAGGAGCCTGATGTGAACAGGTCACATTCAAAGCTGTCATTTTAACCTCTTTCCTTCATTGAAAAGTAGGTTATCCAAATATATTATATGACGGTTACTCATATCTATTATCAGTATTGAAAGTATCATCATTAATAAGAAAGAAAAACACTACCGTAAGTCCGTGATCTGAGCACAAAATGTGGGTTACACATCTATTTTAGTAATTACCTCAGTGTTCTTTAACTAGCTCATATGATGTGATTAGATAAAGCAGAATAAAACAATGCACTTTCTTCCTATTCCCAAATATGTAAAAATGACTAGCTGGACATGAGCTCCCCGCAAAACCATTACATGTTGAAGGTTGTGCCATTTGTCAGTGGAAAGGTCATTTCACTAACATTTGGAATCATGTCTTATAATCTGACATGTGACTTAACATCAAAATGATTTGAGCATATTAACGTAGCAATTTTTTTCCTCCAGACTCGTATAAAGATTAATGATGTGGGTCCAGCTGATGCCACCCTTCTGCACACATCCGATAAAGAGATTGGACAAATAAATAGGCAATTGATTTTCTAGAAATCCTCCTCAGAATTTGGAAATTTCTAAATCTGGAAATATTTGCCACCTTTCTCCTTTTAGAGAGATAGAAGGCTCAACGGATGCTGTGGAGCTGAGAAGGAAAGGAACGAAAACTGTATAATGCCACACACCTCACCTTCTATCCTGGCACTCATAGACCATGAATGCCAGCTTCCTGGACTAAAGCAAGAGGTGCATGTTTCAAATGATCTGCCATGTATCTTACACAGCTCAGAGTATACAGGTTCTCCTACAACTTTGCCAACTTTTAACATCTGTCCCAAAGCACTTCGGGCAGGCAGCTTTATGAAAATATTACTGGATAAGTCTCCAGCAATACATAGTCCCAAAAGCAGAATAGTAAAGATTAAAACAGAAGAGAGGAAAAGAGTGCTAAGGTGGAGGGGATACCATGGGGGCTGGGTGAAAACAAGGAACCTGGCAGGACAAACAAATACAGTGAAGGACTATCAATGTGGAATTGGAGCACCCTTGTACCAGTCTGGCCCCAGGAGTGTGGTCCTTCAGAGAGTCGGCGCTACGTCGGTGTACAGCTCAGTCCACACGCGCACAGTGGTGGTTCACTCCATGCCTACAGCACTGCCTAGAAAATGCAAAGGCTTGGCATTTCTGAGCTTTCTTTGCTCTAAGTAGCTTCATTTTACCACATGCTGGCCACTCCATCTTTTTTAACAATTCCTGATAACAGAATAGAAAGCAGTGCTGCTAGACTGCCCTTCACTTGGGTTAATGACTCCTGGAATTCTCCTAATGGGATTTAATTGGTGCTATATTTTGACAGTAGTCATTCCATATGCATCTACTGATAATTGCCTAAGATCCAAAGACAGTTAATGAGCAATAATAATGCCAGTTGTTTGCTTTAGTTTTCTTCTAAAAATCTGTCTTTCTTTAATGGTTAATACTGTTGATTCCTTCTGACATCATTTGTTCAAAACCAAAAATAACCTGTATATAAGCCAACAGTTTGTCCTTCAGGTAATGTGGAAATTTTATTTTATGGACAATGCTTTCTAGAACATTACTTCATTCACCCACCTACACATCTGTTCTAGGCAAGGCAGGAAAGACACTATCTCAATCTATCCAGGAAAGTAAACCAGGATTATGCCAGTTTGTAAAGACTACTGGTTTATGGGTGTTACTTGCATGTAATGCTTCCCCCTCCCTGCCGCTAGAAAGTAGTTTGGCTGAATTTGCAAAGGTTTCAGTTCACTGCAATATACATTTTATTTAACAAGAAGCCCCCAATCCACAAACACTTCACCACATGAACACACAGGATAAACATGAAGTAGTTACACTGAAAAAAGAAATAGTTTTACTTGACAGAAGTGAAGAGAAAGTCTTTCTCAGTGAGCTGCTGAACTAAGATTCAGTGTTTGTCTCCTTCCCTACTGCCTAACACCCTTCAAAACTGCCCTCCCAGGGCAGTTCAAATGACAGAAGCAAGCATAAGATCTCTGTGACTTTTAGAGAAGCCTATTCTCTCAAGTCACATGGGCTGGGACCTGTTATTTAGGCACCCAAATATGTCTGAGAACTGGTCCCTACATATATGAAATAATAAAAAATGAATGCAGGATTTTTACGGCAGCATCATAGGCTGGCTGGCTGACTGGCTGGTAGCCTCAGTTGAAAATAACACGGTCAAAAATTCCGGTTTACAAGGGGGGGGGTGTGGGTGTGTGTGTGTAAACACATAAATAATACACACACACAGGGTGTTTTTGTTCTTCCTTTTAAATGAGCAGTACACATTGAAAAATCATAATTTTTCATAATAAGAAAATCATCTTATTCATAGCCAAACCCCTAAAATTTTCAGAAATATACCCAGACAGGCTCAAAACACCAAGGAACTTTTATGAGATGACCATTTGCTAGACATTTCTATTTAGAGAAGTAACTGGGGTTGCTTCCCAACTGGGGTTGGGAGTGCATTCCACACTAGGCAAACTTTCTATCTGAACAGAAAGGTGCTTGCTGATGTCATTGTGAGGTCACTCTCAATAATCTTTGAAAGATCATGGTGACTGGGATGTGCGCTTGAGGACTGCAGGAAAGCAAATGTCATTCCTGTCTTCAAAAACATCAAGACAGAGGACCTAGGGAATGACTGGCTTCATCTCGATCCCTGATAAGGTGGTGAAATAACCAGTCACGGAAACCATTTCCAGGCACACGAAGGACAAGAAAGTCATTAGGAGTAATCAGAATGGCTTCATCAAGGCAAAGTCATGCTTGACCAGCTTGATAACTTTGTGATTAAATGTTCGGCTTGGTAGGTGAGGGGACAGCAGTAGATAATCTATCTTGATTTCAGGAAGACTTTCAACACTCTCTCCCATAAGATCTTCATAGAGCAGCTGATGAAGTATGGGTTGGATGAGCAGACAGTGAGGTGGACTGAAAACTAGTTGAACCCCGGGCCCAAAGGGTAGTGATCAGTGGTATGAAGTCTAGTTAGAGGCTAGCAAACAGTGGTGTAGCCCAGGGGTCAATACTGGGTCCAATTCTGTTCAGTACCTTCATTAATGATCTGGAATATGGGTTTGCTGATGATACAAAACTGGGAGGAGGTGCTGGTACACCTGAGGGTTGTGCTGCCATCCAGAGTGACCTCAACTGACTGTTGAAATCAGCTGACAAGAACCTCATGAAGTTCGACATGGGGAAGTGCAAAGTCCTGCACCTGCAGAGAAACGACCTCATACAACAACCCATATAGGCTGTGGGCCACGCAGCTGGGAAGCAGCTGTGCAGAAAGGAACCTGGGCTCCTGGTGGACACCAAGTTGACCATGAGTCAGTAACGTGCCCTTGTGGCAAATAAGGCTAACGGTATCCTGGGCTGCATTAGAGGAAAAGTATTGCTGGTTGAGGGAGGTGACCCCTTGCTTCTGCTGGTAAGTTCACACCTGGAGTACTGGGCTCCCCAGTTCAAGAGAGACATGGACATAATAGAGTCCAACAAAGGGCCATGAAGATGATTAGAACACTGGAGCATCTCTCCTATGAGGAAAGACTGAGAGAGCTGGGACTGTTCAGAAGGCTCAGGGGGATTTCATCCTTGTATACAAACACCTGAAGGGAGGGTTCAAAGAGGACAGAGCCAGGCTCTCTTCAGTGCTGCCCAGCGACAGGACCAGAGGCAACAGGCACAAACTGAAACACAGGAGGTACTATCTGAACATCAGGGAACACTTTTTCACTGTGAAGGTGACTGAGCACTGGCACAGGTTGCCCAGAGAGGTGGTGGGGTCTCCCTCCTTGGAGACACTCAAAAGTAATCTGGACATGATCCTGGGCAACTGGCTCTAGGTGGTCCTGCTTGAGCAGGGGGCTGGACCAGATGACCTCCAGAGGTCCCTTCCAACCTCAGCTGTTCTGTGCTTCTCTAGTAGGATAACCACTACTCTCACTTTTTTCCAAGCTGGTGCAAATTAGCTAGCTGTTCAAAACTGCCAGTAAAAGAAGTGAAGGCAAGCAGTATTCCATTCCTAACAAGATGAATACTCTTATCAGACCATAATATCCAACAATTTTTTCTTTTTTTCTCATTTTTTCTTTCCTGTTATTTTTATTCTCCCATAATATCATAAGGAAAACATGATTCATACAACAACAGATGGTGACAAACACCCTCCCTCTACACAGGAATGTAGGTGATGTCAGTAGTCATTCATCTCAGCTTAACAGGCTACACTCTGTGCTTGAGCAGAGTAAGGATGAGGATCCATTCCATAAAAATGATTTAATTTATATAATTCACAGCTATATACCTAATACATAAGGCAAAGATGACTATAACCCAGGGACAAGATTTTCTAAAAAGAGTAGTGATTTTTCATGCCCATCCTGGTAAAATTTGAATATGACCAGATATTCAAGACCTTGGTGGGAGGAGGAGATGGGTGTTTAAGATCTCTTTAAAATGTTCCACATTGGAGAAAAAGAAAACATTAGACATCAAATTTACGATATGCATTTAAAACACTTGGCCAAATAGGCCATTGTGATGTCATTTTAGAAATGCACAAAATCCAATTTTTCACTTATCAGACACCATTTTTCCTTGGATAATTCAATTCCTGCTTTCAGTAGACTTTGCCCCATGGAAGATCGTGATTATTTCCACATTTAGTTCTTAATAGTATTTGCGTTTGATAGCACCGTAGTGGCTTAATCAGGGAATGGGACTTTTCCCGAGAGGGCATTTTGGAAATGCTCATCAAATTCGTGTTTCTCACTCAAAATCAAAGAGCCATACTCTTCAGTGCAGCTGTATTATCCCGAATAAACAGGTCTAGCCACAGGACTTTTTTTATATAGACTAAACCACATGCAGAAGGACACTATTATTTTTCATTTCCTTGCAGGTATTATATTTCATTATTGGTTTCCAGCTTTGGGCAAATGCTTTTAAATGCCCTTGTATGGTGCTATCTGCCTCAAATAATCACACAGTATCTAACAGAATGGTTTCTAAACCTACTACTGTTAATTAAATTACAAAAACATTACCATACTGAAACTTGCTTATCTTTAAAAACAACAAAAGCAGAAACAAAAGTGCTGTTTACACAGGATAGAGAGAGAATACCAACAAACACTGAAACAAGAGAAGTGAAAAACAGGAACATACTAACTGCATGGGAAATTTAAAGTGTTGATCAAAAAACAGCATAACTGCCTTTTTCTAGTGATAGATGCCTCAGAGATCAGACCTGCATCATACTTGATAGTGTATAAAATATGCTTCCATATTGGAAGACTCTGTTCTGAGGAATTTACTGTCTTATCAAGCAAGTTAAAAAATATAAGCGAAACAGAGGTGAATTATTTGCCCTCTCTGACACAGTTCCCATCTGAACAGTGCCCCAATTCCCAATCACTCGTCCACAGAGATGGAAAGCAGAGTGTTATTGTGAGATATCATCATAATATTTTTTGTGATCTATACTACCTCTGACTGCTGATTAGATTGTGAAAAACAATCCATGAAAGGGGATGGATGAGAAGCCTAGAGCAACTATAATATGAATCACTGCTTTCTGCAATTTCACTAAAATGGTAACTAAGAGGAGATCATTCATTTGACTGCTGGAAAAAGAATTGTTTTTCCCTGCAGTGTATATAGAGAGTGCAATATTAATTTCTGTATGTTTCATAAATATGTACTATACACAGTAGCATGAAAATAATCTGTTTGGGGGTTTCAACAAAAATGATTTGTACAAAAAGATCCCTAAAGCAAGGTACTTTAAAAACCATGGCAAATATTTAACTACTTTGTCTTAATCAAAAAAACCACAACACATCAAGTTAGTTAACCAGACTCGGGGAGTTTTAATGGGACTCATTAACTAAATCAGACACTTTCTAAACAGTATATCATGTACAGAAATAGGCAGTTCACAGTGAGAAATGTTTGAGAAAAATATGTTTACTCATCTTTTCTAATTCTGAATGGAGACTAACACAGATCTCATTGCCCATGCGGCACATCAAAGAAGTGGCTAGTCGCTTTATTCTGCTGTCAGCTATGGCGTACAAGGGACAGGCTTGGGGCAGGTTCTAACCCCTGTCAGAAATTACTAGCTACTCTGGAGATTAATCCAGATGATGGAAAGATAATCTTCTGTCGTCCAACATCTGCATATCCATCTGCACAGCCTCTCAAGATCAGACACATTACTGACAAATGCCATAATAATTCTTTTTTTGCCTTACCCTTTATCACACTTTCACGCCTGATGAACTGCCTATGGCTGGTAGGAAGATTATTTCTATATAAGCAACTAGGCAGAGCTGACTTATTTCATGGGCATTTGTAATTTTTCATTAGAACCACCATAATGCCCATAAATCTTGGAAGCACAGAACCAGCTATGTTGGTATATGTTATCGGGGCATACAGATTATCGATGGAATCAACAACCATAGATTATTTTATTCATTAATAAAAGTAAAAATTAATATAAAAGATAAGCAAATTTCTAGCATTATTGTTTTTTCAGCCATCCCAGTCAGCCAGAACTGACATTAAACTGCACAGAAAAGCAGTTACCGAGATGCATATTTCTAAGATTTTCCAAATCCTTTTAGGACTCTTTAATGAGGACAAATAATAGTCAGCAATTCAAAATCAGTATTCTTTTATTTCAGTCACATAGCAAACATTACTAAATATCGTTTGGCCTCTTAAAACATCTTTACAGGCTTGACATTAACTCAAAAGCTCAGGGTCCTCAATATTTAGCTGCATATTCTTGCCACTTGTAAAAATTTATTCCCTCGTGTACATGTTGAAATTTAACTGCTGCTGAGATTTTCAGTGCAGCTTGGCATATCTATTGAAATTCAATGGAATTTAGGCATTTGAGCTCTGAAGCTCATTTGGTAAACTTCAACACCAAAACCTAAATTCAGGAACCAAACTTTCATTATACTCTCTAAAGAAAAAATCCTGTAACACAGAATTTGAACTTTACATCCCTATATTGTGTTTATTTTGGAGGTTGATTCATACAAACGGTATATATACACATATACTACGCTTGCCCTATACTTTAAGCTAAGTGGCAGAGGAGCAGTGGGAAGTTGCAACATTATTATTAATGTTAAAGGAATCTCAGTTTGAAACTACTACTATAAACACTCTTTTTGATGTCTAGATTTTTTTATCTTTTTAAATGTTGATATTGGTTATCCAGCGCTCCTATTTAAAGGAACAGGGTATGCTGAGGAACAATGACAAAAAACTCTCAAGAAAAATCCTGAAATGGTGTATAATCTGACTTTGAATCTTGAACTTGCCACTTTTCCTATTTTAAAAAAGATAAAAGAGCTTTGGTCCTTAAGGTAAGGCAGAACAGAAACTCAATATTGAGGTATAGTAAGGGAAGAGGATTCAAAGTATCAATGGTAGGACTTCCCTCAACCTACCATAACACCTCATCACAGCACTCATAAAGAATTCCAAAGCTGCTCTTAATTAGAGACCTTACTGAAAAAAAAGTCAAGATGTATTTCTACAGCTGAAATTTTGATGTGGGGAACGCACCGTGCCAAAAACATACTCTAGATTACAGAAATTGACTTCACAGGCAGACCACTATGTTCTTACCACCCACAGAAATCAGATGTTTAGGTAAGAATTTAGATAATTCATTTTAAGTTACAAGTTTCAATGAAAAACAATCCTGTAACACAGAATTTGAACTTTACATCCCTATATTTTGTTTATTTTGGAGGCTGATTCATACAAATGGTATAGATAAACATATACTACACTCTTCTTCTTCTGTCAACTAATAAATACTTTGCAGAGTAGTATGCTGCGTGGGTCAGTTTACACAACCAAACCAAAGCCTAAGATATGGCAAAACACACTCCCTAGCACTTACAAGCTACACAAGACATACCTTTTCGGATAGGAACCCCTTCCTACAAGGAGCTAAGTCAGCACTATACCTTTCCTGCCCTGTTGCCCCCCATTGACCGAGTCCTCCTTACATTGTTAACTGAACTCCATTTGTACAGCGTCAGAAATTAGCGCAAACAGACCAAGCCTTCACAAAGAGCCTGTGAGAGACTGCGTCGGTGATAACCAGCATTGCTGACACCACCAGCACAGCGGATGTTTGTCTCAATATTACTATGGCACGAACACCATCAATGGACTTCACCAAGAGCCATTTATCTCAACATTATTACGGCAGCAAAACCATCAACGGACACCACCACCGCAGCCTGTTTCTCAAGACACTGCTGATACCGCTGATGACAGGAAAACCATAAACAAACACCACAGCCTGCTTGTCACAAACCTGCTGACACCACCAACACAGATGTTTATCTACAGGAAAACCACCAGCAGACTCAAGATCGGGGAGATCGAGGTGCCTGGAGACCCCCTGGGAACAGTATTGGACGTGAGCACCACCACCAGGTGAAAGGTGTGGTTAAGCAGAACAGCTACCCTATAAAAGAACGGAACCAACCAACCAACATTAGAGGGAACGTTCTCCCACCGGACTCAAAACTAATCAGACTGTTGGGACACCAAAGCTCCAGAGTGGTAGCTATTGCTGTAAACTCCTTCATCCTCTTTCTTTCTTTCCTTCCTTCCTCTCTATATCCCTCGCTCACTTCTTTGCATTTGCAAACTTGTTGTCGGGCAAATAAAGTTCTTTGGCACTTGACTCCATTTTGAGTCTTAATTCTGTTCCTGAGAATACGAGCAAAACCTCGCTCTGATCTTTGACCGGCACGTGACAGAGCCCACAGAAAGAGCCTGGCTTGGACCCAGGCTCGCAGGTGTGTCGACCACAGGAGGCATATCAACGGCAGGATACACCGAGAACCTGACTAACTTCAATAAATGACTTCTCGTACTGACATGTCTGGTATAAATGACAGGGAAGTTGTGCTCAAAAATACATTTTCAGGCGAAAATGAAAGGAAACAGCTCTTCAGTAACCGTAAAAACCGTTTCCACTAGGGCTCCATTTTTGAGGCCTTCACTTAAACAGTACTCTTCCACACACAAAGACCTTTGAAAGCTGAAATTTCACAGCTTTCCCCCTCACACTCTTAATTAAGGCGACAAGTTTCATTTTTGCTTTTTGTGAATGTTGAACACCGAGAACTAGAAAGTCAGCTATAATTTGAATTTCAGTTTTAAACTAATCACAGTGGTCTACTGTGGTAATGTTCACTCTTTAAATGTAAAAAATACATACCTCTACATTCATTGGTTGAAAAAAATCTGAGTAATTCAGTATCTGGAATAGTTTTCAAAATATTTCCATTAAGACATACATTAGGTTGACAGTAATTCCTTGGCTTGGCTAATACCTAATTAATATTCAATGCTAAAGAAATTTTTAAAAGTTTGGTATATACATGTAACTCAAATAGTACAGAAGACTGACATTTGGAGTGTAATATCACCAAAGTTTTAGGGTAAAAGGTATTTTTTTCCTTGTTATCATGCAGAATTAGAAACCTCAAGAAAAGCATGTTAGTTGGAATCCTAATTAAATACAATACAACATAAACTGGAGCTCTGACATTTAACAAAATTTCATAGCCCTAGAGATCTAGTCTTGAACAGGAGTTTGAAATATGAATGAATTTGCAATTCCAACAATACTTAAGATGAGCTCAAGGTTAAAAATATGATTTTGAGGGCAGGGAACTGAAAAAATACCAGAAGGTTAAATAAAACACTAAGAGGCAGAATCACAATGCAAACCTATTTGAAGAGCCGAGTGATGTTTTTACCTATACAGGTCTTAATTATCATTGTACAAAGAATGTGTAGCAAAAATGAGTGACAGAAAATCAAGTAATAGGATGAAAAATAAGTCCAAGACACATAATGTGACCAATTAAACACGTGGGGAACAGAAGTAGGAAGAAAACAATGATAGTGGGTTTTTTCCCCGTAAAGGTTTTGAATGACCAACATTCCTGGAATAGACAGAAGTATTCTGAATAACTTGACAGTAAAATGGCACTAAAAAGAAAAATAAGGAAACTGGATTTTCAATACCAAGAGAACTTTTACCATCTCAGAGGGAACTAAAAAAGTGTAGGCAAGAATTCCTTACTGCACTCTAAGACAAGCCAAATCAAACTTCAAGAAATTTGGATGGCTTTTTCCCCCTTCAAATCATGAAACAGGGAAGAAAAATAGTTTCTTGGAAGTATGTTTCAGGAATGCCTTAAACACTTCTAAGGGCATACAAGAAGCTTACTACCCTGAAAGCATCTTTGAATAGAGTAAAAGCATTTAAAGAGCTACTATCTCTCAGTACATTTTGAAAGCATTACAGACTTTATCCTTCCTTTATTTTTTTTCTTTCTACAAAAACAGAGATATTCATGTGTTTAAATATCTATTTGATTTTATCAACATCTTCTTTCTTTCTAAGTGTCTTAAGGAATCATTTTGCAGGCTGAAATAATCACACTTCTTCAGAAGAGTTCAGTTCATGGCTGATGCATCTTTCTATGCTTTTATCTTTCCCACAGTTCTCCCCTGACTTTTTCTGTCTCTTCAGTTTCAGCTGGTGCTTCATTGCCTACTCTGACACTACTTCACTGCCTTTAGTTGAGAAAAATCAAGTCCTTGTCATTATGAAGCAGTTTCCCTTATTTTCATGCCTACCTTTAACTGTTTTCTCTTGTCCATGAAGGAAAGATTGAGTTACTTCTGCCATGTCGGAGCATACAGACAGGAATATCAAGATTTCTGTGATTACAAAAAGGGGAAGATTATATTTGTATTTAGCTGGATATGATCACGGAGAATAACTGCATCTTCTAGATGACAGCATATTTGAGGCCTTAATTTTTAAATGCATCACAAAAAGAATAGTGTGCATGTACTTACAGCTGTTGTCACTGTAATTCAAAAAGTTTCAACAGTTGTCGTCCGAAATGCTAGTTTCTGCATTTTGCTCATAAAAGACGTCAAAACCTGTATAAGTCCAAACACATACAGGCACACATTTGGGTTTTCTTCTGCCAATCACAACTGTATGCAAGGAACTTGTGATTTTAGAATATAACATATTATGCCAGTTTCTACAATTGCTCACCATTAGTGCCCTCTTGAAGAACTTGTAGAAAGGTTAGTTTATGCCCTGGCGGCATCAATCTCTTCTCTCTCTGCAACATACAGGTAGCTTCCACCAAATTAAAGAACAAGTTCTTTGGATGGGACAGTGGTCAAAGCTCGTGTGGTAAGGAAAAGTGCTGATGCATTTTTAAACCATTTTAATACTTCTCTCAGTTCTTTATCATCCTGGATATCGTGTGAAGCTTTCCCATTCAAAAAATGGTATTTCAGAGAGAACTATACCTAGGATAGAACAAAACCTGCTCACCACATGGGAAAAACATGCCATCTAATCATAAAGTGTGGTTGGTAAGTTCACTCCCCCTCATGATGTCCACCAAAGCTTACAACCCTCATTTCTAAATGTATGTGAAGAGACCCACTATCCTTAAACAGCGGAGAGAAAAGAGGAGCCTAAGGGAAAAAAATTAAAATAGCATATGGCTTATAATAGAGTGAGAAGACTGTCTGTAACACAAGCCACCCATTTTTTAATCTTTCCAAGGCTGGTGTAAATAACAATAACTAGAAAACAAAAGGCAAGCCACAGCATACAAAAATTTCCCATCTGATTTGAACTCCTTCTCTGAAATTTGTTAGTATTGATTTTGTAAGAAATCCAGCAGAAAATATCTGTTTTGCTTTTGGGATAGAGATCAATGCAGGTATCACAAATCACTTCAATAATCAGAAGTGAGAGATTTTTCTTGGAATATTATTTACCCTCCTTAATGTAACACTTTCACACAATACATTTATCACACTAATACATTCAAAGACCAGAGAGATGGATAAGAGCACTTTATTCTAGCAAAACTTTTCTCACTTTATATTCCATCAGCCCACTACAATTACATTGTTAGCCTGTTCCAGTTAGTGACAGCTTAAAGAGCACAGCAGTATTCTGACGAGTAAACACACAAAAAGCAATTATTTAGTTGCTAATGGAGCTGTTCCAGCCCGGACACAGAAATAAATACCTCCATCTGCAACACGGTGGGCAAAAATTACAGATATCCAGTGACTATTATTTGTGTATCTTGGGGTTTCTTCCTTTCCCCAGAAGTAACTGACGTGACTTAAAATTTTTAAAACACACTTATGTGCCTTTGCTTCTTGCAACAGGAGAACTGCAAGTCATGCAACAAAAGCATCATGCAGAGCTCTGAGGTGGGGAAACCTGAAGAGCTCAGCACCACCCACACCTGCTTACTCAGGTCTGAAAACATTACACTTGTATTCCCAGCTGCTCTCCGGATACTCCTCAGGTGCTTTGGAGCCAGCCATGGCTTTTCACGGAGCAACCCAGCACTTGTAGATCAGTGTACCTAATGTGAAAGCTTCTGCTTAACCAATGAATTAATGTCTGTGTTTAAGGGAGGATTAATGTGCACACTATGACACATGAGGATACAGACTTGTGAAGGTCTGAATATTCAACCAAATCTATGCTTCTCTTGTAAATCTGTCCAGAACTGAACTGCTGAAAACCATGGTGAAAGCCAGATATGCTGTAGCCAGTATCTTAAAAATAAGAACTTAAATCCTTCCTAACAATGAGTAAAATTAAAAAAATAGTAAGTCATGTCTACCATGTTGGAACTTTTTCACTTCAGACCAACAGTAAAGTCACCACCAATACACATTTAAGTAAAAAATAAAGGCAAATCTCATTTTCATTGAACAGTTTCTTTCTTCAACAAGCTGATGAGAATTTTCATCAATGCAGAAAGACGCATGCAGAGAACCTGGAATGAGTCTTTCCATAACTGAATCCCCCACATCGACCCTGCACCACCGCGCAGAGGATTAGCTCATCAGATTTAGACTTTCCCTGGTCACCAGATGAAGGGCACACTAAACGACAGACTGCTCTCTCAATGAACTGAAAATCTAAGATAAACACTTATCTCTAAGAAATATAAAATATTTGTGAGTTATGTTTTGGAAAGCTTCCATTTGAATCACTTAGTATTTACTTCAAAGATCAATACCAACAACTACTGGGACCTAATAAAACTGAGAGTAGTTCAGACATAAGCTTCTTAAAAAATCAAATTAAATTCTTCAAAATAACAGGCACAATACCTAAGCTTTTAAGAAGACACAGAACCACAGAGCTGCGTGTATTATGGCTGCTTCTTTTTGTCTTCTTATATCCAAAAAACTCCTAGTATCAGTAACAGGAATTTTCTGTGTTCTTAACCACTAAAGACATTACACAAATGCCTTCAAAGAGCAAAACTTGCACGAGCTAGTCTTACTAGCAATTTTCAGTACTTCAATTAGTACATATCTCTTTAAAAATTAAGGGAAAAATTATTTCTGGGGCTTTTAGGCTCTCAGAAAATGTTGGTTTGCAGGAGGTACCATCGCTTAGATTATCCATGCACAGAAAAATCTATCACCAGAGAAAATGCATTCACATTCAGTCACTCTTTGATCTGTTTCTAAAATTTGGACATCCAATTATACTGTTCAGACATTTTTATACACATGTGTATATTTTTTTAAAAAAATACATTCACACTCTGCTATTCACTTCTTTCATTCTGAAAAGTACAGAAAGAGTTATTTAACAAACCTCTAAGAGCTTATTTTTCCACTCACACAACTAATGCAAGTGCTAGTGAAAGAAAGTTAAAAAAACTAGTCCTTGTGCAAACTGAATGAAGAGAAGCATAGAGATACCATGGAGTGTCACACCTTTTGCTGTTCACAATTGAGGGGTTAGAACTTTGACTATAGAGCTGGACTGGCAGATCAAAGTCTAACAAAGATTATGGTATACAGTCTCAAACCAGTATCTTGAAGATCCAGGCCTTACATATTAATAAAAAAATAAATAATCAAGCAGTAATGAAAACTGTACTATAAAATTCCTGCATTTTTCTGCATAACTTTCAAACCAGCGTGAAAGAAATGTTGTGCTTGGACATTTGGCATCATGCTGCACAAAGAAAGAATAAATTGCAAGGCCTCGAAAGCAAAGTGCCACACAGAGAGTTTTAGGCACTGCAGTTTTTTGGACAGATCAGGTAACGCACCGCATATTTCAAGTGACTACTCCCCACCTCTGAGCAGCACCCTTGGAGAAGAATGTTAACTGTAACTTTATCACATGGAAAGAGAAAGGGATTATAAAAAGACCATTTTATACAAAAATGAATGATATTTCTACTAGCTTGTAAAAAAGACAGTTATTCTAAAAGCTTGCCTTTACAACAGAAAATGTCCTGTGAAGCCAGGAAGGTAGCTGACCAGTTCAGCTACGGCCAAATTTTAAAATGGGTTTCAATCAAGCTTTCAAATTTGGGGAATTCTGAAATGTGTACTTAACTTACTGATCAAAACAAAGCAGAAAGTTCTTAATTTGAATCCTTCTTTTATGAGAGTTCTACGATACGGAATAAAGTTGGTTTATTACACATTTCCAGCATGACCATCCCCTTGGTATTTGGTATATTATTACTATTTTTAATTTTAAGTTTCTGAGTAGAAGTATTTGCCTTGAACTTACAGCTGCCTAAACAGCCAAGGTAAATCTATCATAAATTAGTTTATTATTATTCTCACTATGTACTAGGAGCTTTATCTAAATCTTACCTACCTGCTCTTAAAAATAAAAACAAAAAAAGCCATGCTTGTCTTCCTTTCATTTTCCCTTGAAGTTGAAAAGAAATGCTGCTCACTTTGAAGCTTCTAGGTGTCCCATACAATATAAGATTGATTCCCTTAACTCTGATCTAATTATGATTTAATTCTCTGTTTAATTGAGTCAAGCATCTTGCATGAACCATTGAAACCAAACCATATGAAAAATAAGGCGTGATGCAGCTTTTAATTTTGAAGGTCAAAACTCTTAGGCAGACCTGAATAATGCTGATATTTCTGAGGTGTGTTTGAGAAACCATGTTAGAGATGGCAGAAACAACTTGTTAAGATTTGCAAAGTTAACAGCATAAGTAACTTCCTGTGCAGGGTCTGAGCTCTATGGAAGTCTCCATTTTTGCTAAATAGCAGGGTCTGTGGTGCTGTGATTTCTCCTGGCACCGACAGGGGTAACAGCAGGTAGGTGGGTGGGTGGGTGCGTAGATGGATGCATGGATGGCAGATGGGTGGGCAGGCAGGAAGGGGTAAAACACAACTTTTCTTTCCACAGGCAGACATTGGGAACACAGAGCAAGTAAAGTGCTTGGGAGCATTGTTTGTCCCTGCCACACCAAAGCAAAGAAGGGGTGGTAGCTGTTCTTGACAGAATTCAGAGCACCACTGAACCTTCATTCAAAGGGAAGAAAATAACCTGTTCTGTCTACCAGATGAATCGCTATGTCGTAGTCCCAAAGGTGCACCATGTTGCTCAGTATATCCCTCATCCTCCAAAAAACCAAGACTTCTCCTAGGAAACATTCGGCAGCTGAAAAGAATGGGACAACACATACTTTTAAAAAAAGATACAAACAATGAAAATGTTCTGCATTTATGGAATCAGATACTCCAATACTTCCAGGTCCTTCTGCCAGCCCAGTCAGGTTTCAGCCCCGTGAACACAAAGGCTAGAAACTGACAGTCAAGCCACCCATTCCTCTTCCCTCAAACTTTTCCTAATTAATTAACTGTGACACCAATTTCTGAAATCCCTGTAAAATGTGTTGGGGAAGGAGAGGTGCACAGGACTGTACTTCTTACTTATCTTTTCTATCCTCGGGCACAAAAGCAACCCACAGCCACTCACTGAATTTTGGTAATAGCAGTTCTCACTTTGTTTTGCAAGTACACATTCCTGCTCTGATTTATTAAAAGACTAAAAGACAAATTTATTTCTAACTAGTCCATTGTGTAGACCAAGTGATGCAGAAACTAATTTCCCTTCTTCCTTTAGAGCCTACCGGGATCTACAGAACCCAGATAACATTCAGATTTTGTGAACATAAAAAATAAATCCCAGACATTATTATACTCTCCTAGCTGTAAGAGTCCTAAAGACAAATAATGTATGAAGAAAATACAAGAAGCTAATTCTAAGCCTCACAGAATTACTGTTCTCATTCTCTCTTGCTGTCTCTAGCTCTCACTCTGTTTCTAAAGCTTCCCCCCGCCACCCTTTATAAACACAGCAGTAGGAAAGAAGACTTGCAGGGATAAAAAGGCACCGCTGTTGAAACTATTATTAAAACACCACAAGGAATACTGAGCCAATTGTGGCATCTGAGTGGAATCTGTCTTTGTTTACATACAGGCTAAATTGTTACAAAAAGCGTAACAAATCAGCAAAACCAGAACAGAGACGTCTTAGATCTTTGTAGGCTGAAAGATTTTCTCTAAAATGAAAGAAAGAAAAAAACAGAAGAAAATACTTTTAATTAAAAAAAAGCTAGTAACTTTCCTATCTGGACAAATAAAACACAAAATTTATCTTTATTAAATGACTTTTGTGGCATTAGTTCATGTTTTATTATACAACAGTCTCCGCAAATTATCAGACTAGAGCTGAAGACAGCAGGGAAATACAAGAAACATAAACTTTGGTAATACACAAATTTCACAGTGGGGTAGGGTGCTGCCTCAATGTCAATGCCATTTCTCAATAAATTAATGACAACTCCACAATGTTAGAGAAGCAGATCTGAATTAACCAGAGCAAATGCAGATCATCCCTGTTATTTTGTTAGCCATAGGGGGAAAAAAAAAAGACGTTTGCAGGTTTCCTTGCTTCATCTAATTTTACTTCCTCACCTTCCTTCTCCACCCTTCCTTTTCCTTCATTCTTCCCACACTGACTTATGTAAGAAAGATGCTGAAAAGAGACTTTAACATCACAGAATGTGGAAAAAATTAAGCCTTGGAACAGGGGTGATCATAGAAACAAGACATGAATTCTTAAGTGGGGGAAGGGGAAAACTTTATGACATATAAAGAAGTAAAGGAACAAGAAGTATTTCTCTATCTTACTGTACCAAAGAGAAGATCTCCCCTGATAAGTTTAATATTAGTTCTTCTGGAGGTACTTCAAATTGTAAAAAGGGTACATTGCCTAATATGTCCTCCTTTATCTTCCCACCACCACCCCCCTTGAAAAGACACAGCATTAAAAGAGTCTATGAAATTAAGCTACTCTCAGTGCATGGAGATCGTACATGCCGTCAGTGCTAGGTCTGCAATAGCCAGGGCAAACACAAGAACAAAGGCCCCCGGCAAAGTAAATGGATTTTGTGACACAACCATGTGAGACCCAATCCTATGCACATTTGTAGAGAAACCCAATGTACTTGTCTGGCAGCCTGCCCAGCACAGGGGCTCTCATCCTACTGGTGTGATAGACCTCACTTTGGAAACCAGTAGAGCTTTTTTGACAGGATGTAAAGAACAAAACTCTATTTTCTTGATGCTGCTGTTTGGAATTTGAGAGCCTTTACAAATAGAATGGGGTTTTTTTAAATGCCCTAACTTCTAAGAATATTAGAAGCAGAGACCATGTTCTTCAAGAAACAATCACCAAACAAGTACAGTCTCCAAAGTCATGTTATGATTAGCTCCCTATTGATTCATCTTTCTCCCTAAAAATCATTTACCTGCTCAGTATAAAACAGCAGTGGACAGAACGCAATGCAAATGCAGATTCTGCATTTACTTAGTTCCAGTTCTTTCCTGAAAAGAGTGTAATTCAAGACAAGTTTCTCACACATGCTAATTCTAGATCCTGTGCCCCAAGAGTCAAGCATAGGCTCACCTATCTCATTTCATTCACAATAGGCTGTTACATGTTAAATTAGGACATTAAAAAAGGACAACAGGAATTTTACTCATTTGAATTAATGCTGCTTAAAATTGTCAACAAGGCAGGTATTAAAAACAAACCAAACCAAACAAAACATTTTGAAGAGAAAAGCACCAGGGCTTTGCAGTTAATGACAACATCAAAAATGGAGAGTGGTACTGAAAGAGAAGTATTCTACTCAAAAGAAAGTGATGGCTTACAAATACGATCTCAATGAAGGCTAAATGACAATTTAAGGAAAGAAGCTTGCTAGGCATAATTTAAACAGATTCTATAAATATTCGTTGGTATAATGAAATTGTTAATAACAAACTTAATGCATCTGTTCTGTCTTTGTGCAGTTACCTAGACTACATTTCTTGACACCACTGTTCTGTAATAACCTCCATCTGCTCTGCTGTGTCTGTCATTTCTTTTGCTGTAACATATTGTGACAGAGGCTTCATTTACCTAAACTTATCTTGGCGACTTGTACTTCATTAAAGTGAATCCTGCAAGCATCAGTTAAAGCTTTCTTATCTGGCCATGCATAGCTAAGCTTCATAAATCATTCTTTCACTTTCCATTTTGCAGCTTCTGGAAAGGTAACATTATTGAATTCAGATCACTGGAATAGAGCAGTACTAAAATGTTTATTGACTGGCTTTTAGGCACTGAACTCTGCTTTGAATGCAGACAGTAATATTAGCTAAAGCTTTTGAATTTAAAAGGGATGTCACTAATATGTTTTATACATTGCTATAAATACTGTTTGATGGCAGGCCACTTTAGCAAGCTGCTACTAATCTAGCAGGAACAAAATATTATTAGCATATATTCCCTCCTTCCTTGTCCCTTTTTTTAATCATAGCATCTGCAAATAAAATATTATATATTCATAGATCTAAGACCTCAATCACAGCTGAGTAGTGCAGCCTGTATCTGACAAAGGAGAAGGGAATGTGCAAAGGGACCTTAAACCAACCTTTATGTTTCCATCAGATCAGTCTGGCATTGCACCAGGACAGCACTTGGTGCAAGTCACAGCAGCTGTGGAAATGCCAGTCACTAGTACAGTGGTTCCTGGTTTGTAGCACAAGAGAATTCAGTAGGATTTCTGCTTCCATCCAGACTCCTCTGTAGGAATCCTAAGACAGCCAGCAATATTTATACTGCAGAGTAATATTACCTCATAAAAAGAATCATTTGTTATTAGAATGACAACAATGATGAGCCCATTTACAGGTGGACAGAGCTATTCTTTTTTGCATCAGATTCAGAAGAGACCCATGCTCTGCTGGCTGATGAGTCAAATCACAATTGCTGAGCTACAACAGGGTAGGAAGAAAGGAAGAGGGAAGACCTTATTTCCCAGACAAAAAAAAAGGACATGATAAATACAGAATGGCATAAATTCAGACAAAATTCTGCCAATAGTTTTGAATAGATACTTCCCATATGAAAACAGCACCCAAATTATTCATTTCGGCAGTATCAAAATACACTAGTTTAACAGTTAAGTGGTTGTAATAACTCATAACAGTATGGGAACCTCAGAGACTAGTAGGATGCTGGTGGCCTGCATTCAGAACTCTTCTCTGACCCACAACAACAATTTGAACTGACACGTCACACCTTCTGTGCATACCACGAGGTTCCAGGGACTTTGGGGATAGGACTCTCCTGTTTAGTATAGTCTAATTTACCTGAGCTACACATTTTGCAGCCCAGAGAGACAAGAAAGGACATGAAGGTCATAAAAAGACACCCACAGCCAGTGAGCAACCTAGGTTTAATTCTCTTTCATAGTTTATTAAAATGCAATGGTTTAAACTGGACAGATTATCAGTTCCTTCACAGTTAGACAACCTCCAATGGCAAGGACAGGATCTGTGTGAGCAATGAATTGCACTCCAGTGCAATAAGGTAATGTCCAAAGCCTTGAGCTATCCGAAGACAGCACTGAGAAGCCCCTGCAGTAGCTGCCTTTTGCCCTTAAAATGCCCCAAAATTGAACTAACTTTTAAATTGATTAAGTCTGAAATGAATAGTTTCAGTTCACCAAAATTACAAAATAAATAGTTTTTAATTACTGTGAAGCAATATTGCCCTAGCTTTCCAATCACAATTCCCACTTCACCGCCGAGTAAAGTAGGACTTGACTATTTACACTGGCCCACAAACCACCCATAAACAGAAAGAAGTGGCAAGACAATTTTCAGTCAAGTTTAATCAATCCTCAGAAAACATGCAGCTGCCTGGGTCACCATTTCTCCCTTGTTCCAGGATCTATGAAATAGGCCCAGTATTCAACAGGAATTCTAACAAAATGTACTGAACTATCAAGTTTGGTCTCCTTTCATTCCCATGCCAGCTTAGTGGAATCTGTAGCCTCTAGAATAAAGTCTACCACTTTGATCCTGTCTTGGTGGAGTCATGATGAGGGGGAAGAAGGAAATGCTGCAAGGTCAAGGCCTCCATCTGAAAAAAAAAACAACTTTCATGCAGATGGCCACATATTCCCTATGGATCCTGGATCCACAGTCAGATCTTGGTGGCTGTAATTCTCTCATGGAATTTTGTATTTAAAATACAAATTATTTCTCCAGCCTGAAGGTTATTAGCTATATTGGAGGGGCTTATACACAAAGATGGTAACAAGCTTTCCTAATCTTAGAATTTGTCTTAGAATTGTCCTTACAGCTGAGAAATCTGTTATCAGTTCTGATAGAAATTTTTTCATCAAATGATGCTTCATTTTAATAAATTATAGCAAATAATTCCATTTTAACTAAGGGTTGGTTTGTTTTGTCGGTTTTTTTTTTCTTTTAAAAGGTTTACTCTGTATCAACTACAATTAAGTCCAATCTGCAAGGCAGGTAAAATGAAACTATTATCTTTTATGTTCAAGCAAACCATTTTCTGCTGTGGATTTAAAAGCAATTGTTTATGGTTGCTTAATTATGACCTCACAGCAGTAAAGTGGGGGAGGAAGCCAATGGAGATGCTGCCTCACAGAAGGGAGAAACAAGAGTGTTAATACAAAACACAGGCTTAAGAATAATCCAGGGAATAAAGAGGCAATAGACACTTGTATTCAGCCAGTAACAATATGCCTCTAATTCAGACCTTGCATATCATTACAGTAATACTAGCTCTTTGTATGACTTCATTAGCAGACCCCAAGCTATTCAGAAATGGCAATACCCATTTGAAGGGGGATGTAATAATTTCCTTTAGACTACAGAGCCAAATCCACAGAAACATAACTGAGTCTGTCTACAGTTGGGGTCAACAGTCAGATATATTCATAAACCTTTGCACATGAATAAAAACATCTCAAGAATCTCTGAGTAGCTGAAGAGCTGCTGAAGTCGCAAGCCTTCTTCATTTTCACAGCCTGAGAGCAATTGCCCATCACAACACATCTTCTCTCACACCTTATCCGCACAACTAGGGCATAAAACTTTGGAAAATGGAGAAAGAAGTGGGAAGTTAAAGGGCAGAGATGGACTCACTTTGAAGATTTTCTCTTACAGCTCAATACACAACGAATTCCTATGTTCAGATGAACCTCAAGGGAACTGGTTCATTTGTAGCTCCTGCAAACTAATTAATAGGAGTCAATGTATGAGTATTTCTATACAATGATAACTTGTGAGGCTTATATAGTGTTTGTAAAAGACTTTTGGATCCTCAGGTGAAAGGAGCACGACAGGGCAAAACATTACTATCTCTAATTATAGAAGAGTTCATACTGTATTATTTTTAAAAAACGTAACCTAGAGCTTGATGATTTTCTTTAATTATGCTAGTTGAAAAAAGTCTTATACAAAAATCTTTCCCTAATAAAAACATATAGATATGCTGAAATTAATACAGATCCCAGTTGCTAAGCAATTCAGAGAGCTCCGCAATCATTTTTTGCTTTAAAGCATGCAAAGTTAAGACAGTAACCCTAAAGACATGGATAGTTATCTTAGAATCTTCAAATGTATGTATTACAAGCAAACTGATAGTCTTCCCTGTTATTAAAAACTGTCTCCTTTCTCATTTTCAATTGCTTTTAGCTTTACCAAATTGTGCAAACTACAATTTTACATGCAAAAATATCTTTTGAAGTGAATTTTTGTTTCTTTTCTTTTAAAAAACTTCATCTAAAACAGCTCAGGCATTTTCAAAAATATTACAGAAAAACAATGGGTTTTTTCCCTCGTTCTACTTTTTTTTGACCTTTTGTTAAAGAAATTAGAATACTTTCAATGTTTTAAAATAGGAATTAGAAAACTGACAGTGCAATTAATTTTAAATTACATTATCCAGCAAACTTTTTTCTATGTGAAGCAAAGACAATTGTCTCCTACATTTCTTGTTAGGACACATGAAATACGTATCTTGTTGGGGCCATGTGAATGCATGCTAGTAAAGCTGTAATATAATATAAAAGAGTAAAGCTGAAATCCTGAGATCCAAAGCTGTGTGTGATTTGCTACCATATCAATAGGATTACCAAAGTAGGTAACAGGAATTGCAGTACTTTTTCAATAAGTTCTAAGTATCTGTCAACAGATTATGTGAAAAAAAGAACAAATCTCTTTTAAAAAGAGTTATTGGGGTATTCTGGATGCTTAGGGTTCAGCATTCTGTCAGCCAGGAATAAGGAGTCTCCAATCAAATTTGTTGGCTCTTATTTCCACAATATTACAACAGGACCTCGGAATTCAAAATAATTATTCATGGCCCTCTGTAATGACAAGTTCTCCTGTCTCAGAAACTATTAATGTGAAAAGACCGCCTTGTTATACTAGCATTCTGAAAGCAACTTTGGAAGAATTGACTTAAAAAATAAAAACCAAAAAATAAAAAATCCCCAAATAAACAAACAAAAACACACACACACAAAAAAAGAAAAATGAACAACTCACAAACAAGAAAACCTGCTGTTGATAATATTTTTCCAATGCATTTGCTTTCCTTCCACCTCTGAGTGATAAATACCTTAAACTCCATTTTAGCAACATATGGGCCTGGCAGTCTTACTTAGTGCATGTTCCTCAAGCATACGAGTTATCTTATGCATTCTACCGTAAGGAAGCAAAATGGGGAGATTCCCCAAAAGTGGTCAAGCACAATGAGGACTATCCGATAAACTCTCTGAGAGCATGGTAAGAGTTGTGCTTTAGCAGATATGCCAGTACTCCTCTCCGATTCACACTGAAGTAAGACCATGCTTTAAAACCACTGCAAAATTCCTTAGTCAGCCCTCATCCACAAGGCTTTTGTCTGCATCCTGTTTATAAAGAATACACACATTTATAAATCAATGGTAGTAGCACTCTGATTTAGAATACATCCAAAAAAATTTCTTTCAAATACACCTATACAGACCAACTGATCTTACACAGGGTTTAAAATTTTCACTAGCAAGGTAAAAATTACCATTTTAGTAATGAATCAAACCATGTTCATATCCTAATGCGCCAAACCTACAAATTAGTTTGTGAGAGGCTAGCAAAATAATTAAAAACTATGAGCAAAAGACATCCCCCAAAAAATTCATTTTGCTAGCTATATAAAAACTATAAAAAGCATCAAGCTCCTTTATGCCAAGAGTACCAAATACAGTGAAAGTTGGAAAGGCAGTATCAGACACACAAGGCATTGCCTTTAACAGGTATTCTTCTAGTGTTATTAAACATCTACTTTTTTCAGAACAGATTTCATTTTGCATGATAGAAATCCTCTGTGTTATTATCTAATCTTTTTTAGGCCATTATTAAGTTTTTATAAAGAAGCAGATTATCCATAATGTGGCTTTTCATTCATTTTTTGGCCACAAGGAGTTAGTTATAATCATATTGTTGTTACCACAAAGAGTTTAATGAAGATCTGTAGTCAGATGATCATGCAGGGTGCGATTACCCTGAATGAAAAGAAACAGTAAAAAAAAAAAAATCTGCTACTTCCCTGTCCTGTCCCCTCCCTGAAAGCAGGTTCAGAGAAGGTGCCACCTGCTAAAATCCTGGTCAAGGAGGTCCAAATTCTGAGATATCATTACAGTAAACAGCTAATGGCATGGGAGAGGAATGAGTGGGGACAGGTCTAGGAAAAAGAAATACAACTGAGTGGTCAGGAACTGTTTGGGTATCATTTAGGAAGCACCCACTGACCTGAATGGAGTTATGACCCATTTCACATCAGATGCAGGTCTGGATGATTGGTAAAAACGCAGCACACAAAGTTTGTGTTGAATTTTGCTCTCTTGTCATTCATTGTCACCAAAGAGCAGCAAAAACTTGTCCTGCCTTGCAAAAACGCTTTCCCCCAAAAGTATTCCACAGCAGTAACAAAACCCTTATGAAACAGGACAACTAGTTTCCTTTCAAAACCACGTAATGCACACACAGTCTAAAGAACAAGTATCTCATAGGTCGTCTTCTAGTTTGGAGAAATCAGTGCCTTTTCTACAACAGTGGCCATTCCCAAGAGGACAGGAAGAAGCCCTCCTAGTTATCTTTTCTGTTGGTACTTAATCACTTGACAGTCCTTACTACACTAGTGCTTTATCCCTTGTATACTTAATTGTAACATGGTTGGAGGAGCAAGAGTTAAATTATTATTTGTACTAACTTCTGAAACAGCCCTTACTTCTGGTCATAGCAAGAATATATGAATATCAGTACTAAGACAAACACTATCTGTTTGCATATGGGATTCCTTCTGTTCCTGTAATTACTCAGCAGAACAAAAGTTTTATTCACTGCCATTTGTTTTTTCTGCATTATACTCGTTCCCCCCACCTCTTGACGTTTTATTACTTGCCTTAAATCCGTGCACCTTTCACACCTGCATGGAACATACCAGCTTCTGCTATTACATTTTCTCCTGACACCTCCAACACGTAATGCTTCATGTCTTAACAAAAATATTCAGTGCAGTGAAACAAATTTAAAAAAATTTTAAAAAGGCTTCTTTTGCTTTTTGAATTGACTTTATAAAATGTATCACTAAAGCAATCCAACACTGTAGGGCAAATGGCAACTGCATGAAATTAATACATTCATTGAAGTTGTTCATACTTGAGAGGTCCCTTCATTCCATGGAAAAGGGTTAAAAGCATTTAATGATCTGGGTTAATAATAGTCAAGTTACTGAGTTAATCGAGTGATGAATTGAGAAAAATCATTAATGCTGGATAGAGTGCTTGACCTGCTCTTTCAAAGGCAAAAGCTAAAAATGGCTTCCCTTTAAAACACCAAGCAACCCTGAGTGATCTATGCTTATGCAAATGTTTGACTGACACCTGTCTGGTGGGTCAGTATGAGTAAGATATCAGCTATTCTCAAACCAGTAAAAAAATATGGAAAAGACACTTTCTCAGTACATTGGTAATCAAGGCGTGAATTTTCAGGAAATACCTTTAATTTATTCCCAGAGGTATTCAATAGCCTGCTTTCCAGTAGCTTTTTTGAAAATCCCAGGCCTATAAGGTTTATGCTTAAACACACATTGTTAGCGGTGACATCCGCATTACCAAAACTGAAATCACACCAAAAAAAAAAAAATCAAGAAAATTTTTCACTTGCAAACAACTGCAGACAACAGTATTTTCTCACTTAAACAGAGGCCCTGCTGTGAGCATGGGGGAAGAGATGAGCAGAGATGAGAAAATGTAAGTGTGACCTATGGCATGTTAGGCAGGAGGTGGACTCTCGTATGCGGAGAGGTTCAGCTGGGAGCCATCTCCAGGAAGAGCAGCAGATGTAGCAAAATGCTAGGGCTAGAAACTCAGCATCACTGCTTTTCTGGAAACCAAAGCAATGTTATCTCTCAGATTCACTTATAAAGTACACATAGTTTTTTCCCTTGAGTATTCCCATTAAAAAACCAAAAAGTATGAATGTATCACTCAAAAAATATAATTTCTGCTTCTTAAATCTTTATCTAAAAAGTTTCTACCTATGAAAGGGAAAAAAGCAGCTCATTTTGGCACTCAGAGTTTCCTTATATGGGGAAAAGCTGAGATGCTAACTAAAATGCTACTGTATTAACAAAGAATGTCACTGCATGCTGAAATATGAAATACAATGAATGATGTCTTTCTACCTTTAGTCTAGGAAAGCACTTGAGTACAAGCACAACTTTAAACCCAACACCATGAGTAGTGCCAAAGGCAAAGAGACAGTTCATACATTTAGACGTATTTCAGTGCCTTTATGAATTTGCACTCTTGAACTACTATTAAGTACAAGTATGTGAAGTTGGACTTTCAGAGTTTTTAGCCTGGACCTGAAATTTCCTCTCTTTGTGCCTTTGGCTAACACATTTTTATAGGTGCCTTCATTTCACTTATGATAAGGAAAAAATTCTTTGGCTGAACCACAAGAAGCGTATTGAAATTGTTTATATGCTTTGAAGATGAAAGAAACATACATTTACTTAACATGATATGTTATTACAAAATCTAATTTAATTCTTATGCCTGAGTCAGAAAGCTTAATATTCTCAATTTATAAACTAAATTATAGTTAGCCATGACTTGATCTAGACTATCATTAAACTTCCTCTTCTGTCTAGGTCTTATATCTTCACCACTGGAGTACTGGACGGCAATAAATAAAAAACTGTTGCTGCTTCATTCATAACCACCACTGGTATAATCAGAGTTTCAACCAAAGTAATAAAAAAAAATCTACATGTTTGCAAAAAGCAAATGTTAATGCATGAGTTCTGGAACAACAAAAATATCATGCCGCTTTAGGGAACATGTGTAATCTATTTCCTTCAGGTCTAGAGAAAGCTAATTTTTGTATTTATTTTTCTTAAATCACACTGTCTGTTCCTCTGTACATGACAGCTTTTGGTTCATACATTTTTCTGTGCATGCTGAACTTTGTGCTATCAAATTGATACCTAGTACAAAGAACCAGCAAACATCAGCAATGAGATAGTTATTGGCAGACAGTGTTTTGAAATGCAAATAATTATAACAGTCTATCTTTCCCTCAATTTGTAATTGCAGGATAGAATGGAGGACAGGTGGATATTTCGAGCTCTGTTAAGCACTGAAGTTTTAAAGTGTCTCTCTGGACATGGATTTGGATTGATGGCTGATGTATCATCAATTACTTAGAAATCTTGAAAAATTCCGTAAACAACAGAGCCAATGCCCTTACAAACCTTCTCCCTTGTCCGTTGTTTTTTGGGGTTTTTTTTCCTATCAGCAGTTAACACAGAGTTGTTTCTAATTAAACTGCAGTACAGGGGCAAAAGAGTAAATGGATGCAGCAATGAACTGGACTACTGAATAAACAGAAAGCTTGCAGGAAGAAAGCGAATAGCAGCAAAATGAGGAAAAAGGACCAAGGCATACACTGTTGCTAAAAGAAACAATTACCAAACCACAGGCAGTCTTTGTTTTGCATGAAGTCATCTGTAATTCTGACACTAGCTCAGCAAAAGGACTTCTTTCATTAAAATAACCTGACTTGGCCAAATGATATGGGATCCTTTTAGCTTGGATTCACCTAATTTTTACAGAGAATTCAGGAATACCTTAAAGCAAAATTTTAGTATTTCACAAAATGGAGAAACTTGCTGGACCAACAGTGTTATTTACACATTGATCTTGAAATCTAGGACATGAGCTTGTTCATGGACTACTCTAAGAAAAAAATCTTACGCTAATACAGATTTTTCAGCCTGAATTATTCCAGCAGATTCCACATCAAAGAATGAGCAAATCTTTCATAGGAAGTAATTCTTGGAATAATCCATAACACCACGAATAAGGTAAGAGATCACAGCATGCTTAATGTAGTATATAGGTACAATACTTAAATTTTTGCTCAAGAAACTTAATAACCTCAGGTCAACAAGCAAGCAAGATGTTTCCAGATAGGACACCTTAATAGGGTTTCTCCAGCAGTACTTAATACCACTGCTCAGCTTCCTGTCCGGCACAAAGATATACAAATCACCTCTTTTACACCAATTATGAAGTGCAGTGCATGTGTGCAAGGTCCAAATATGAGGGGACACACACAAGTACGCTGGTAAAAATACTGATCTGTTTTCAGGCTGCAGTGTTCAGTGCCTCAGGCATTGTTTCACACACGCACTTGGAAAAACGAGTGAGAAGAGTCCACTATGAATGATCTTTTCTATTACCCAATCAAGCTAAGTACTAAGGCAAAGTCAACTTTTAGCTCGAGTAGTCTCTCTGAAACAACTGAAGGCTAAGCTGCAAAACAGCTTTGCTGGCTCAGACAATGAGGCCTTGGACAGACATTGGGTATCCTTAACTTCTCCATTCACCAGCTGGAGGGTTTTGTCCCTACTGGCAAAAATGCTCAAGTGATAGCTCATTATTTATTTCAGGCCAGATAAACAAATCCAGCTGGTCCAGCCTGAAGCAGGTGAAGAAAAACTACAAAAACTTCATAGGCAGAATACAGGAATGGCAAACTCTACAGAGAGGGGATAAACTTAGAAGTGGAGAACATTTTTCAGCCACTACGGTTATCTGGGCCTCAGTCAACTACAGAGATTAAACAATTGCTGCTTGTATCTTATTGTACACATAAAGTTCTATCCATATTTGAAACAATTAATTACAAAAATGCCATAAGACAATCCTCAAAGTCCCACATTAAATTCAGCCAGCTACGGGCTATGAACACACACACACCCCCCCAAAAGCAAAGATTGCAAACTCTACAGAATGAGCCTCCACCTCTGGGAACAGTGACAACCTCTCACGCTGTATACAGAGTGGGGTCTGGCATTTTCTCAGGCGACATTCAAATGATTAACATCACCTCCATACCTTCATACTCCCTTGGCAGGAGTCAACAGCAGCCCAAATTATTTAAAAGGCATAATCACTAGGAAAGGAGGACTGCTGACAAAGAAGATGCAAATAAAAGTACAAGTTCTGCTCTCAGATGCTCAAAGAACTATGGGATTGCACAGCATGTTCACAGTAGGTCAGTGAAACCACATGGTCTGGCTCTTCTGGGAAATGCTTCATCTCTACTTTAGTCCTCAGAAACACCAAGGGTTGTCATGGTTTAACCCCAGCTAGCAACTAAGCACCACAGAGCCACTCACTCACCCACCCCCAGTGGGATGGGGGAGAGAATCAGAGGAGTAAAAGTGAGAAAACTCATGGGTTCAGTTAAAGACAGTTTAATAGGAAAAGCAAAAGCCATATGCACAAGCAAAACAAAACAAGGAATTTATTCACTCCTTCCCATCAGCAGGCAGGTGTTCAGCCATGTCAGGAACGCAGGGCTCCATCATGCATAATGGTTACTTGGGAAGACAAACTCCATCACTCCAGACGTTCCTCCCTTCCTTCTTCCTCCCCCAGCTCTGTATACTGAGCATGACATCACAGGGTATGGAATATCCCTTTGGTTGGGATCAGCTGTCTTGACTGTGTCTCCTCACAGCTTCTGGTGCCCCCCCAAGCCTGCTCGCTGGTGGGGTGGTGTGAGGAGCAGAGAGACCCTGACTCTGCGTGAGCACTGCCCAGCAGTGACTACAACGTCCCTGTGTTACCCACCCTGCTTCCAGCCCAAATCCAAAACATAGCCTGGTACGAGCTACTATGAAGAAAATTAACTCTATCCCAGTCAAAACCAGCACAGGGGTAATTACGCGAGGCCTCCAAATGTTCACCATGGTTCAGGGAGTCAGTCTTCTAAAGGAAAAAGGAGCAAATTAAGTGTCCTTTAATCCCAAAGCTCAACTGTATTAGTCATCCTGTAGTTGTCAGTTTCCCTCCAGCCTTTTGTTTCCATTTTCTAGTCAAAGCATTTCACCCATTGTCATGTTTTGGGCCAGACTGACCACTGAAGAGAACAACAGATGCTCTCCCCCACCTCTCTCTCCAAGGAGAGGAGGGAGAGCGAGAGAGATTTATGAGTTTAGGAAAAAATCCTAATAAAAAAAGAAAATAAAGAAATATATAAAATATATACAAAACCAGTATCGAGATCCCAGGATGACAATCGCATCACCAGCAGGCACTGGGGAAGTCCCAGACTGGACTCAGCAATGGACTTGAATTCCGAATCTGGATTCAGGAATGTATGGATCAGGATCAAAGGCAGATGAACAGAGTCCTCCTCAGACACTGGCCATAGAAGAAAGAGGGCTGACCCTTTGGTGCCTCAGCTTTTACACTGAGCATGAGGCAGATGGGATGGAATACCCTGTTGGTCAGTTTTGGGTCACCTGTCCTGTCCGTTCATCTCCACAAGTGTGATCCCTCTACGCTTTTCTGCTTCAGATCCTCCAACAGGGCAAATAACAACATTGGCTGCCCTTGGGTGTTACCCAGTAAGTAAAAGCAAGAGCCTCTCTGCATACCGTTCCTTGGCATAAATTAGAAACAATCAGGTCTTATCCCTCTGGGAGCAAACAGTGTCTGGACAATATGTTGTTAATTTCAGAGTTCAGTTAGTTAGAAGACGCTTAGCTGCAAAGTAAAATTACGGAACAGAAAATTGGTTCTGTTTTACCTCAAACCAGGACAACCAGGACACCAATCTTAAGCAAAATGTTACCTGCTGTTGGGACTGCATAATATTTATAGAGGGCTCAGAGCACTCTGTGATAGCAAGCACTAGTAATACCCATGAAAAGGTAACAGAACTTGTGCATATAAAAACATGCCTTCCCCCCCCGTGTCTGGAAAAGACACAACGCTGAAACAGGCATAACAGGATTTAACAATAATACTAACCAGAGGGAAAGAAGACAACAGGAAGGATCAGAAAACTAATGTAAGTCAACCACGTGAAAATGGAAAATGCTTTTCCAGCATACTCAAATAAGACAGGTCCAGAATGGTAATGCACTGAAAAAAACCCAACCAAAATCCACATCAGAGATCGGACACCTGTAATAGAAGGTGTTTGCATCAGAACTGGAAATCATGCTATATTTTGAACATGACCTGGCAATGGGCAACTGCATCCTGGTCTGCATCAAAAGCAGCATGACCAGCAGGTCGAGGGAGGTGATTCTGCCCCTCTGCCCCGCTCTACTGAGATACCACCTGGCGTGCTGCAGCCAGCTCTGGGGTCCTCAACATAAGAAGGACGTGGACCTGTTGGAGTGAGTCCAGAGGATGACCACGAAGATGCTCAGAGGGCTGGAACACCTCTCTCTGAAGAGAGGCCGAGAGAGTTGGGATTATCCAGCCTGGAGAAGAGAAAGCTCTGGGGAGACCTTATAGCAGCCTTCTGGTACGTAAAGGGTACCAGAAAGAAAGCTGGAGAGGGATGTTTTACAAGAGCATGTAATGATAGGACAAGGGGTAATGGCTTTAACCTGAAAGAGGGTAGAGTTAGACGATGTGGTTAAGAAACAAGAAGGGTATAAGCAGAACTCATGGAGGTAGACAAAGTAATAAAAAAAGAAAATACAGATTGGCTAGTACTATTTACCACCACTTATAATACAAAAAAAAAATAAAAATGGATAGACAGTGATGTTGAGCAAAAAATATTTGGAGAGAAGAGGTGGAGGTAGACAAAATAATAAAAAAAGAAAATACAGATTGGCTAGTACTATTTACCACCACTTATAATACCAAAAAAAAAAAAAAAANTTCCTCCCCCAGCTCTGTATACTGAGCATGACATCACAGGGTATGGAATATCCCTTTGGTTGGGATCAGCTGTCTTGACTGTGTCTCCTCACAGCTTCTGGTGCCCCCCCAAGCCTGCTCGCTGGTGGGGTGGTGTGAGGAGCAGAGAGACCCTGACTCTGCGTGAGCACTGCCCAGCAGTGACTACAACGTCCCTGTGTTACCCACCCTGCTTCCAGCCCAAATCCAAAACATAGCCTGGTACGAGCTACTATGAAGAAAATTAACTCTATCCCAGTCAAAACCAGCACAGGGGTAATTACGCGAGGCCTCCAAATGTTCACCATGGTTCAGGGAGTCAGTCTTCTAAAGGAAAAAGGAGCAAATTAAGTGTCCTTTAATCCCAAAGCTCAACTGTATTAGTCATCCTGTAGTTGTCAGTTTCCCTCCAGCCTTTTGTTTCCATTTTCTAGTCAAAGCATTTCACCCATTGTCATGTTTTGGGCCAGACTGACCACTGAAGAGAACAACAGATGCTCTCCCCCACCTCTCTCTCCAAGGAGAGGAGGGAGAGCGAGAGAGATTTATGAGTTTAGGAAAAAATCCTAATAAAAAAAGAAAATAAAGAAATATATAAAATATATACAAAACCAGTATCGAGATCCCAGGATGACAATCGCATCACCAGCAGGCACTGGGGAAGTCCCAGACTGGACTCAGCAATGGACTTGAATTCCGAATCTGGATTCAGGAATGTATGGATCAGGATCAAAGGCAGATGAACAGAGTCCTCCTCAGACACTGGCCATAGAAGAAAGAGGGCTGACCCTTTGGTGCCTCAGCTTTTACACTGAGCATGAGGCAGATGGGATGGAATACCCTGTTGGTCAGTTTTGGGTCACCTGTCCTGTCCGTTCATCTCCACAAGTGTGATCCCTCTACGCTTTTCTGCTTCAGATCCTCCAACAGGGCAAATAACAACATTGGCTGCCCTTGGGTGTTACCCAGTAAGTAAAAGCAAGAGCCTCTCTGCATACCGTTCCTTGGCATAAATTAGAAACAATCAGGTCTTATCCCTCTGGGAGCAAACAGTGTCTGGACAATATGTTGTTAATTTCAGAGTTCAGTTAGTTAGAAGACGCTTAGCTGCAAAGTAAAATTACGGAACAGAAAATTGGTTCTGTTTTACCTCAAACCAGGACAACCAGGACACCAATCTTAAGCAAAATGTTACCTGCTGTTGGGACTGCATAATATTTATAGAGGGCTCAGAGCACTCTGTGATAGCAAGCACTAGTAATACCCATGAAAAGGTAACAGAACTTGTGCATATAAAAACATGCCTTCCCCCCCCGTGTCTGGAAAAGACACAACGCTGAAACAGGCATAACAGGATTTAACAATAATACTAACCAGAGGGAAAGAAGACAACAGGAAGGATCAGAAAACTAATGTAAGTCAACCACGTGAAAATGGAAAATGCTTTTCCAGCATACTCAAATAAGACAGGTCCAGAATGGTAATGCACTGAAAAAAACCCAACCAAAATCCACATCAGAGATCGGACACCTGTAATAGAAGGTGTTTGCATCAGAACTGGAAATCATGCTATATTTTGAACATGACCTGGCAATGGGCAACTGCATCCTGGTCTGCATCAAAAGCAGCATGACCAGCAGGTCGAGGGAGGTGATTCTGCCCCTCTGCCCCGCTCTACTGAGATACCACCTGGCGTGCTGCAGCCAGCTCTGGGGTCCTCAACATAAGAAGGACGTGGACCTGTTGGAGTGAGTCCAGAGGATGACCACGAAGATGCTCAGAGGGCTGGAACACCTCTCTCTGAAGAGAGGCCGAGAGAGTTGGGATTATCCAGCCTGGAGAAGAGAAAGCTCTGGGGAGACCTTATAGCAGCCTTCTGGTACGTAAAGGGTACCAGAAAGAAAGCTGGAGAGGGATGTTTTACAAGAGCATGTAATGATAGGACAAGGGGTAATGGCTTTAACCTGAAAGAGGGTAGAGTTAGACGATGTGGTTAAGAAACAAGAAGGGTATAAGCAGAACTCATGGAGGTAGACAAAGTAATAAAAAAAGAAAATACAGATTGGCTAGTACTATTTACCACCACTTATAATACAAAAAAAAAATAAAAATGGATAGACAGTGATGTTGAGCAAAAAATATTTGGAGAGAAGAGGTGGAGGTAGACAAAATAATAAAAAAAGAAAATACAGATTGGCTAGTACTATTTACCACCACTTATAATACAAAAAAAAAATAAAAATGGATAGACAGTGATGTTGAGCAAAAAATATTTGGAGAGAAGAGGTGGAGGTAGACAAAATAATAAAAAAAGAAAATACAGATTGGCTAGTACTATTTACCACCACTTATAATACCAAAAAAAAAAAAAAAATGGATAGACAGTGATGTTGAGCAAAAAAAATTTGAAAAGAAGAGGGGGAAAATATTTTTACACATAATTAACATGTGGTGGTTTTCCTGAAGGTATTATTAAGAATAAGAGCTTAGCAAGATTCAAAAAGGATTTAGACTTTTATATGCATAATGAGAACATCCACAGCTACATTAGATGAGATTAAAAAAAACACATGAGATATAAACCTTGATGCTTCAGTGAATAAGTCAACTTCTTGCTTGTGGGCATTAGAAGAAATCTTTCCCAATGGGCAAGCTGCTCCAGAATTACCTGTTACAGAATTACCAGTTCCTTCACTCACCCTTGCAGCAGCTGGTGCTGAGCACTCAGACTCAGGATACCAGAATAGACAGACTTGCTTTGGCCATTTCTACATTTCATTTTTTTCTTAAAAAAAAGGTATTGTTATACAATCCAATTAAGTATGTGGGATAGTGAGCTCATGGAATTTCAAAAGGAGAATAGAGCTTCTTATTTCATAATTTCCTTTAACTGTAATTAACTGTAGGGCTTAAGTGACTGAGAGCTTTGGTTTTTACAGAAAATTCTGTTTGTGTACATCCTTCTTTAAGATCTTATTTGGCATTTCATACTACCTCTTACTCTCTGGGCCAAACTCCCAGTGAATAGCCAGTCCCACTGTAAAACACACAGACAATCTCCTCACATGCTGTGGGCATTCTTGTCAATCAAGTAACAGTATGCACCTGAATTCTGCTTTCCTGCAGTTTACCACTCACTAAAATCTAACACTAGTCCTTACGATGTGTAAGGGGACAGCCCCTTGGCAGCACCACTCAAATTTACCATACTCTTCTGGAAGGCCATGCTTTATCAGGGTTCTTAGTAGCCAGCCCTCCTTCCTTCCTTGCAATACACTAATGCTCTCTCCCACCACATTATTTTCCCACCCTTCCCAAATCTTACTAAATACAAATTCCTTCAAGCTGTCACAAAAGGCAAAAATCTCTTTTCAGTTGCTAATCCAGTTGCTGGGGAAAGCTTGAAATACAACCAAGATTCTCAAAGAATAACCTGAAAAACAGGACACTTTGATACTGTATTCTGTCACCTGTGCTTAGCCTGGAAAAATGCTTAACCTCAACCTCAAAACGCCACACCAACATGAAAAGAGACATCTGTGGAACAAGACAAGTCTACTAAAACATCCTAAAACCTCAAGGTCTAGTCACGTTAAAAAAAACCAACCTCACCCAGATCATGAGAAAGGGTTGTAATATGAAGATGGGTTACGGTCCCCATTTGGAGGACCATTTCTGAATTCTAGCCTATGACCATTTTGTCTAAGACACAGGAGCATTTCTCAGCAAGGACTGAATTCCCCACAGATGAGTGTCTGAAATATTAGGCTGGCAAAACATACTTTTCCCTCAGTGTGAACTAATACACTGTTAAAGCTGCTCTATTGTTCAGAAAAAGACATCACAGAAAGACAGAAGACGGCCTTCTAAACTTAACCCTCCCCTCTTAGTCAAACCCAGAGATCCAACGATTGGCCCGCTTCCGTGAGAAAAAGCGTGTTTCAAAACCCTGCAGCAAGGTGAACCAGACTTCCCCACATTCAAGGCAAAAGCTTTTAAGGCTGGCTACCTTATGTAAAAGCAGGCATCCCTTTCTGGCTGTTTCTTGCAAAAGCCATTACCACTGTGTTTTGTAGAGGGCAGAACACTAGATTCTGCAGCTGCCAGTTCATCTTGCTCCCAGCATGCCCATGGGACCAGGCTCCTCAGAATATACAGACAGGAGAAGGATTTAACTGCAGACATGACCTGTTTCACCACAAGATGGGATGGCACTGAGCTGCCTAGTGCTGAAGAGATAAGCAGGTCTAAGGCAATCACGGAGAGAACTTCTGGACACTCGGAGAGCTTTACAAGAACCGACGTACCTAATGTCCTAGGTGAAGGCCTGAGAAATACATTTTCTGACTTACATAACTAGCTCCCAATTAAATTTTCCAGATATAAACAAACTGACACTTAGCTACCAATAATAGAGTGGGAATTGTACTTCCAGAGGTCATGCCAGATCCCAAGTGAAAAGAAACCATCCTTTGTCTGCTGCCTTTGCAGAAAAGTCAATGTTTAAATGTTACTGAATTTGAATGCTGATATAAACACGCATAATATCCTCTTAGATCCTGTCTGAACACGTGTGTTTATATTTTCACCATATGCCAAAGACATCTAATTTGAAGGAGGAGAGAAAAAAAAAACCCTATGCATTTCGTTTATAAGAACCTGGCATGCATACAAAATTTGAAATGCTTTATTTTTATAGATCACATTGTAAATTAATGTAAATAATTCAACATGCAGATTATTCACTGTGCTGAAAATGACTGGCATTTTTCAAGAGCATAAAAAGAACTGCTTGACTAAGGATATCAGCAAATGATATAAAGGCAAAAAAGACTTAGCAACTTCCAGTAAAATATTTCAGACTATACAGATTGTTCCACATTTGCAATTGTACAGTATGTCAGAGGCTAACACACAGTGTGCAGCACATATTTTGAAGATCTGTTGTTTGCACTTTAAACAAAATAGATTGCCTTAATTTTTTAAAAACTTAAGTGATTGAATGTGTACATGACCATATTGCCTGGATTTCACTCGCCCTTGACTCAAGCTATTGTACCATCAGGCACCAGAGGGTTGTTTTTTCCCCTGTAGAAAGTTAACAATATAAGAACAAAGGAAACATCTTCACTGACAGCTCAAGGTCATCCCCAGAGACTGCTCTTGCTAAATAAGTCTGTGGACATAGTTAGGTGGAAATGCAGTAATTGTAGGTGCCAGCTGGATGCAACCAGTCACTGGTGCAGACCATGAACTCAAAGGATGCCAAGGGTTTTAAAGTCCAAAAAAAGCTCTCATTTTCCTTCTATCTTAATTAAAAAATGTAATATTTCAGTATCCTCCTTTATCTTGCACTGCAATATACTTCAAAAATTCAAATGAAAACCAAAACATCCCAATACCTTCCCATTACGTTAACAGCTGATCAGGCAATAATTGGTTTTCTATTTAGTCAGACTTGGACAACCACACATGACTTTCAGTAACGTGCTATGGATTCGTCTATATTTCACTGCGAGCATAAACATTTCCCTGTATAAGCAGTTAGGAGGTTCCATTACCCGAGACTGTAAAATATACATAACGTATACAGGTACAATATACAGTCAGATGAGCTACACTGATGGGCTTCTGTATCAGATGTCTTTTTCATTTCTCTGAAATAACAGAGCTGCTGTTGTAGCTAAAACTTGTAACAAAATTGTAGCACATTTCTCAGAGATCTTATCTACCAACAACTACAGTCCCAACAGCCTAGCATGCTGGATGTTCCGAGTCCCTAGCTGAATCAAGATTCAAAGTTTACAGCAAGCTGCTGTATTTATAATTGATGACAATACTAATTACAGACATACAGGCACACACACTATCTTCACCTCCCCTTGAGGTGTTAAATATGAATACATAGCCACAAGTCGTTGCATGAGTGTATCCTCATCATATTCTTTTTAATGCAGCTGGCATAAAATTCTCATTAACAATAATTGGAGTTAGAAGCAGGAATTCCAGGAAGGATGTGTTGTCTCATTAGATATTAACTAGAAATACTGTAAAATATTCTGTTTATGCATTGTTAGAATTCTGGAGTCTTTTCTTTTTCTTTTTTTCATCTTTCAAATTAACACCTCTATGAATAAGTCATTTAGAGCTACAGGAAAGCTCCTGCAATTCTAGAAACCATGTGTGTACTTGTAAGCTCCCCCAAGGATACAGCCTTCCCACTAAACTGCTCGACAGCACCTGCTTCCCTTATGCACAGGTAATTAATCCCCACCACAGTTTATGCATCTAATAATACCAGCCGTGTGACATCCTCTCAAAATTCCCACCATGCTGGGGCTCAGGATATGGTGGAGGTCTGCTTCATGCTATGCAAGGGCCTGAAGGTGTCTATACTTCTTGACTACACACAGGACCACACCACTGCCTCTGCATGAAAGGGGACATGGATGAGCAGGTAGAGTTTACATTAGGATTCACAACAGAGAAACCAGACAAACTGTTATTTTCTCCCAGGTAACAATCCCTCCCAGGAGTCACCCATAAGTGGTTTACAGCTCCATCAGAAAACTGCTTCTGCTCAGGGACCGATCTTTCTGACTCTCAGAAAACACATTTCATTATACTGGATATGTCAGGATAAGATCTTCATTAGCAGCTTATGCCTGTCTCTTAAAGTCAATCAAAGCCTTTCCAAGCACTCCAAACATGTTTACAAACTTCACTCCTCAAGATACACCAAATATCAAAAAAGGCGGAGGAAGGGGAACCCGCATAAATGGCCGCTTATAGTAAGATTCACAAAGGGCTCTAACTCTTCCATTTTAATAATTATTGTATGATGCTCACAATTATGAAAGGTGATCCTTCCAACACTCCCAACTAAGAGATAGCACATGGTCTTTTGTTTAAAAAAAGCATGCAGGACTGCCTTCTTAAGTTGGTATTTGTTGTGAATTGGTTGTTTAGCAATAAATAAAATCCCAAAGGATGCTTCAGTGATTGATTTCCCAGAGCAAATCTACATAAGGATACAAAGTTAGTTCAAAATAAACAAAGGCATAGTTAAGACAAAGCACCTGTATCAATTCTCATTCACTACTAAACCTATGGTCCTTTCACACAGCAGTTGTTACTTCAGAGAATGTATACCTTGTATGCCTTGCAAAGATGGACAGAAAGCATCCTACAGAAAACAAGGTAAGTGGCAGAGTCCCTTAATGAAAGTAACAGTCACTTGCAAAATTTTGCCACAAAGAACTTAAAAAACCCAAACAAAACCCACGCTAGAAATCAGTATCCTTATTGCCATTTTATTGCTTGATTGGTCAAAACTGACAGTGCGATTTATCATCTTCACTTCATCTGTTAAGGTTAAACCTTTCCGAAATGCTGCAGGACTGCAAAGGACACTACTCCCACCGTCCTCCTCCTTCCATTAACTCACTGATAATTCAGTAAAGCTGGCCAGGGTATTTCCAAAGCTGCAATTCCACACCATGGCATTGCACCAAATCTTTTGAAAATGTTCTTCCTCCTTTGTGGCAGAACCAAACCTCTATAAAAACACTAAGTTCTTAACATTAAAATCCTGAAGAAAATTAGACAAAAAGGAAATATATCTATGTGTATGGTAAAAACAAAACAAAAACAACCAAACAAAACAACACAAAACCATAAAAGTCCAGAACAGATACACACATACACACAAAAGAACAATGGGTTCTGGGGGCTTACTGCTCTTCATAGAAATGATAAATCTCCCACTAGACCTGACATTTCATCTCGCACTTAGATTTTATTGCCATTGAAGGATCTTACTGCAGTTAAGAACAGAAGACATGTTTGCAGGACATACTTTCATCCACAACCCTGTGACATATCTGGTAGCTACTCAGTTCAGTCCCACAGAATACCAAGTGATTTAGCAACGCTTCTACATTGATTAGCAATACTTCTACGTTCTTTCAGCATCTCTTGACTTCAGCAGGCACAGCAAGTTTACAGGCCTTGTAGAAGCTGACTTTGCAAGGCAAATCCTTGAATCATAGAATCCTATCATAAAATCATAGAATGGTTTGGTTTGGAAGGGACCTTAAAGATCATCTAGTTCCAACCCCCCTGACACGGGCAGGGACATCTCCCACTAGACCAGGTTGCTCAAAGCCCCATCCAACCTGGCCTTGAACACTTCCAGGGATGGAGAACCCACAACTACTCTGGGCAACCTGTTCCAGTGTCTCACTACCCTCAGAGTAAAGAATTTCTTCCTGAGACCTAATCTAAATCTATCCTCTTTTAGTTTAAAACTGTTACCCCCTCGTCCTATTGCTATGCTCCCTGATAAAGAGAAGAATCAGTACGTTCTGTAAAAGGAAATTTGGATGTTGTATCTTGGCTCTCTGCTAAGTCAGCGACTGTTTTTATTTTGACTCATTTCTGTATAGAGAGTACCAACACCTCTCCTCCTTTGCCATCAATTCATCAAACAAGGAGAAGCCATGCGTCTTTCCACGGTTTCCTGTAGAGTGCTATGAAACAGAGTACTGTGCATGTCTCAGCTCAAAGGTAACAGTAGCTCATAACAGATGCAATAAAGTGAAGCAGAGCTGGTCAGCACCTACAGTGTGCTTGCTTTGCCCACCTTAATGAGGCATCCTCCAGTCCAGAACTACCTACTGGCTTCTTTAGACTCAGCAGCTCAGCTCTTCTTGTCTCTTCTGACCTACATTCAAAGTAGTATTTCCTCACGTGGCCCATGGAGTGCTTGGGACTGTATCGGATTTTTCCATGCTGGAGGAAAAGGACAATGCCACATATTACCTCTCATCCACCATGCATTAGACAAGTAGAGCATGGTCTTTCCTATACATCACAGTTCTAGCAAAAACACCTTCTCATCTATAAAAGCACTACAGTGGTAACACTTTCTCTTCCACAGTTTTATAACTGATAACACTTGCACAAAGACAAAAGATCTTTTCTTTTAGGCGGTCCTGGTACTTACTCCTCCCTCAAATTGATAATGCTCTACTCCAATATGAAAATTATATGGTTTTTGAAATAACATTCACATTGCCATCGGTAGTGTTTATAGATAGATGGACGGAAACAGAATATACAGAAAAAATATGTAGCAAATATGTGGTATGATGTTGCACCCTACCACTTCCCACAGATAGCTTGCCTCAACTTAGGAAAGATGTACCTCTTTGTAATGCTTCACAATCCAAACATCTTAACACAACTACATGGTCATTTCTAATAAACTGCAGACTCTGCTTAACTGATGTACCGCAGACTTTTGACTAGCTTTATCATGCTTTGTCCAGTGATTCATTTACACAAGCAAACTATATTCATGGACAGAAACAAACATGTATACCTATAAATAAATGTATTATATTGCTTGAAATTGCAGGTATTTATGTAAAGGTTATGTCATTGTTCTTTATTATTTACATACTGGAAGTCCAAAGTGTTGCACTTTCTACAATTTCAGTATCCAAGTTTGCACTCTTACTGATGGTATCATGTTTTCTTTCGCAGTAAAAAACAATGCACCAGCTAAAAAATATTTTACAATGATACACCAAAAAGTGTCCAAGAAATAAGATCAACCCAGTATTTTTTCCTGCATAAAACAGCCACAATAAAATGTGCACTGATGCATATATATGGTGCCACACTGATGGTCCTAGCACCATTAAGCAGTCAAGAAACAAAAGTAGCAGAACACCGAACCTCAAATTGTGCTAGAAAAGTCATATTAATTCAGTTTTCACGTCCATAATTCCTCTGCTCTGCGAGACTAAGACTTTTGGTAAAAGCAGAGTCTTGTAATGCTCTGTAGACAGCACCTAATGCAAGAGACCAGGAGTTTGCTTGTAGATTCTAGGAAACAACCTAACCTTGGCAGCTCTCAGGTGCACACCTGCTTACCAAAACTTACACACACACACACACACACACACACACACACACACACACACACACACACACACACACACACACACACACACACACACACACACACACACAANNNCACACACACACACACACACACACGTAAAAAAACTTGTATTTTACTCTTCATTATCTACAATGAACAGTAGCTTAACCAAGCCAGTTTCACTGTGCTATCAGCCTGAGGAGCCTGAGAAAAACATTACGTAGTCATTATTTTGTATAAATAAGTGATGATATTCACCTTTTTACCACCTCAAACACTCACTTCTATTTATTCACATTTACCATAACTACTTTTAAATTCTCCTACATCTCTAAGGCAGTTATTATCATAATAATTCTCCAGAGTTAGTCCTAAGTATTCTCTCTATGAAGCAACATCAGAGATATTTGCTAGTTTCTCATGTCTGTGTATTTTGGTCTCTTGAGGACATTCTGCACTTAGTTGTCTGTGGTTCTTAGTAAGATCCATTTGCTGGTCGACATTCCTGTATGCTTCTTGATCAAAAGCACAGATTTCCACCCCATGACTGCATATGAGTTGTTTTGCACTCACTTTAGTGATTTAATCCTAAAACCCACAGTCTCAATTCTATTGATAATACCTGAAGAACAGCATATTCCAGATCTGAACTCAATTTAAGCACTCCCAAGTCTCAGTGGCAGCAGAAAGCTGCAAATTGCAAGTGAGGTGAAACTTCATGAGGGCCGGGGGGGAAGAGAAACAACAAAAACAGCAACAAAAACAACAAAACCCCCTGACAGTCAAGTTCAAAGGGGATTTTAATTCCCCTGGCCCCTTCCTTCTCCCCGTAGCAGCAAAAGCTTATTCATTTAAGAGACTGAATCCACCAGTAGTGGAAAGAGTACATCTTAGAAACACAGGAAATTTTTTACACATCAACCAGTATTTTACTAGAGAAGTCACTAAAGTGGGTTACGAAGAGTCTGTTTCCAAGACACACCACTTCCAAACTTTGCTATCCCTTCTGCCCCCCAGAAAGGGATGGTTCTGATCCAAAACAAATGGGTTCAAATTTGTTTTTTCTTTAAAATGCTTTTGCAATTGTAGAAATGTGCCAGTATTTTTTTACACTTTTTTTTTTTAATGTTCCCTACTAAGAGCTAGTTAAAATCCTAAGTTTTTTCATATTTAGTTCTAAAAGGAGCAAACATGAAAAAGTAATAAAAACAGCTAAGGGGAACATTTAAAAATTATAAAACTGAGCTGGTATTTCCCAAAGGCAATTTTTGTTTTTTAGAATTGTGAAATTTTAATCCCAATTCCATAAAAGAAAACTTTATTTTTTCCAGAAGAAAATACTTCCCATCAGATATGCTGAGCTGGTCTTTGGGGAGAGAGGAAAAAAACAGGCTTTTCGGAATGCCTGTTGTTGGTCACTATAAAAGTGTGTATCATTGAGTCATCTTAAAGCCATCTCAGTGCGTGACTGCTCATGACAGATTCAGCTAAGACTACACATCAGCTCCTGCTAGCCAGTGTGCTCTTCCAGCCTAATCAAAATGTTGAAATACCAGAATCTTATAAGAAATCTTTGGTTTCAACTTCATACTTGCACTCAGGAGTGAATTAGTTTACAAGGTTATGCAAAGGCACACAGCCCTTGGATTTGGGTATTCCTAGAAAACTATATTGAAAGTTTGTACACTTCCATGAAAATCTACTTCCTTCTGACCCTGATTATCTTCTCCTTTTTCAGATGTCAGGATGTATTGAAAAGTTTGCTGTTACCATACACCTCCTACAGAAGCTAAGCCTTCTTATCCCCCTAAGACATTAATAGTGTTTGAATATTTTACTGAGGGGTAGACGATGTCACTAAGACACAGCCTGGAGCAGCATGTTTCTGCACTGGAGCATTCCACCGGAATGACTGCAAATTAGGCAGAGGCAATTCCATCCTGCTTCCCTGTTGTTGGAGACAGAAAGTAATTAGCTGCTGGCCTATACTAGCAGCAAATCATTAACCCCTCCTGCCCCTAAACATTTAGCTCAGCTGTGCTGGCCACTGAATTGCAAAGAACGGAAATACATCTCTGTCTGTCTTCTGCTTCGTCTGCTCCAGAGATTCAGCATACATGCGCTGTCCTCGGCTGCTGGATATCCAGTATGGGAAGTCTTCTTCAGAGGACTGGGCAGCATTTGGTTTTGTTCAGACCTGATACCCAAACCACAGTCTAGCCCTTGGTGATCGCAAAACCCTTCCAGAGCTCCAGAAAGGGCAAAGCTGCCAGCACACACACTGTAGTTCCTATACAGCACTAGACTGCGACCAGTCAGCAGATACACAGGTGGGTGGTACAAAGCTGGAGCAGCATCTGGAGCTCAGTTTTGTCACCACTGTCTTGTGTTTACCTTTATTTCATGTCACTCAGCTAGATCAGCTTTTGTTGAACACTGTTTTGGACTTCATCCAATAAAGACAATGCTTGCCACTTCACCTAGACTACATGCAGCCATTCTAAAAGCCTAACTTTGACATTTCATCAAACTATTTCCTTCAATAGTCTTATTACACATACTTGCAACATATGTTGCAAGATTGCACAAGCAATTTTTCTTCACAGCTATCCACCCAGCAGCAAAGTAGGCCGAACACATCCATCTAACTCAGTGGGCCAAACATAAAAATGTAGGCCTTTTACAAACACTTGTAAGAAATTATGTCTTATCACTTGAAAGATAGAGTCATTGCATTGGCATTACACAGCCTGTGCATTAGATCAGACAGCAAATGAGATATTGATAGAACTATTTTGAACAGTCAATAAGCTTTCTAATGATTGATAGCTTTGAGCTAACTCTGGTAATATCAACGTCTGCGCTTGGAAACAAGAGATTGAAACTGTAATGTAATATTCTCTTTGTGGAATTCATAAGCATAACTCAAATGTAGGCACTGGCTCCAGCTGAGGGATTTGCATGGGGCTCTTTCCTCACAGCAGAAGGAAAGAATGACAGCAAATTTTACTTTTTATTTTTTTAATCTTTCCATCTAAATCTAACCAAAGCAGTATCTCAGAAGATAAGAACAAGAGGAAAGCCATGAGAAGCCAAGTTAAAACACTGAGCAAAAGAATAAACCAAACAAATAACCAAAACAGAACTTTTCCATGAACACTGCACTTAAAACACCCTGCAGATTAGTCCCACAGATTTCAAAGGAAGTCAGAACAGAGTAAGTTACTGGACACTCCAAGTAAAGAACCAAAATTTTCCCTTTGAATAATTTACGTAGTAAAATCAAAGAGAAAAAGTAGCCATTAGGAAGGAAAAAGGAGCAGAGGAGAAAACATACATCCAAGACTTAAAGTGGTATCAAATAATTATCAGTGCAGACCTAAAGTTGCTAGATTTTCAAAGACCACGTGCTCTGTATTCTCCCAGCATAAGCTTCTTTCATTTCACAGGGAAACCGATAAAAAGCCACTATTAAAAATATTCCTTACACTTGTACAAATTTCTTTTTGCAGAAGAATGAAGAAGGAATTTTAATTCCCTAACCTCCACCTAATAATGATTGAAAATAATGACAGCATCTTTATCTTAATTTAAGGTTCCAAGCTGTCGAGCTGATGGTAATGCTCCGAGAAAGCTATAAATCCTGTTTGAATTACAGTTATTCCTGTACAGTAGTTTCTACTTGCTTATCAACCAAGTTTCCCTTCAATTTCATCCCAAATTGGAGAGGGGAAGAAGGTGAAAGAAGTAGACTGGGAGTCTTTCCTTACCACTTATAAGGAGTTAATTCCCCCTGCAATCTTATTTGAAGTTGATGCTACTATTCACAGGGGTATTGGCTCACACTTAGAAGAGGTTTGCAATCCAGCTATTAGTAAAGTAAAATGCAAAAGACATTAAGATTCTCTACAGCAGAGAGAAGGTCCATAAGGATTACTTGATCAAATTAACTGTTAACAGTTTAAAACCTGAGCTGTATCAGACTACAAGTACTAACATTAACACCAATTGCCACTAAGATCAGCGATGTTTCAAGTACGCTCAGGCGTATCCCCCTTCTGCCCTCTCTGCACCTGACATGGATGCATCCTTGCTCCCTCCTACACAACACAGAGCATAAAGGTGCCGGCATAGTTAGGGATTATCTTTGGAAAACCAACTGTCAGCAGAGGTAGCTCTTCTTTCACTTACTTGGTATTACGCCAGTGCAATTCTACAGTCATCCATAATGCTGCTTCTGGTTTATGCTGATGGGGGAGACCAGGATCCATACTTTTAAGTATGGATCTTACAAAACAAAGAAAATTCAGTACTTGCAGATTAATTGTCATAATCAACTCAACCAATCCAAAATATTTCCTTCACCATTAGTATTCTCCTCTAAGGAGAGTACCCTTCTTCTCTAGTGCAGCACTTGAATCACTTTTTTACATCCCTCTCACTGTTATCCATGTGCCTTCTCTCTTTGCCTTTTTATAAACACTATGCCTGAACTATGGTCCTTGGGTAATCATCTCTAACACAAACTTCATGGTGTCTAGACATAAAGTGCGCATTTTTACTTTATACTCTTCAAGCACATGCAGAAAGCTGACTGATATTTCAGTTCTCTAAAACAGTACAGTTGCAAAGTGTTCCAACTGCAGAGAGGTGAAGCGGCAGACTATACAATATAGCAGTGGGATAAGCACATTACATGTAGATAAAGTAGTTTAAAAGAAACAGTGAGGAAAATAAAGGCTTTGAAAAACAATGTACATTGTGATGTTTGTTTATTTTTATTATACTGACTCCTTGATCTAATACAAACTTAATGAACAAGCAGGAATTGCAGTTTCTTAAGGAATCATGTCCTAAGCAAGGAAATAAAAATAACAGACATTCTTCAAACTTTCTTCCAACACCTGCATACTACCACAGAGACAACTGGGGACTGTGAGGGATTCTGAAACTAAAGAGCAAAATTGGCATGGTGAAAAACAGACAGAAACTTACCCAAATGGGCATGTTATCACTTTTCAGATTGAGAGTCGGAAATTATTTTGGCTAAATCTTTGGCTGTTACAAGTAATTTAAGGTGTCTATACTCTGTGAATTGTGCTGACTTATAGCACAGAAGTCTAGCTTTTTATGTTCATTGAAAAGCAGTCCTTCTGTATGTAGTAATAGCCTTGAATTTTGTTTTTAAGAAAAAGAGACAGCATGGAAAAGAATGATTTGGAAAATGCAGGGGACAAAAAAGACACAATCTATGATTGCTTAGGCTTGTAATGACCTATTTTCTCCCAAAGGATACTGCTGTATATCTAAATCTACATTTAGAATGTATGCCACCTAGTGGGAGCAAAAATTTCATCAAAATGTTAAAATATGATCTTCCAAAAAATTTAGCCTGGCACATTGCAAGCTGGACGGAAATTAGGACTTGCATTCAGTTCTGAAGCACAGTGTTTACATGCCAAGGCCTTCAAACAAAAGGGTTTCTGATTGTCCATTATCACCTCCTTATTGCAAAACATGAGTAAAAGCTAGTTAAGACCTATATATGAAAAGCTACTGTTTGATATCGCTGTGCACTTGGCCTACACTAGAAATACAACTGGCTTTACATAGACTTCACTAGCTCAGGTTAGGTGCCATTCTAGTGCTGCAGGTCAGTACAAGCAATTTTACTTTTTTCAGCTTGAAATTTGGGAGGAATAACCAAGTGCAGCAGTTTGGTTAAGCTGCAACCATTACAAAAGGAATGGCGTGTCCATCCGTAAGAGCTGAGTATTGCATATATGTGAGCATGGAGGTGCACATCTGCCCCGAGACATTTCATAGTCTTATTTCAGCTTCATTTGGCAGCAGACTTAAGGGAAATAAACAAGTCTGTTTGGCTTCACAACAGATAGGTAAAAGGCGAAATATATGTATTTCGTTATATAAATTTCACAAAACAGGTCTATGAAACTCACTAGCAAAAGATGCAAATATGTCAAAGACCACATGAATTCAAGTAAGACAGACAAGAGACTCAGACAGTTAACTAAATACTCAGTTAATTCCAGCCTAGCAAGTCTCTTGAACAGAAAACATCAACAAGGCTAAAAGTGACAAAGTATCCTTGCCCTAGTCTTACTTTTTGTAGCATCTATTGGAAAGGGGACTAGATGGACCTTTGATGTTACTTAGCTCAGAAATTTTTGGTTTATGTTAGGTAAAAATAACTTGTGTATCTAAGCCCTAGTTATTCAAGAGTAATACAGAAATATGAAACTTTTACTGAGTAGAGTTCAAAGGCATAGTGGTCTAATATATGTAGTGAACATATTGGAATATTATTTAAAATTAATGATACAAGGCAATGCACTGTAATCTAATTACTTGACCTTCAAAAAAAAATTTCTGGAAACGCAGGAAGTGTCACTACATAACCTTAGCTTCAAATCTAATCAGCTTGTATCATTAGTACGGGTATGGCAAGCAGCATGCACGGGAGGAAAAGCGCAAGAGCCTGGAGAAGCCTTAGCTCTGAATGCTTCACAGCATGGCCACATCCATTGCCGCCTGCCCGCTCTCAGCTCTCCCGGTGAAAAGCCACGGAGCACTATCTTCAGTGAGGAAACAGGGCGAGAGATTTTCAGGGCCATACCATTTCCCCAGGGGCCAGGTCACACAGAGTTAAGGCAGAAGAACAAGGCTGTGGAGAACTCTCAAGGCCTGTCGACGCTACAGCGCAAAAGCATCCACAAACCTCTGTGGTAAAGCGGCACCGCCTGCGGAAGGAGGAAGAGGGGCGTACAGCCCTGTTACAGTTTGATGAACCCACAACCATTTACTGTTGTTTAGACAATTAATTCTTTCACCTGATGACCCCTCCCCACCCGGGAAGGGGGACTGGGAAAAAACAAGGAAACACCAGGGTCGAAATGCAAGCAGATTGAATAGAATAAGACTAGATAATTAACACTAATAACACTAAAGAACCAATATTGACTTGGATAGCAATATAAAATACACAAGGACTATACTCGGCCAATTGCATTAGCAGGAAGCTGTGCACTCCCAGCAGTGGGCAGCCAATGTCGGACATTGCCAGCGCTACGGCTTTGGGAGGAAGGGAAGGCCTCAGCGGTCTGGCACTGGCGCAAGAAGTTCTCAAGATCGCAGTCATAAAGCAAGAGGGAAACGCCTCAGCAAACTTTCTAATTTGTACTGAATGTGGCGTTCATGGTATGAAATAATCCCGCTGGTCCGCTGGGGTCGAGTGCCCAGGTCTCACTCCTCATCCCTACACCTGGCGAGCTTGAAAACATGGAGACCTTGAGGCCCGCATAGCAGAGCTGGCTAACAAAGTCAGTATTTTCAGCAGTTCAGACATCCGAGTTTTCTACAAGCGCAGTTTTCCCTAGCATTAGAAGAGACCTTATGGAAAAGTAACATTACTGAAAGAGAAATGACCCCGCGTGGCGCAGNGCACTGCTTCAGGGAGGGCCGGTGCAGGCCCCGCCGCGCCGCGCCGCCATCCCGCCCCGCCCCGGCCGCCGGGGGCCGCCTTCCCGCCCGCTGCCGTCCCCTCAGGAGGAGCTGGAGCCCGGGAGCCGGGTGCTGCAGCCATGAGGCGCTTGCGAGGAGGTAGCGCCTTTTTCTCCCTATTCACGTTCTCGGCAGCATGGAGCAACATTATTTTTCACAGTTCCTTGGAAGTATTGCAAGCCCCGCAGGTGCTACTCTGCTTTTTTGCCTCGCGTTCCTCGAGAAGATGGGTGCTTTAAAAGAATCTCTGTCCCTTTCAATTAAAGTCAAGGCTGTTGGCGCTGTGATTTGTCTTCCTCTTCTCTGAAGAGAAGACTTCAAAATGACTTGTACCTGGGCTTTGAGTGCTGGAGAGGGTGGTAAAGAGAAGACAGAAGGCCTTGTGCTACTCAAGGATAGCTCCTACTCTCAACAAAACCTCTTCATACAATCGTATCTGAAATGTCTTCGTAGCTGGCGTCGCGTATTTCGCTTATGCATGTTGCATCAGTGTATTCTTTGTGCAACTTCAGATATTCTTCATGTCAGATTTCAAGTGTTGGAGAGAGTAGGTGCATTTTTTTGGTCCATTCTGGTGGATTTTTTTACATGAACTATTTGACGAATATGAAAGCAGTTCACAGAACATTTCAGTCCTATCAATTTATTACACTCTCCAAAATTTGGTCACCATCTGTTGTTCAGGACTATTCTTTGTGCCTCAGGGATAAGAGCAGACCGAAGCAAGATACTTTTCCCATTATTTTGCGGCATCTAAAGAAAAGTGAATGGATATGTTCACTCAGGATCTGTGCAGAAAGTAGAAGACGTCCTCACCTTTTGCCAGCTCCTCTTGAGAAGAAAACAGACTTCCACACGCAAAGCTCAAAGGTAGATTATAACTGTCTGTGTTTAGGTGGTCTGATTTTCAGTAGTACTGAACATTCATCAGATTATGTGTTGATCATCAGGCTGCTGATCCAAGTAGTAAACCATGAATTTTGGCACCAGATGTTAGACCCCAACATTCTAAAATATGATGTGTAGAGCTGGAGAAACAGAGGTACAGGGGAAATAAGAAAAACACCTGTAACAGTAGAAGGAAGCATCAAGGCTGTTCATAATAATGTGTTGAGCTTACCAGGGTGTTTTAGAGGAGGCATTGACATCTACAAATACTGTTAGAGGACACACTTCCAAATCATTATGTGTTTTACAAAGGAACATTTGTGAAAAGAAAGAGGCTTTCTGAGAGTGTGCCTTCAGCTAGTAAGCCAGTCTAATAAGAACTTGAGGCCAAGCAGGCACCTCTTCCTGCTTCTCTCACACACGTGGTCTGGGCTGGCCCTAGGGCTTGTCTGACCCCACAACCAGCTGGTTTTGGGAACTTGATGAGTAGAAAACTATTCATTTCCTGTGGTTTTCCAGTTTGGTTCCCTGAGCTGCCTACTGCTCAGTCAAACAAGTGCTGAAGGGAAGGAGGAGCAGAGCTTCCCATTTGAACAAGTTGTTTAGCTGGCTTAGTTTTAAAATGAAACTTTCGTGCTGCAGTAGAAACCATTGTTCCAAAGAGCCGGAGACTTACCTGATACGAATTGATAAAAAAAACCCATGGAGATTCAGGTTTTTTAATCTGTGGGTTTGATCCACATGGTTTGAAACCCACTGCATTTCAATTCTAATTGATCCACTTCCAAGCTGGTACATGGAAAAGAAAACAGGTAAAAAGCATCACTAATAAACTAAAGAATGTGAAGTCAGTTTAGATCAGCAGATCTACATTCACAAAATCAGTTATGGGCATGTATGATCTCCCTGCAGGCTGGGAACTAGCCAACAATGGTGCTGTTATCTTGCATTTTTTTTGCTAAACTAGACCATGAAGCAGGATTAAATTTTGGAAGTAAAACCTTACTGCTGTTTGGTAGCTCCTCCCATTTTTTTCCAGCCTGCAAGGTTTTCATGTAACTTAAACTTCAAGCTTACTAAATTTTCATAATTTGATAGACTTAGACTTAATTATGATAGACATATAATTTGAAAGACTGCTTTGCTAAATCTTCAAGTTACTGAAGTGTATTTGAAATGTATTTGTTTTATCTAGCCTTCTGTGACCTGTTGCTCATCCATCTCATTTTTCTAAATCTTATTTTCTGAAGAAGAAATGTAAGAACAGGTATACCTGGTCACAGTATACTATCAAGAAAAATTTTCTCCACAGTGCCTTTTTTGGATCTGTGGTGTTTTATGACAACAAATAAAAAAGTGTACAAGGAAGTTTGATCTGAGTCCACTTAAATTGTAAGAAAAATAATGGCCCATAAAGTGCATAGAAATGAACAACAAATCTGTTTTCAGTCCTTCTGATGTCTTGACAATATATTTTTCTTCTTTTCCTGGGTAAGTTTTTTTCCAATCTAGAGATAAGCTGAAGATGTAAAATAGATACAGCTTTTGTGTCTGCATTAAATTCTCAAAATGCTTTTTCAGGCACTTAAAACATTACGCTTTTTCTACTGGAGGCTATAATAGTAGAGCCAAGGTCAAATTTAAGAGTAGAAAAGCAAGTGGGTGTAAATTGATAAAGCACTAGAGATTTTGGGGTGATGTACTTTTGCTGTGTTAAACAGACTATTTTTTAATTGCCAACAGATTGATTTTATGTTATGATTTCTCTCAGTTTATTAGCTTCATCCTTAAGAGGAAGACTGATTGTCCTCTTATTCTACAGTGGCTACATGAAAAATCAGAGGTGTGGTACCTATTTAGAATATTTAGTGTTGTTAGGGAAATTTCATGAGGAAACTTCATTCCTGCTTTACTGTGCCACACATTTTCAAAGCTGCGTAAAGGGAAATTTGTATCAATGATGCCAAGAAGGTACTAAGTATCCTCAGCTCCCCAGAAATTCAATAAAAGCCGTAAGGGCTCCCCAGAACACCTAGCAACTTAAAGGCTTGAGGCCTTAGGCACCACTGTCATTTACACCTGGAGAGTAATGCAGGCACATACATACATGCTGATGTAACATTGGAGGTCCTTTGCATCTTTTGTCTTGAAGCACGTTTCCGTTCAAATATGTGATTCTTCTGTCATGCAGTGCCTTTGTCAGTAATGGTGACTGTGTAATGACGCCATTCATACAGCCTTGCTAACAGTTAGATCAATGATACTTGTCAAGTGCATGGTTTCCCGGGCTGCTTCTTAAAACTAATTTTGATGGTAGTACTTGAAAAAACACATTTAGCTTTTGGGTTCCTCTTATTGATTTTTGTTTTTCTAAAGGTAATGCTTGTTTCACCCTAATATGTGAGTGTTTCTTTAAAGTGGATCTATAATGAGGTAGTTTGGACTGTGTGTCTTACCTCTCTCTGCACACTATTAGTATTGGACTCCCAAGGGCAGTTTGTGCAGTGAACTGCGATAATGAGGTTGATGGTTCATAAAAGGGCTGATGTGACAAATTACTGACCTGTTTTGGAGATTAAGTAACCGTACCTTTGCCAAGGTCTGCATATCAGCTTTTTGTTCAGCATAATTCTTGTAGTATGGTAGTTGCCCTGTTAAGCGTTCCACGTGCCAACCTGATCGAGAAAACAGTTGCAAAATATAATTACTGATGTGATTAGTTATGCTTCTCCCACGACAAAGCACATTATTCTGTGATTCAGGATCCACACTGGGTTAAATTTTATGTAGCTTCTTGCAGTACTTGAGGTCTTCAGAAGTCCTACCAGTACCCCACACCTGCAGCTTTAGTTGGGGGAGTATCGTAAGGAGCACATGTAAAACTCGTAATACAGATGTTGCAGCAGTATCAGTTGGTTATCTGCTTATAATGAAGTCTTCTCAGAAGCGCTCCCTTTCACGAGACACCATAGTTTCTCTCAGTAAGTGAGACCTATAGTCTTTTCTCTGATTTTGGTTTTGGTGGTAATACAGCATACCTCTTGATTCATTTTAATATCTCAATTGTCTTTTTCATCTGTACAACATTTATATAGGTGTTTTTTAATATTGGTCCATCAACCAATCTGTGAAGGTAGCCAGTAGAAACAACATCCACTATGTATTTTATTTCATTGCTACTTCTGCTGATACATTTTTTAAACTTTTCATTTATGCCTGCCAGACTTCGGATGGGTACATTTTTCTGTGCGAAAAATGGTTCTGTAATATACAATGTGTATTTACATGTGTTCCACAATAATATATGGTTCTAGGAAAGAAACACAAAAGCTGTTGTCGCACACTTAAAAGTGCGATGATGATGCTTAATTTGTCATTTTTTTTTTGGAACATTCAGCAAATTGAGCTTCATTGTACTACTGATGTGGCCAACAGAGAGATTGCATTCATAGCCTTTCCTCATTAGCATTGACACTGTTGGTTGTGCTAGCTTTCATCTCTCCCCATAGCTGTTGCTTTGGGTTTTTTACTACAAGGACTCTGAAGCATTTAAATAAGCACAACTCGCTATTGTCCCCTTGCTGCAGTGGGATTGTAATTTCTGTTTCTTTTGCTGTCTCACATGCATACATTTCCTGAGGAAAAAATGAATTCTATGAGGAATCTTGCATAATTGTTTGTGCCTTTGTGATGTGTATAATGGTGTGTAACGTTATTTTGGAAAGGCTAAAGTAATGATCAAAAGTCGAATCCTTGCTGCATGTCTGCTTTGTGTTTTATCAACACAGTTGGCAGGCAGTGATCACACTCACTTCTGCAATGATATACATCACTCTGTAAACAAGAGGATGGCTTTTGCAGAGCTTATCATCTACCAGGGGCCAAGAAATAATTGAGGCTTTTTACACAGATAGCAGTGCTGCATAGTGCAAAAATATCAGCACCAGTGTGAAAGTATCACTGCAAAGTGCTGGTTAAATGTTGTGGCAACGATAGAATTTGTACTGAAAATGTCATATACAAAGAAGTGCTTTAATTTCCCCAGTATTTTTCACTTTCTCTGTAAGCTTTATACTTAACTCTACTACTGAAATTAATTACTAATGTTCTTTTCTATGAAAAATTGAAATGTAACCTGAATGGTTTGGGGAGTACAGGACTCTACATAGAGTACTCAGTAGGCCTCTGTGATGATGAGAGTAGGCTTACTTAAAATGGAAGTCAAGGTCCGTTGCCAAAAAGCTGAGCTTCACCATTTCATGGGTTTTACATATGAATGAATTTTTTGTGTGTGCACAGAAAAAGAAGTCTTGTGCTATAAAGAATCATTCTTAAATGTCAGTAGTATGAAGCTGGCTTTTGGTTTACAGTTATTTCCAATTTTGATAGCCATCCCTAAAGTCCCAACACCATTCTTTATTTATATCAGCTCACAACTCATGCTCAGAACAACAAAACCCTTCAAAGAACATTTTGCCTACATATTAATATGGTCTGCTTGTGAGAAAAGCTTTTGAACATAAATCTATCAGCTTGTCATTATTTGTTTTTAATAACCAAGTAATCAAGACTGATTTACTTATTTTCTAGGTCTGAAATGATAATAAAAACTCTTCCAAAATGAGTATTTTGGTGTTCTGCTTCTCATTCAAGATTTGAAGGCAGCTGATATCACTGTTTCCAATGGCTTAAGTCTCCAGACCATTCTGTATACTGCTTACAAGTACATCAAGACAAACCCACCTCTGTCAATAGCCCTGCTTGCGGCAGAGCTTTCCTGTTCTGGAACATGTATTAATGAGTCCTGTGACATCTGTTGAAGAGATGCAGAGATCATCTTTTCTTTGCAGGAGTGTCTAAATTGCTGGGACACAGCAGCATGATCTGTTATGCAGAGGTTTAACAGACCTGTGTTACAAACAAAATGTTTACCCATTTTTATGGATAAATCATGATTAGAACAACCCTGGAATTTACTGATATGTTGATCAGAAGTGTGTGTGCTGATAATGTCATAGCTGAGTTAAGGGATTAGCAAAAAGAACTTGTCAATCAAAAATTCAAAAATAGTATTACTTTGATTAAACTTGATATGCTACGTACGTGTTGTGTTAACATGCATTACTTCTATTTCAATAGGAATAATTATGCCAAGATTGATGAATGGCATTTTGTGAAAATCTGTCAGCATCAGAAATTCTGAGTATCTGTCATTCAGGGGCTCTGCTAGTGCCACTTAAACATTTGAACAGGTATGATAGAAGTAATTTTTGTAATGACATAAAGTTTCTTCTTATAATATAAGTTCTAATAATGAGGGAACTTTTGAATGGCTTAGCTTTCTGCAAGAATTGTTTGGGTTGGAAGGGACCTTTAACGATCATTTAGTCCAACCCCTCTGCAATGAGCAGGGACATCTTCAACTAGATCAGGTTGCTCAAAGTTCCATCCAGCCTGACCTGGAGTGTTTCCAGGGATGGGGCAACTACCACCTCTCTGGGAAAGCTGTGCCAGTGTTTCACCACCCTCATCATAAAAAATTTCTTCCTTATATCTAGTCTAAATCTTCCCTCTTTTAGTTTAAAACCATTATCCTTTGTCCTATCACTACATGCGCTTGTGAAAAGTTTGTCCCCATCTTTCCTGTAGGCTCCCTTTAAGTACTGAAAGGCCGCAATAAGGTCTCCCTGGAGCCTTCTCTTCTCCAGGCTGAACAATCCCAACTCTCTCAGCATGTCTTCAGAGGAGAGGTGTTCCAGCCCTCTGAGCATCTTCGTGGCCCTCCTCTGGACTCACTCCAACAGGTCTATGTCTTTCCTGTGCTGAGGGCCTCAGAGCTGAGTGCAGTGGGGCCTCACCAGCATGGAGCAGGGGGGTGGAATCCCCTCCCTCGGCCTGCTGGCCATGCTTGTTTTGATGCAGCCCAGGAAGTGGTTGGCCCTCTGGGCTGTGAGCGCACATGGTCCAGGTTTTCATCCACCAGTCCAGAAGGACTCACAAGTCCTTATCAGCGGGGCTTTTCTCAATCCCTTCATCCATCAGCCTGTATTGATATGTGGGATTGCCCTGACCCATGTGCAGGACCTTGCACTTGGCCTTGTTGAACCTCATGATGTTCACATGCACCCACTTCTTGAGCTTGTCCAGGTCCCTCTGGATGGCATCGCAGCCCCCAGGCATGTCAACCACACGACTCAGTTTGGTGTCTTCTGCAAATTTGCTGAGAGGGCACTCAGTCCCACTGTCTATGTCACTGATGAAGATATTAAACTGAAGATATTAAACAGTCGCATTATGAACCCCTGAGGGATACCACTCATTTTATGGGACTTCATTTCTAAGTATATATCAGCTTTGTATAAACCTCTCATATTCTTCCCCAATGTAGTCCTTTACCTAGTGAAATTGATACAGGACCACAACTGTTAGTAACCGCATTAGCACATGATTCTCTCAATCATATCTTAGAGTTTGGCAGAACATATTATCACTGTTGTCATGGCAAGAAGATGGGGTGCCTTTTTAGTCCTCTGAAGTCCTTAATTGTTTCAGTCAACATGAGTTTATTTGGATCACATGTTTTTCCCTAACACTAGCCAACATGACTCCCTCAAAGAAAAAATTAAAGGAGGCTTGGTATAATGTATGTAGATACATTTTTCTCCTTACAAGATCCAAAAATTATAAAAAAGCTACCAGATTCTCAGGCTCATAGTCTACTGTTTACTTGCAAAGATACATAAAGGATAAATTAGAGGTCACTTTGATTGGACTTGCTTAGAAAAATGTTTTGAATTAAAATGACAGCAAAAGACTATAATATGTGTAGCCTGGTCCATGGTGAAACCTCTGTGGAAATATTTCTGATCCATATACTTGTAAGTCACAGTCTCACACTGTACAGTAACAAAATTATCCAGAATTACAGAGGAAACCTTTATTTATCACTGTAATTTTGCAGTCAAATTTTTGTGCAGGTGGGAAAATAATTGCCTGTGGATATTAAGGATGTATCTTGCTGTTCATAATGGACTCTTTATCTTACTCTCTGAAAACCAAGTCCTAGCTAGGCGAAGACATAAGAGGAAGGTTTTGTTAATGCAAATAATAAATGAAAATGGTTCAAATAGGAAGTCTATAGAACCCAGTACCTTCAGGAATTATCCACATTATTTGTATTACTGTTTCACATTAAGTGCCATCTATGAGATGGCTATTATAAAAGACAGGAAAAAAATGCTGGGTTTAGTCCAGTAAAATTTGAAAAAAAATGTTGTGAGCTTCATGAGGATTTTAGTGAGATTTCTGGCCTTAATATCAGAGAAAGGGAGACCTTCATTTGTACTTCATCCTGCCAGTTCTCTGCAGCTCTTCCTAGTGCTTGTGCCTTCTAAATGAGACACAAACGGTTCTTGGACTTTAACGTAGCAGGGATTCTCACACCAAATGCCTCAAGGCTCCTGCCCAGCTTGTCCTCCCCTCACCATTACCCTTTCCTAAGAAAAACTATCATGCAATGCCAATTCAATTTGAGACTTTTTCTAAAGCTAAACTGATGTGTGTGTGGAGTCAGTATCACCTTACAGGTAGCTTTTCACTGTAATACTTCAGCCCCTGAACCCAATTATTTTAAACATGGCAAATAAACATCAGTACTTTACACTCACAAACAACGCTTAGAAACAGTGTTAAGGCCGACATAATGATGGTACTCCTGGACCTGATGCAACTCAGCCAAAGTGGGCGTCAGAGCAGTTGAAAGCCAACTGATGCCTGCTGCACCAAGGTACAGGAGGGCTCAGAGGTGCTGGCAACACAGAACATTTTGTGTTTATTTCCCACAGAAAGCAGGCTCTTGTGTCCCTTCAATTTTTAAACCAGCCTGCTCCATCTGGCACAGTCTATGCTTCCAATTAAGGTTCAGCTGTCTGTTGCCTGCGTGAGGAAGAATGGAAGAAACACCCTTAGAAGGAACTTGGAACTAAGGTTCCTGTACAAGATGACTAATTTCCCCTGTCAGAATTTTGCCTTAAATGTGGTGCCTGCATTTAGGGGAAGACAGAAATCCTGTCATCCAATTATGTCTGACAATTATTGTTTCACAGATTAGTGCAAATATTTGCCAGGGAATACACAGTTCAGATCATTCTAGGAAAAGGGTAATAGTGTCATGGGAGGAAAAAAAGAAGGATTTTCATTAAGCTAATAACTTCTGTGATTTTTAGCATGATAGAAGTACCATAACAGATCAAAGCCACAAATCTAGATAAATCAGCAAATGAAATATTGCAGTGGGGAACACTGAGAATAACCATCATGCAGCAGAAGAGCCTATCTGCTAAAAAAACCCAAATTCTTATTTGGATTATACCAAAACACAAACAATTATGCTCTTTGTTTTCCTGCTGTAAAGCGTCCTCATTGTCGTTCGGGTCTGAAGACTCTTGTTAGTCTCGAATATCATCATATTCATATAAGGTTTTAAAATCTTGCTGGTGAACTTTTTAAAATCTATGCTGCACACAAGTGGGTATTGTGATTGCAGAATGAGCAAGGTTAAGTAGGTGTATCATGATTTTTATTAGCCATACTATTCATTATTTGTATAATTCTATCATGTCTCTTCTTTTTAGTCTGTTTCTTGGACTGATTAGTTCAGTTCTGTACATTTATCTTCACTTGGAATTTGTCCACTCTCCTACAGATTTCGGTTACCTGTGTTTGGATTTCTTGTATGCCAGTTTTTCCCTCTCTAAAGGGATTGATAGAGAAAATACTATTGTTGACGAAAGCGTATAATTGATTTAATGATGTATTTTCAATTATTCACTATCCCGGTCTTACTGTTTACCTTGTATTTAGCTACCAATGAAAATGGAGTAGGTATTTTTAGCAGTGTTCCAAATGAATTCAAAGTCATTCTTTCCTCACTTACAGGCGATTTACAATCACTAATTATCTATTCAGTATACACAATTCTTTTGCCATAGAATGACAAGAATCACTATGTTTTGTCTTTCCTTTTGACATTCTTTCAGTCTTTTTTTAGGCTTGAGCAACCTAAATATTCTGCTGTCTGCAAATGCTGCCACTTGCATTCTGTTATTAAATAGTGAACGCACATATTCTCCTGTAAGTGACACCTTGAAATGAGGCATCTAGCTTTCAGAACAGACATAGAATAACACTTTTTTCCAGATTATTATGTTACTATACTTTTTTACATGGCAAGAAATGCCTCCCAACAAACGACAAATGATCTAATAGTAAGGATCTGTTGTCAGTGCTTGAAAAAAGTACATGATTTTTGACAATCAGAGGGCAAATGGATGTTTTGGGAAGTTCTAGTTATACAGCAGTTCTCAGGGGAAAAAAAAGAGGGGGGAGTACCTGCTGTAGGTGGACCTGCTCTGGCAGGGGGGTTGGACCAGATGATCTCCAGAGGTCCCTTCTAACCCTAACATTCTGTGATCCTGTGATCCTGTGACTATGGCACTGAGATAATGTGCCAGAAATCTTAACAAGAACCTATTTAGTGACTTTCTGAAACAAGACATTGTAGATTTAATAAATGATTTAATAAATGCACGAAAAGTATGAAACTGACTTTCAAAAATTTTACAAACTCTATCCTAGATCTGATTAAAATATATCCTTCCTAATCCTCCCCCCATTCTGCATCAGCCCTAAGATGATGTGAAGAGGCCTAGTGCCTCAGAAGAATCATAGCTTGTGTCTTTTCCTCAGTAAACCTTACAGTTTAGGCCTCTTGGTTGGATTTCATCTTCCAGACTGGTATTCCTTGGAAAAGCAGAGGGCATATATCTTGGGGAACTTTCCCTGAGAAGTGGGAGTCTGTGACAATGCAGGAGGCATTTAGCAAACTAAAGATACTTGTTTCTGAATGGTTTTAGATCATGACTTTCAGTGATATTAATATATTTGAGGTATACCCATTTTGTATCCCCAGTCAGCTCTATGTGAAATGTCACATCTGTAATGCACAAGATACATTGTACCTGGTGTACAGAACTTCCCTATTCCATGTGCCCTGCTGCCAAATGGCTGTGATCTGTTAGATAATGGAAAAAAGCAGTTCAGCTGGCAAGTATGGAAACTGGAATGGCTATCCCCAACCTCAGATATGGTGTGAAATTTAGTTTTGGATTGAAATCTAGACTTGGTACGAAGTCTTGCTTATAATTTTAGTAAATGCAAAATTTGTAACCCACTTACAGTAATAAACTAAATCACAGTTAGCCCTGTTACACCTCAATTAAAGTTTTTGAAGTTTGCTCTTTAAAAAACATGTCAGCCAGTTATAGTGATTTGATAAATATTTCAGCTGTGCATCACACTAGCCGGTAGCTAACAACCTTTTTCCTACACCAGTACTCTGGTTCATTTTCAAAGGAAAGTATTGACAAGCTACTAATAAACCTCCGATGTAGTCACGCAGCTTGCAGTGAAAGCCTCAAGCTGAAGGCTGTGTGTGTATGTAATTTCTTAACTGCTGCTCTGAGCTACAAGCTTTTTCTGTCAAGGTAAAAAGCATTATACTAGCTCATAATTCTTCTCTCTGCTTTGTTGCTTGAGAGGCTTTAAAGAGCTATAATCAATTTGCCAGACGAATAAAGAACAGCCATGACCCTCCATCGTGCACAACGAAGAATTCACTAGTGAGAGTACTGTGCATATATGTAACTCCTCACCTGTTACACAGCTGCAGAGGCATCAGGGTCCTTGAAATGATGTTGTATGCTGAATAAAGGAGAAAGATAAAAGATAACAATTGCAGTTTTCTGAAGTGAAATCACATATCTAATATTGAATTGGATATGATAGCAAATGAAATGCTGGTAAAAATCCATTCTGATTCGCAGGTGCTGTGTCTTTCTCCCTGCTCCTAATTTAAGTTTAAAATTGCAAGGTCATATACTGTGGGATTATTTCACATGAAAAATGCTTTATCCAGCCAGTTTACAACTGGGGACTAGGGTTGTAGGTGTGTTTTGGTAAGAAGAGAGAACTACCAATCCATGTGTTTGGCCTAATTTCTAAAAAAGCGTATGCTGGAAAGTCATTGTTGGTAAAAACAGCTCAATAAAATTGAGGCTAATTTGGATTGATTTATTTATTTATTTATTTATTATCAGCCTAACAAAAATGCTGGCAGCAAAGAATGAATAACTCTGAGGCTGTGGCTTCCTCCACGTGATAGATCATAAAATAAAACTCAAACTGGCTACACAAAACCTGCATTTCTAGAGCGGAGCTCTAGAATGTCCTCCTACATTTATACACTTTAATCCTATCTCAGTTATGACCCTTTGTAATGCCCATTAGAAGCTGATTCTACAGCCAGAAGAAGCTCTCTCTCTACACTTATATAAGGTAATACACCCATGATATAATGACCAGGAATTATTTGGCAAAGCCATCTCTGTGTCACAATGAAATTCTCCTGTTTTAGGGAAATACCGTTGCATTGTGCTGCCAAAGAAATAGCTGATAAAGAAGCCTAGGATGTGGCAGATTATTAATCACCTTTTCTTAGGTGTTGCAAGCCTAGTAATCTTTTTTATTTATTATTATTATTTTCTTTCTCTTTTGTCTGTCATGTAAAACTGATAAAATACAACGTTTTGGGGGTTTAGCCCAAAGTGAAATTCACTGGACACATAATCCCCATGTAAACCAGACAGTCCTGAATTTTTGCATAGGTAAAAACTTCTCAGAAATGTCAGTGCCATGAAGAAGGAAAAAACAAATTAATTGACCAAGATGGCTGCTGCTCTGAGGCTGACCTCAGAGGTTCAGTATCACCTTTCTCCCCCACCTTTTTTCACCTTTCAGTTTGCTTACAGAAATCTGCAAACCGCTTTTGGAAAGGTCTTTTCTTTTTTCTTTCAGATATCCTAGTTTTTAAAAATTATTTGAGAACACGTCTAAACAATCAGGTTCATTGGTGGTAGTGCACCCAAGAAGGTGCACACTTCCCTATTAATAAATAGTCAGCAGTGTTTTTCTGACATCACAAATTAACACAACTGGAGCTGGCCTATTGCTCAAGTGAAGCATTTAGTCTTGCAAAGCTCCATGGCCTACGTATTAGCCCGCAACGCTGTTTCCTCCAGCCAGGTATCTAGCAGTCAGTTCAACTTTATGCATTTACTATGTAGCTAGCATGGCTGTGATTGACAAGTTTAAAAAAAAAAAATGTTGAAGGAAATAGCAATTTTATGACTTCGCCTTTTAATGGGTGATTAAGTTTTAAAATGATAAGCCTAGGACCTACTGGGGCTCTTCCTTGGGTTTATTCTTTCTGGGCAATTACATCAGTGAATAATATACTTGAGTACGTTCGCTCACTAACATCATAATGGCAAGTAAGGGTGTTAACCTAGGGACTCAGCAAGTTTTAAGATCATGACTTATTTCAGAATTATATCAGTATTTTTAAAAAGCTGGTAATGAAAATGAAGATATTTGGGGGAGGGATTATGAAGAGACAAAAGACAGCATTCTTGCAACCTTTCCTAGACCTTAAATGATCTCTTTCTAATGACCAGTATGATTTGGTCTCGAACTTGAAAACCAATTAACACTGTGGAATTGTAGCCCCTTCAGCTTGTGAGCTTGTTTCTCATGTAAAACCACAAAAGACCTCTGTGGCTGATGCCTTGCGTGCTGCTTGTACCACACAGGCTCATAAATATGGCCAGAAGCACTAAAAAAATAGTCTGGTTTTCAGAGTTCAGGATGAAAACAGTGTAATCCTTTGAAGCTGGAAAAATTGACAAACCAGGAGCCAGCTCCTTGAATTGGAGTAAATGGGAACGGTGCCACCCATTTGAAGAGGAGCAACGCTAGACCCTGAGTAAGCAGAAAAGGAAGCTTGCTCAGTTTTCAACGAGGACCATAGTTCAGGTCACGAGAGCGTGGTTTGGAGTTACAAGCATTCTTCGAACGCTGAACAAGACCCTTTTCTGTTTTATGGCAGAACTCCTACCTAGTAAGCTCCTCCATAGTCCTAATGGACGGCTGATTAAAATACAGAGTGTGTTTCAAGTCTGGCCAGACATTGGTGCTATACGATTGCCATCTGTTCCGGTATTTTGAACGTCCCAAAGACAGGGTAACAGTATGTAACATTTTCTAAAACTTCCAAGTGCTAGTACAGTCTTTCTCAGGGAACAGAGTTAGCTCTGGAACAAGGGCACTGCTTTAGCTGCAGGCCATAAAAAACAGAGCTTAGACTAATCAGAAGTGTGTTTGTTGTGATCTACAGATTAAAGGGTACACATAAAATTTAAAAAAAAAAAGTGAAGCACTATGATTGGAAGTTTGTCATTGGTGATCGATGAGGTAGGAAATAATTTTTTGAATGTTTGTTTGATTTTTTTCCTGCCATGCATTTGTCTTTGAACATTCTTCAGATCCGTTTTCACATTTCTGTCATTCTCTTCTTAATAAGACTGATAAAATGCCTGATAAAACAGCCTTCAGTTATCTTTCAATACTTATATTAACTTCAGAAGTTCTCGGAGGCAATGGCCCATCTTGTTTGGTTGCTGTCAAACCATGACTCTGCTAATTGTTACAAGATGCTACCATCCCTGTCTCATCACTGCCCCTGTGCAGACAAATGCATCTATCCTTTTCTCCAAGCCAGCTGGCAAGTCAAGTGCGGCAAAGAAGTGACTCATGGAAGAAACTGGCAAGCAACCATGCTGAGGGCTGCAAGGGCCATGTGGAGGACAGCTGTGACCTGCCCACAGCAGCTAGGGTCAGGCTTACAATGAAGTTGTGGAAGAAGCAGAGATGGGAGGGACATGGTGCCAGTACAGCAGGTGAGATCCATTGATCCTGACCGCTAGCTCCTCTCTGTCTAGCGGAGATTAGATGGGAGAAAGACTGTTCACAGCAGGAGTTTTCAGAGCGTGGGGAAGCAGATTTGGAAAAGTGTGCTCTGCCTGGCAACTGTAGTGCTTGGTCTTGGTTGGTAATTACCTGATGGTGTGGGACACAGGAAGAGTCACTTCCCTGTTCCTCGGAAATCTGTCTTTTCCCCTGGGGCTTGTACTTATGCATAGATATGCATGCATATGTGTGCATACAGAATCATAGAATCACTTGGGTTGGAAGAGACCTTCAAGATCATCGAGTCCAACCATAAACCTATGCCTAAACCCCCCTAAACCATGTTCCTGAGCACCATGTCTACCCGTCTTTTAAATACCTCCAGCGACAGCGATTCCACCGCCTCCCTGGGCAGCCTGTTCCAATGCTATATGTGTGTGCGTGTGTGTGTGTGTGTATATGTATACTTCCACAACTCTTTCTTCTCCATTGGTAGTAAAGAATGGTATCTTGGAAAGCCCTAACCCTGTTCTTCCAAAGGACTGCATAGGAGCAGCATTTTATATTACAGTTCATCTTTTTTACACTCTTGATTTGAATCTCTCCCCTTGTGACAGCCCTTTGCCAGCCAAGTAATTGAGTGGCGGCAGAAATGAACTACTAAGGCCATGAGCGAAGTTTCTTTAGTACCATCACTTCATGGCTCTGCCAGTGAACTCTTCTCATGCTTTCTGTACCTTGGAAGTGTTTTGTGACACAGCAGTGGTGGCTGCAATAAATTCAGCACACTGTGTCCCTGCCCTGAGGACCATAAAAATGAGTAAGGAGCAGGAAAAGTTTAGATATAAAAGTACTGAGACTTCTGAAGGCACTCAAAGACTGGTGGTGTGCGTTTGCTCATGTTTCATTCTAGGGTCTTAACCATCAAACTCCCTTCCTTGCGATTTGTTTTGATAAGATGATGTTAATGTTCCCTCTGTATTTGAAGCTAGTGAATGTCATTCCCTAGGAAGAGTCCTGATTATCTTTTTTTCACTAGAACACTCAGTACTTCCCATACAGACAGCCAAAGAGCTTCTGGGAGAGCCTGGTTGACCGAGTGAATTGTAGCTCTTGTAGCAGATGTAATTGCCAAGGAGTCTTTTGAGGAGAACAGTCTGATTGCTGGTGAAATTAAAGCTTGCCTAACTGTGAAAGGCTGAGAAGTATAATGGGGATGGGAAAGATTAAAACATTAGCATTTGAGGAGAGTCAGAAGGGATCTCCAGGAAGAACAGATAGCTCCTATCTGCAGCAAGCTCTCTTCAACTAGTACCAGTCCAGCAGGAGAGACCCTCAGCCTGTAAACTCTCCAGGGAAAACTCCAGAAAGAATCTGAGTGTCAAATCCTAACTTAAAAAGTCGCATCTTTCCTATGTGGAAGTTATGTTTGCCTAATTCATGAAGATAATATGGAGGTGAGTGGGTATGTATCTTAACAATTTTACAGGGAAAGTTTCAGAAGAATTTCCAGCTGTTCAACTGCAAAACATAAATACTAGACTTTTTCTTGCTTTCCTTCTCTCTTTGTTTCTTTCTTTAGCAAGGGATTTTTTTTTTTTCCTTAAGAGTTCATTTACCTATTCCTCTAATGTTTTCTCTGGCGAGATGGGATGTTTGAAGAAAATGCATACCTTAGGTTGGATAATATTTTTAGTAATGCACCTTTTTGTCCAAACTTTTAACCATGTTTTCTACCCTGAGCTGCTACTCTCCCTGTTTTGGTAAGGCCTCACTGCCCAGTTCTTACTGCTCAGTGTCTGTTTCCATGACCCGGATAATATGCGTGGCTGTCATAAACAGGAAATACTTTGCACTGTAACAAGTTTTTCCAAGTGACCACGGTTTTCATTCAAAGTGTAAAGAAAACATCCTCAGGAAAACTATACGGTTTTAAATCTCATGTTAGGTTTATCCTGTTGACAGGTACCCACAAAACTAAAATTCTTTGTTCAAATACCTACATTCAGAGTGTGTGGAAGAACAAGACCATTAAAAGCTGTGTTTATTTGCCACTCAGTATTTACTGGTTTTTCATTAGGAAAATTTTAGTCAATAAAACTTTTAACTGTAATTGTCTGGGCAGCATGAATAATCAGTAGTATGTTTTCAAAATGGGTGATTCCCAAATAAGGAAGACTAAAACTCCTTGAAAATTAGGAAAAATTAGGCCTAGGTCTATTTTCAGCTGACGTATTAGTCAGTGACACAGTAATAGAATATTGTGCATTTATTCTGAAGGGGTTATTTGTGATCAGTAGTGTACCAATTTTGTTCTTTGCAGATTGTCTACCAGTTCCAGTATTAAGGCTGTTTAACCATGTTTTATTTTACATGTTTGGATTCAACAGCAATACATCCTGAATTGATCAGTATTTCCCATGGAGAATTCATTTTGGTATACCCTATTTTAGCATCCGCTCATTCAGGATGTGTCTGTAGTTCAGGTGGAAGAACGTTCCATAGTAAGCAACATATGCAAGAAATTTCAGTACCAACTTCAATTGTTATTCACCCCAGATGCTTGATAGATGTATCCAACAGAGCTGTCTTCGCATATTTACTAAAAAAGACCACGTTAATCTCCTATTTTAGGATTTGTTTGCAGCTTTTGTTATCAATGAACATCAGGTTTTGCAGCAGAGATTAACTATCTCTTCTGGATTATCTAGCATGGCATGAATCATATTTCTTTCAGGGTAGCCAGCTTGTTGCAGTTAAGCCTCTTTATCTTTAATGCAACATTCATTAATGCTGGGTTTCTACAGGATCCCATTTTGGGACCCATACTGTTTTGTAATTATGAATTTCCCTTAGGCAGTATCAGATCGGTCTCATTGTTTCCAGTATCTCATGCAGATGATCTTCAGATTTGCCTTTTTCTATTCTATCCTAAACTGAATGCTAACGAGACAGAGTAGTTACTAATTGGTCCATCTCTAGGTCTTTGCACTCCTCACTCATTGCTTCTATAAATAGATGTTCCGTTTTCGCTGTTGCCAAGGCTTGTAACCTTGGTGATAAAAGAAGAAAGGGGGAAAAATTGGGTCCCTGAAAACCAGTAAAGATCTCCTCCTCCTAGGCAAGGGCAAGCAGTCCTAAAGGAGCTGAGCTTCTGTTTCACTGGAGTCCTTACAATGAACAGATAGGAATAATATTAATACAAATAATAGATGGAGATGACTAAAGGGAGTCAAGGTGCGATGGAAAAGATGGTCTAACTGCAGATACTATATACCATCTTAAGAACCATTGTGGGAAATGGGATATTTTTGCAGCTAGACAGAGGACGTCAGTTTAAAGAAGCATTGCTCAGGCCATCATGGCAAATCTGCGGTCTTGAAGGCCCCTAAGCAACAAGTGGGAACATAAATGTGACAGAAGAGGTGGCAGGACAGTCCTGCATATTGCAAAATGATAGCAGCTTTGACTCTGACCTGGAGCTTTTGACAGTGTAAGCTAGAGAGCCGTGGAATTGATAGACACACTTCAGGAAAGGTGTAGATCCACTGGAGAGAGTCCAGTGCAGACCATCAAGATCATAAGAGCAAAAGATAGCATCTAGTTCAGTATCCTGTCCCTAACACTAACGAGCGGTGAGAGTTTAGGGAAAGAGTGTAAAAACTAGGCATAGAACAAAATGCCTCTTGATGTATTTCCCAGGTTTTAGTAAGTTGGAATTTTTGGGAATTCCTGAGTTTAAACGTGTGTCGGCATCATGCTTTTTACTTGCCATTTTAGTTTAAATGTTGAATGTAGCTTAATCACTTTTTTTAAGCCATTTATAATATTTTTATCTACCCCATCTTTCAGTGAAGAGTCCCATAGAAAAGCTTTCTATCAGTGAGGAGCAGTGAAGCACTGAAATCAATTGGAGTTTATGCTGATCTATCAGTGTATGTCTTTAAGAACAGGTTAGACAGCTGTCTGTCTGGAACAATATAGGTATAATATAACTTGGGCAAATGGGTGGGCTGTTTTATCTTTTCTTGTTGGTTTTGGCCATACTTTTCTACAACTCTGTGAAAGTGTTGTCATCCGAGGAAAGAAATCCCTGCTCCCTAAAATCCTCTCACATAACAGCCTTCGAAATCAGTTTAATTGCTGTCTCTTCCCCCTGATCTGTCTTGAACTGATGCCACAGCAGTTTGGACAAGAAGGCACATCCTGAACCTTGTTAGATGTAACACTAAACAGGTACGATTCACAAAGAGAACATCTTCACTTGATCAGACGCTGCCAGAATTGTAGAATTTTGACATTTTGTTCATTGCTAGTTAACTCAGGTTGTAAAGCAGAGAACAACAGGCCTGCAGATTTAACTGCTGTGTTGGGAAAGATTTCTAGAATTATTCATAAAGGATGAACTTGTTAGCTTGTTAGATAAAAGTCTGTTAAGCACTAGCCAAGAGCCATGGGTTTATAGAAGTAGATCTTGTCAGAAGCAAGTGATGGAATTAATCAAAGAGCAAGTGGGACAAAGAAATTAGAGAGTGGGGATGCTACAGATCTGATTGACTTAGATCTGAGTGAGGCTTTGATAAAGTTTCACAGAAGTTGTTGATATGCAGATTCAAGGATATTAAAGTCAATGAGAGGATGATGAAATGGATGAAAAACTGGCTGAAGAGAAGAATGCTGAATAAATGGGCACAAACTGACTTAGAGAATAGAAACAACTAAAGGCCCCTGAGTTCATTCGTTTGCCACTTTAAAAACTTCTCCAGGCTTTATTCAGATGCTTACTTGCACTTAGCATATGTCCAATGTTGCAGAAAAATAGCTGGGGAGATGCAATGATGCAATATACTGCTACATCTGAGGAAACTTGCCACTTCCCCCTAAGGAAGAGAGAGAAAACGAACTTACAGAATGCGATTCCTCTCATTCTAAGGCACAAATATCAAACAGACAAACTCATTTTTATAAGTGTTTTTTTTCTTTATGATGAATTATGGGTGACTGGCTCATAGACACAAACCTTGTGGACATCTAAAGTGCAAACAAGATGAAACTACTGTGGTGCTTCCTTCTTCCCTTATATATGCCAGTTGTACATCAGTATAATTGCACTGACTTGCATTACTACCTTAACGCTCCATTTTGTGGGATTGTGCCCTTATACCACCTTAAAATGCCCGCTTCCTCAGGAAGTGTTCTGTCATCAATCTCATCTTCTTTTATTTTTTAAAGACTGAAGTGTAAGGACATTATATGACCTTACAAAGGTCCACCACTCTTAAAAAATTCTCTATTTCTGGAAAATCTCCTTTCTCCCTTTACAGGGAGTAGGTCTCAGAGCCAAACTATAGAAGCATCATCTGCTGCATAGAGGTTTGGGCTGGGATTCAGTCCTGGGTCAACTATAATTTGCCCTCTGAACAATCAATTTGTGCTTTGCCTCAGTGCTCCATCTGTAAAAATGAGGATGATACAAAGTTATTTTGTAGATATAATCGGGTAATGAGGCATTTAGCTTTCTGCCATTAAGTAGGAATGCGTGTTAATAAACAGAATCTGTATAAACAAACTCAGGTCTTGGAAGAATCATGCTGTACACGCTTTTATTAGTTTAGAAAAGGGGATGTAGGGTGTACACATATGCATACATAGATGCCTAAATCCTTTCTGATTTATATCAGTGAATGAACTCCCAGTGGGGCATATTGTAACACAGCTAGTATATATAAAACTAATTTACATTCATCCATAGAAGTGGATACATGACAAGACATATTCAGAGACCTTTTATCCAACCTTTTGTTGTTCATTGGACCCCTCTGAACTGGTTCACCAAAAATTTTTGCTTACGGTGAAAAAGCATTGCTCTGCATTCTGGGAGCTGTAAAACATCAGGCTCTTTCTCAGAACATCATGCTAGAGAAGCTGCACAAGAGGTACTGTGATTCTTGGAGACAAGGGATATAGTCTGTCCTCAGTCAATAGCAGAGAAACATAAGTCAAGACCCGTTTTGGGGGGTTTTTTTGCTAAAAGTTCCTCTTCTTCAGTAGGGCTCCGTTATCAATATCAACTGTACAGCATAGACTCAGAACATAAAACAGCAGTACTTTAAAACCAGATCTTCCCTGAGGAAGTGTGGATGCCCTGTGAATTCAAAATTGAAACTGGGAATAACATTGGAGCAGCTCTCTGGGAAAGCAAACCAAGTGCAGGCAGGCAGAAAGGAGGCAGTGTAGCACTCTCTCATCTTGTATGCCATTAATTCTGCACAGAAAACCTGCAGTTCCCATTCTCTGAAGTACCTAAAATACTGTGTTCCATTGGAATACATCATCGCAATCAATGGTCTGTCTCCCAGTACGGTCCCACATAGGTTTTAATTCAGCATTACTTTATTTTCCTCCCTCCCCACCCCAAGATCAAGAGAAACAGTGTCTTTAAACATGTAGGAAGCTTGTAATGGTCATTCCGAGTTCTGCATCACAGCTGGGTTAACAGAAGTATTACAAACACAGCAATCCCATGTTCCTTATGTCGTGCTGTCCTGAATTGGATGGCAGAGTGTCATCTTTCTTGATGCTCTGGGGTAGTCCTGACATGCCTGAACCATCTCATGGTCATTTCCAATTGTATTTGTATAGCTTGAAAGATAGAAAGCACAAGAAAATTCTCCAACTTTATTGTTGAAAAGTTTTTGAATGAAAAGTTGAATGATTTCTTCTATTTCTAGATGAGCTGATAATTCGATTTTATTAGATGGTCAATCTTTTTTGCTTTTTTTCAGTTGTCTGGGTAATATAGCAAGTGGAATATAGAACTTCCAAATTAAGGAAATGGTTAGTGTTGATAGAGAAATGAGTGCTTATTCTGCTAGATACTTCTGCTAAGAAGAATTGTTCATACTGAGTCTGTGATTCTTAGGTCAACACTCTGTTCCAACAATATGCTAATCAATGCCTTTCCAAACAACAAACTCACATGTATTTTTCTCCCATGGGGAAAGTGGAAAATCCTACAAAGCTGTTATTGATTTTAGGTTCTGAGTTTGGAAGCAACTTGGTGAGTCCTGAGCAATGTATTGGCTGAGTTCAGTAGTAAGGGGCTGGTGAGTGAACAGTTTTGTCCTTTCTGGTAGATAGCACCTCAAGTCAATAAGAGCTACCACATGGGATTTTTGAGGGACATGACATAAACCAGATTTGACTAGTCAAAAAAAGTCATTAGGCAGCTAGTCCTGTAAAAAGCTTGAGTGATTCTTTGTAAAAAAGATTGCATAATAGTAGCTCTAGCTATGTATTTCCGACTTTCTTCCAAATACGTAATCTGACAGAAATAAACCAAACATCGTCTGTTTTGAGAAAAAGGAGGTGTTCATTTGAAATCTGTCATGAAGCCTTTCTTTTTTCTTTTTTTTATCTTGTAGTTCAAAAGGGAAAAGACAAGGTGTCCAGCATAGGCCAGGATGCCTTCACTTCGAGAGATTTATTCTATGTACCACCTCCTTTATTCACATCTGCAAAAGTCCAAAATGTATGGTTTCTGCTTCACACTGCTTAACCCATTTATGCTCAAAGTACTAAGGAAACAATTCAAGGGCTTAAAGATAAGCATTTAGTGCCATTTTTGTGTCAGTGTCTGTCTGACTCAAAAAAGATTTGGTCTTTCAGCACACCTGCCAGACCATATAACATTTTAAATGGTGCTAGATGTCTGTGTTTAACCCCTGGACCCAAGCTCCCGAACAGGCTACTGGCCTTAATTTAATAATTAAATTAAATGTGTTTATTTTCATTTTATTCCATTTTGTTCAAGGGGCTATTTTTATTTAAAATCTGTATGTGGGCGTGCGGTTACCTTGTGAATTCTGATGTTGGTTCAGCAACAGTTGGAGGTTTTTTCCTGATTATTTTCAGTTGTTTTGCTCCTGAGGAGTTCTCTGAGTTTCTTATGGAACTATCTGAAAAGTCTGTCATTGCTGTTAAATTGTAATAAAAGAATATTTCAAACATCCATGCAGAATAAAAGATGCCTGGCAAAGAAAGAGGGGGAAAAAAAAAATCAAAAGAAATTTCCATTCCTGGTGCTTTGTTTCACAAAGTACTATCACAAGCTGTGTCATAGATTGTTTTCCTTGCCCCCTAATCAATCAGTCATCTCATATGGAGCTTTTCATGTCAAAGCCCTAAAAGGAATTTCTTAAGGTAAGACTTTAAAGCTACTGTACCTCGCGACTGAAGGCACTTCATCGGTGTTGGCCTAGGAATCATTACTATAAAGACAAATCCTAACCACCTGGCTGTAGGGAAACTGCTATCTTCCTCTCTTTTGGGGAAGGCAGAGGAAGTTGAGGGACATGGATCAGTTTTTCCATTCAAGAATTTCTACAGGGCAGAAGACTACACTGAAATGCCACAATTGACACATGATCACTTGTTCAAAGGATTTGAGTCCAATTGTTTGGAAATAGCCTGATGTCTTGAAAACAAGGCTCTCCAGTTCGCTTATTGGTCCCGTTAGCATTTCACCAAGACAGTGGTTTGAATACCCTCACACTTTTTCCTTGAGTTCCCTTCTCCTGTGCCCATACAGGATACTCCATCTCAGTGCTCAGTCCTATACTCTGCTTCTGTGTTATGGGGATGAAAATAATTGCCAGTGCTTTGTGATACTACTTGGGTCATTAGCATTCCTAAAGGATCCGTAAGGGGTGAGCTACTCTCCATAGTAAACTACAGAACTAAACAGATCTGGCCGGTGCTGTGTCATGGAGAGATGGACGAGACACATCATACTGCAAGCCCTAGCATGAGGATTTACGTATACCTCAGGCAAACTGTTAGTAAATCAAAATCTGCCTAAAAAAACCACAAAATGAACGTTACCTTGCCTGTGCTGCAACTCATGTTGCTAAGTAATTTGATTGGAAAAGATTTAACTAATAACGATCACGGCTTGATAAAGACAAAGATATTGAAGAGCTTCAAAAGCCACTTGATCTATCCCAAATAAGGAGTACACTTGTAATTTAATATTAGTCATGTAGTTAATTAATAATTTCACCTTCATAATGGTGATGTAGTTCTCACTTTGCATGTAAGGAAACAGTAGCAAAAAGCAGGGGAAGCTTTTCAAAGTCAACTAACCATTCATGTGGCTAACAAAAACACTGTCATATGGTTTTTCTCCCCCAACTTACACAGTTTTGATAATTCTGAGCTAAGATAAAAATACTAAAGTGTGACTCAAAAGTTGTTTGTAGCTTGTCTTTCTAAAATTCAGTTCTGAAACCTCAGTTGTTAACACTGAAGAGTGTATAGTATAATATTATATAGAGATATGTTTAAAAAGTATTGGAAATCTATGCATAACATCATTTTTTCCAACTTTATTGGTGATTGTGTTATAACAGCAACCTACATGGACTGAAATAACAATGCGGCTTTGCATTTTCTTTCCTCTCTGAAGGACTTTCTTGAAAAGGGATGTATTAGCCCCAAATTTCTAATGGTAGGTGAAATGCTAATAAATAGATAAATCTGAGTATCTTCTAAGTCATGCTTTTGTGTTCAGAAGAATTTGGAGAGGAACTGTATAATTCAAGACAGTTGGCAGTAAATTTCCATAGCTTTAAGCTGTAGGTCACCTCTCTAAAATCTAGCTCAGATCAATAGGTACTGTGTTATACCTGCCTGACAGCTGATTGGCATCTCATCTGATAAAAACTGGTGACCTTGATGTACCTGAGGGACAGGTGTCTACTGATGTCAGAATAATTTTAAAGATTTTAATAGAAAAGTGATGATTTCTGAGTAAGAATTATATCAACAATATGGAAGATTAAAGTATAGAAAACAGAACAATCATGCGGTATTATAGTATTGATGAAGTAAGAATGTGGTCCATTTCCATAAGAGCAACTTGGTTACACTTACAGAGGAGATGTTACAGGCTTCAATCATAAGCTGTGGTGTAAGCTGTGGACTCTCAGAAGAGGTGTCACAGAAACAAAGCGTATGTTTGGCATCAGCTTGCCACTGAATTGCCTATAATAACCAAGAAGCCACGGAATGGAGTGGCCCAGAGACTAGAAATGTCTGAATGATTTGTCAGAAAGGGGAGAGAAATGCTGATGAGAAAGCACATAAAAGGGCTCTTACATCACATGCTGCATGGCATGTGCCTAAGTCATACATTTTTCTCCTCGAAAGGCATCAAGTTTTTCTTTCACAATGTTAAACTTCTACAGAAAGTCTGCACTTCTTCAGAAATTTGTCCATAAGACGAAACTTTTGGGGGCTATCTTAAATGTTACATGCTGTAAACCACTCTGCTACATAGGTGAAACTACTACGATTGGGTGCATTTAAGAGCGTAAAGAATTTTTTGCAAGATTGGAACCTTGGACAACATATTGAGCTCAAAAGAGCTCTGTTTGGTCCTTTTCTCATTTTATATCTGCTCGTTATTACTGCCTGTAATTTAAATGTCACATAAGCTACATCTCAAAAAGTAATCTTGATTTCTAATTAAATAACAGGTGTTATTAATAACTGCTATGCATTTAACGAAGACCTATGACTAAAGACCTTTTTTATCTCATAATGTCAAAGCAAATGCATATCTTTAGCTTATATTCCAACATGTCATAAAAAATTTTCAAAAGCATCTTTTCTGATATTTAACATTTTTAACTACCCACACATTAAAATGGAAGCAGGAACACAGAAAGCTATGCCAGGGATGGTTTAAGCATTTGACCTACACTGAGGAATGGGGTATAATAGTTTTGTGTTGTTTTTTTTTAAGATAAAACCTTCCTCAAAATTCACTTAAGCTTGTATGCGACATTTAAGTACAGACACTGATTTACAGAATTACTTCTTTGTCATGTACAATAGGATTGTTAATAATAATTGTGTCTCTTCTCCGTTGCATTCATTCTTTGGAAACAACTAGATTTACTGACTAGCTCGTTCTGAGCTTATTGCTCATTAGGCTTTGGCACCCAGTTATGCATGGGCAAGAGTTTTCTTCTTTTGGAGCTAATACCAGCATAAATGCTACTGGGAACCTAGCTTTTTGTAAGTTTATGTTGTTTGAGTTTTGATACCTAGTGGAGGTTTTGTTACAACTACTACATAAACCACAAAAACTGTTCTGTAGAGTTTGGTCTTTAATATACCAAGGGGCCTCTCTATCACATCCGATTCTTTTTTAAAATTTTTCAGAGACAGTGTAGTCGTGCTATGGATTTCCTTTATGTCATTCTGGAAGGATTTTAAATAAAACAGACCATGTACAGCCATCAGCAGTAATTATGAAAGCAAAGATTGATCACTACTGATACTAATTAGTCAAGATGATAATTAATAGCTGTAGTACACCTACCATGCTTTAAAATGGTAATTATTTTACCAGCAACTAGCACCTCAGCTATGTTGTCTCTCAAGTTACAACTGTGCATGACAATGAGAAGTTAAGAATAAAACACCTTGTGGCTATGGAATGAACTGAAACAAGCCTTCTTTATGGAGACAGTTTTTTCCCAGGCATAAAGTATAAATTACATCTTATTAGAAAAATAATTCATTAGCATTGTAACTTGTATAAAAGGCCAAATTTTACCAGCATTTACTAACTGCTACCCTAGTTATTTCTAATTATTTATTTACAGTTGGGTTTACTTCTTTTTTGGAACTTGCAAAGTTACCTGTTTTCCCTTAATGCCAATAAATGCATTTACAAACTTGCTTATTGAAAATGCTTGTATTTGAGTTCTCACATTTGACTGGTAAGGACAGCAGCTTTCTTTATGAAGTGCCAAGTGTTTGTGGTTACATTTACTTGGATCCAAATTGTACCTTATGCCACCCACATCGATATCTAAATGTCTCCTGTTCACTTAAAACTGGAATACAGCGTTTCATCTTTGCCATCTCCTCTCTCCTTCAAGATACTGGGCCAGCGTTCAAGATCAGGGTCTATGTAGTTCCATCTGGACATAAAAACTGGCCAAGTATACTTTGTTCTTCTGAAAAGTTGATATCACAAATAACGAAAACTATTCTGTTTCTCACAAGCAGTAGCTTTGCAAATGTTTGCAAGCAGCACAGCTTGTCTCCTCCCTGGTGCCATTTCCCATCCTGGGAGTAGCACTTGGCAAGCTATACCACTTGCAAGTGTAAGCTCTCAATAAATGGACTGTTATTTTAATACAATATATATGTACACATCTGGAGTCTTTCACCTTGAAAGTAAGCATCTGTGGTGGAGAAAATAGAAAAAAATTGCAATTTAACCGTATACTTTACAAGTCTGTACAAGCTTAGCACAGAATAGCTTGGACATGAATCCAGGACATTCTAATCGAGGGCTGGAGTTCCTTGGCTTAAAAGCAAGTCCTTGTAGGTGAAACTTCTAAACATGGATCTGGAGTTACAAGTAGAAGTTACAGGAGTTTACTTTTAACGGGGGAATACAGGTGCTCAATACTTTGGAAACAGTGTGAAAATTTGGACTCCGTCCTTTAAGCTACACGTGACCTGTTTTCTCTCCATTTTTTATGCATGCTTCTCTTTTGCTATTTCTTTAAAAGGTTTGTGTATCAAATTCTTGGGAGTTGCTTAAAATCTTGTGGTTTGATATGATTCATTTTGTTACATCCTCAGTAGCATGGACAATGGTAGAAAGACAAGTAAGTGTTAGGACTGAGATTTGAGATACAAACTGAAAGAGGGGGAAAGGTTCATTCTCTAAGACAGTAAGAATAGGATGCCTTGGAAAATGGTAACTGCATATATAATGTTGCAAATTATTAAAATGCACAGGGAAGTGAAGGGTGGGAAAAGGATTTAAGATGAGAAAACTAGCCTATGTATATATAATCATAAAAAAACAGCAAAAATAAACTTGTTGGACTTGTAGAGAGAAAAAAATATTATAGCAGTATCACTTCTTGTCTTAGCTGTGTATATGTGATATGGGCTTACAGGGCATTTTTCAAATAATGTGGTATTTTCATCATGCCTAAGAGTTTAGAAGCTTAAATGGGGATTTTTAAATTGAATAAACAGTCTAGTCCCACAACCTAAAATGAGAACTTTGCAAAGGGAGGTCGCAGCTGTATACCAGGGAAAAAACAACTCATTACAGCCCTCTGAATATAGCAGCGTATTGCAGCCTTCACAAATAAGTAGGGCTACTGGCATAGCTTGGGAATAGAGGTAGCACCCTGCTTTGCCACACTGTGCCTCTTTCGCTGGCTCTTCTTCTCCTTGCACTTTCCAGAAGGCAGGATGAGTCTCAGAGCACTGCTTGTTTTCCTTTGATCCCATGGGATTGATCCAAGGTGGTTTTACATGCTTTCACAAAGAGAAGGAAAGTGGAATGATTATTTCTTTATCTGGCTGCAATAAGCACCACTGTAAAATCAGTAAAGAGATAGGTAAGGAATGAATGAGTGACCGCAAAAGTACATAGCCAGGGTTGTTATTTTTGCCCTTCAGGTTAACTACTTTGGCTCTTTTGTTGTTCGTGCTTGCTGACCAATACTCACAAAGAAGACAGAGGAGTTTGTCTCATCTCCCTGCTGGCCTTTGCTCCTTCTGCCTTATCAAACCCCTCGCAAGCATTCCTGTCAGAGGGCTCTCTCAAGCATAAAAGTCTGCTTGGCCCTCTACCAAATCCCAGGGGGGCTGACTGGAGAGAAAGGGACACCGGGACACTGCTTCAGCTCGCTTCTGCTGAGAAGCAGATCCTTGGAGACAATTGGAACCAAAATAAATTTGAGCAGCCTCTAAAGACTAGGCCCACATTACTTCCAGTACACAGTGTTATAAAACTGCTTTTTCCTCCTACTCTGATTTCTCTGACAAGTACAGCTCAGCTGAACAAAAGATCCCACTCAGTGGGCTGGCCAGAAGGAAGGAAAATAAGAATAAGCATAAATATACACAGTTTGGGCCCCTACAGTGGTAAGGAGCTGGACTTGATGTCACTTAAGAATCAAACAAATTCTTGCATAAAGTAGTAATAACAATAATAGCAGTTTGATTATTTTACATAGTAAAATTTGGGTACTATTTAAGCAATTTTTCAGAAAAAAAAATCTTGCAAGTTTTATTGCAAAAATGAAGTAAAATGTACTGAACTTGGATGATATTTACGTAAAGAAAAATAGAGTAAACAGAAACCTACACATTCTGGAGAACTAATTCATAATGAGCCTTAAAACTACTACTGGATATTTTAGACACCAAGAGAGCTAAATCTAAGCATAAATTGCCTAGAGTAGAACATAAGTGAAGTTTAGGTGACAAGGTTCAAAACTGTGGTCGTGAAAACTCCAGCTTAAGTGCTTCTTACACCCACAGGTGCTTAAATTCCAGTAGCATGGTACTTCTTGGACAAGTTCCCTACAGCTTTGTCTATATGTTCCTAGAAATGCAAGAGGTTTGACAGGACACCCGGCTGATACTAACTTTTGCCCACTCCTGAGCAGGAGCCAGAAACAACTTCCAAACACTCTGAGAGTCTCTATCCAGGAAGCAATCTCTGAATATTTGTAATCTGCATCCAGAGCCAGGTTCCCAAAGCCAATGATGGCTGCTAGTACTCTCAGTGGGAACCCTGTATATTTGATTACCAAGTACTTAGGGAATTTATCTGTGAAGTTCAGTTGTCCTGTGTCTGATCATGTGCAAAACTACTTTTCTTCTTCAAGGTGAAAGATGGACCTTTAGTCACTAGCTGTAGGTAATGTTGAACAAGGACATACTTCTCTGTTCTTGTTGAAATTCTGTTGTGGTATAGAAGTATTTATTATATCAGGAAGAAAGAGTAAACTTGAGGATGAAACTACAACCTGGAACACTTGCCTGGAAAAGGGAAACCCAGATCTCAGCCAAAAGACTGTTGGCTCAATTTTGTTTTCTAGCTCTTCCAAGTAAAATAGCTGTGTGGTTAAGAACAGTCTTTGTGCAAGTAAGAGTTGCTGGTTTGAATCAACTCTAATAGCAACTTTGAAAAGTCTGACATCTGATTTTTTTTTTTTTTTAATGTTGTAGCCCTCTGTCCCTAGAAAACTGCACTCAGCTTTGGAGCCACATACTGCCAGAGCGAACGCAGGCACATCTCTGCACTGTAAACAAAGGGGCCACATTGAAAAGGCACAGATTGCTCCCAGCAGCATTTCCCATTGCCTGTCCTTATAGTGATGGTGTAGGATGCATTTGGCCCTGTGCTTAGCATACTAGTTGTCTTGGATCCTGTCCTGAAAGCTCCCAGTGTTGCTTCTGGGCACCTAACCTAGCCCTGGATTTCACTAGAACTTTTCATGTCCTTTTTTTTTCTTTAAATGTGGTTTATGGCATATAATTTTTTAGAGCTATTGTTGAAAGCATTTTGAAGGCAGTGATTTCCTTGATCTGATAGAGGGAGACAATATAGTGAACCAGCTTAATGGTGTGAGGTACATCATCTAAATACCAATCATGCCATAAGAGATTGTAGCAGCTTTCAAAAGGAGAAGAAGAAAAAAATTTTCCATTTAGGCATTAACCAAACCTTATTGATATTTCTCATGTCAAAATTGTTCTCATCATGACCTAATCCTTGAATGTATTGCTGTTAGGAGAGGAAGGTCTATTTGTCAGACTTGTGTCTTAAGACTCGAATTCATGCTTCTCAAGGAAAACCACTCCAATGATCTGCTTTTGCTACAGTGTTTGCAGTTGCTTATGTTTTTATCCCCACTTCAAGCCTCAAATTACATGCCTAAATTCAGCTTCCCCACTGTAGTGCTCAAATACTCACTCTCTGTGCTACGTAAGATTATATTGAAGAAAAATGAAGATTTCCATTGTGCAAAATCTAAAAAAAGCTGGATTGCTGTTAAGACAGGAGGAAGAAGAAAAAATGAATGAATTAAGGGAAAGATTGGATGTTAGAATTAAGGACAAAGGACTCTTCTGTTGATGTGTATCAACTCTTCTGCTGATGTTAATTGACTTTTACCACTCTTAATCTGGTAAATAAGAGCAGTGCTTCAGAAAGAAAGAACTGCATCAGCAGTAGCTGATAGCAGGATGCCGAGCCATTTGACAACATCCAATATGGACCAATCCACCAGATTGGTCTAGAAAATAAGGGAATTTGGACTCTAGAAGTTCTACAACGAAACCAGTAGAAGGAATTTCAGCAAGACTTAACATGCCTTTGTTTTTCATTTTATCAGGAGCTAAGCTTAAGGAATGGAGGTCACTTTTGTTTCACCAAACTGGTGAAAATAAAATCCAACCTGGATATTTTTTTCCTTTCTTCATTTTGGTATCCCACATATTCCCGTGCGCTGTCTCACAGTGAGTATCCTTTTGAAAGACTGCTGCAGCAAGATCTCTTGTCTCCAAGGAGCAAACAACCCTCTGAATCTGTGGGACAAGTGCTCTAATTCATTTTGCCTCAACTGATTGCCTTGATCCTCTTGTTTGTTTTTGCCTGGGTTAACTTCTTTTGATACTTTGTGCTGTTCATCACTATGGGATTTTAATTAAATTGATATATTAACTGTTTGGTAATTACAGTTGAAGTATCTGTTGTAAATGTCATGCTGCTGTGCTCTCACCCCAGGTCAGCAATGAAAATGAGATGTTGTGCTTCAATATATTTACCCAAGGAAATTAAAACATAAAATAATTTATGATTTATCATTGTCATTAGAGGCATTTATTAAAATTATTTATTACCATGCATCATGCAATGTTTCATAAATGCATAATGTTTTGTGTCTAAGTAGAGAATAAAATAAAAATCGAATGGGGAGATTCAACTTTGGTATCGGTGGTAGCCTTTCTGTGTGGCCACCTACTTGATCTTGCCTTGCCTGCTGGAAGTTAGGCCAAAGAAGAGAAGAGGTAACACTAAAAAACAAGTAGGAAGTTTTAACTTTAGGTCATGCCTTAGACTCTCACTATCCTAAAGTGGAATTGTTAGCATGTGTTTGCTTCATAGAGCTACTACAATAAGCTAAGGCAAGCTTTTGGGTAATTTAACAAGTGGCATCACAGAAAACACTTTGAGGATTCTGGTTCTGTATTCAGCAGAGAACCAAAGTGAGTCTGCTGTACAAGGTGTACATTAACTACTGAAGAGGAAACTCATAGTCAATTAAGCGAGTACTTTCAGCTAAATGATAGAATTCATAGATTAAATAGACATGTCACTAGCACGTGTAATATGGTGGTGCAAGATGTGCTGGTTAGCATCATTTCTGAGCAAGATCCCAGCTGAGACTGAAAACACGTTATACAAGATCCTACTCATACATATAATTCTGGAGAGTTAAAAACGTAAAAAATTAAAATAATGAACGGTGAAGAAGCAGAGTACTATTATTGTCCTTTTATAGCTAGGGAATTTAGAGAATCTTACATACAGAATTAAATTACTTATTCTGGAAGGCATGTAGGAAGTTATGAACTAACTGAACCCAGCTGTTGAACCAACTGCTTGACTGTGCCTGTGTCTGTCCTATGGGACAGGAAAGGTCCTCATTCCTGGTGAATGCCTCGTCTGTGTCCTGATTTCACACCGCAGTCGGGGAGCTGTCAGTGCAGCATTGCCCATGTGCCCTGGTTTCCTATAGAGAGCCCTCGGCACACTCCAGGAGATGTCTCTGTCTAGACAATTAAAGGATAAAGGCTGCAAGACCCACCCACCATAAAACACACCTGCCACAAAATGGATATACAGCTCGTAGGATGCTCCCTCCTCTCTTATTCTGATAGACAGAGATTCAGGGTTCAAAGTCTGCAGTTCTAAGATGGTTAGTCCCATTGATTTCTGTTGACACAGCTATTTTGATGTTACATTCACCGAGATTGTTAATGATCTTGTACATGTCAAATAATCAATATAAATAAGAGGGAAGCTCTGAAAGCAATAACCAGCACTACATCAAAATAATTCACTACATAAATTCCTAAATGTAGAGACTTGTTTTACAGATCATTGTAGTTTCTTGACATTGCTCTACTGCCAGTATAAATACTTCTTATGTTACAGTGTACTATAGATAGAGCAGTGTTCAAGTCACTTAAATTTATTAAGTGGGGCACCTTTTTCAAATGTCAATTTCTGGCCAAAACACAGACATTTTATGAAAGCTGCCTCACTTAATACATGTGTGCATATCCTGAATGGACTGTTCTGCCTGGAGTGCGCTGTAGCTGGAGAGAGGACTCTTCATGTAGGATTCAAAACAACTGAAGGATATGCGAAGATTCTTATGTCTGAAATTAACATTTTAAATATCCTTTTAATGTAATTTTATGATCTTATATATTCAGCCTTCAGAAATATTTGAAAAGTGGGAGGAAAATGCAGATTAAAGCCTCACCCCAGCAAATGCTAAATGGTGAAAGGTGTTGTGATCTTGGCCTCATTTCCACCAACTGCTGTGGCACAAGGATTCCTTGTTTTGCTCATGAACTGATCTTTAACTGTGATTTCTTGTGTGCCCTTGGACAAGTCGTTTAGTTTCCCAGCGTCTTGATTTCTCCTTCTGTAAATTTAAAGGTTCATACTTAGTTAATTTTTATGGGCATAATGATGCTTAGTTAATATTTATATAAATTTATGAGAGCCTCAGAAAACAGATTCTTAAGGAAGTTGTAATAATCAAAAGAAATTGTTCTATTAATTGTTGGAGTGGTGCACATGACACAACATTGCTAGGCAAAGGAGAAACACAACATCCTGGTTAAAAGGATTTTAGACTAATCAAATAATTCTTGTAAGGATTTTAACTTGGCTTAGTTATTGTTCCTCCCAGTCAAATTATATCAAACCTGCAAGGAAAACTCATATTCTCTTTCAGCACTGATATGTAACGAAAGCCAATGAAAATACTAGCTGCCTAGAAAATTCAGACGTAAGCATACTGGGGAAATATCATCCTGAAAGTCTTGATCAGATAGTATTTTTGATCAAAATACGTTTTGCAGTTTTGAAATCACAACACTGTCAAATTGATTGAAGCTGCACAGTGCTGTCATTTGGATCTTACAGTTTAAGACAATTGACTCTTTTGTCAATTTTGTCAGTATTTTGAAAAATACTTTGGTATTATCCCCAAACTTAATATGTTACTTTAACATAGGCTTTGGGGGATATAAAATAGAGTGAAATTAGGACTGGTGAAATCTTTGTTCACTACACAGCAACTATTGTGAGTCCAAAACATGTAGAACAAAAACAGCGAAGTGTGAAGATCCACCAAATTAATAGCTGTAAGTAGCACAAGAAACCGTTTTTTTCCAATAGTTCTGTATTTTTCTCAACATGAAAATTAGCAACAGCTAGTCACTAGAGCGCACTGGGCACTCTATATAGACACTGTAGAGGAAAGAGCAGCAAAGTCCTGGAAACAACTCACTTCGAGATTTAACATTAACAGTTATTTGAAATAGTTTAATACTTCGTGATTTTCTCCTTATGGTTCCTTGGATCATAGCTGTGAGATGTTCCTTAGAAGCAGGTCCCTGCACTCCACCCTTCCATCACTCATCTGGAATAGAGAGTCTGTTTTTTCAGTTTGGCCTTCTGAAACACAGCAAACTTGGATCTTTTTGGAGTAGCAGACTGTTCTATCGACAATGCTGTGATAGAACAACTTGAATTTTAACAGCTGACTTTTTGTACTGCTCCCCATCAGCACCTAAAATTGTTCACTCTTTCTTGAAGCTTGTTCTCTTTCACTGGACAGACATGTCAGAGGTATGTAGTGCATAGTACTTTGGTGCCTTCCATCAAAAGAGATCTTCATAAAGAGTTGTCTCTGCAACAGAGATGGTCAAGACTGGAACTCTAACTATGTTTAGGTGGATAACATTCTGGTTTATGTTTAAGTGCATGAGTGCCATCATTACTGAATGAAGAATTCAGTGTTTACTGAAATGATTTTCTTGTTCTGAGTGAATTTGAATTTTATTGTTCTGAGTGTAGTGCTGCTGCACTTTTTTCTGGATTTGAGTGAGTTTTCTTGTTCAATATACCTTTTCATTATTTAAATTAAACATTACTGCTTATTTCCTTCACATACAATTGCACATTTGTGAGCAGTTTAACAACCAGGCTGCTCTCTCAATGTGTTCGATGAAGGACAGAAATCAAGAGGTTAAAGCTTTAAAATGTTAAACAATAAAGTAGGAAAATAGTGCAAATAATGTTCTTTCCCTTAGTGACATAGCATCCTTCATTAAAAAACAGAGGTACTATTCATCTGAGGGTTACTCTTTATTTCTGTGGGCCCCCTGGTATTCCAGAGGCAAGGGAAGAGTTTCTTCATAGACTTTACATACACTTCAAAGCCTTTGCAGCAAGCTTCTTGTAAAAGTAATAAAGAACATAAACTTGGTGAAGCTGAAGAATGTAAACAACCCTGAGTTGACCCAGCTCTTAAAGAGATCTTTTACATTAGTCTCGGCATTTGATCACTAGTATATCAATTATTCACAGGCTGGTCTACTGGGAATATTCAGGTGGAGAAAATTATTCTGGACTCAAAGTAAGTACTAGAAAACCTATTTGTCTTGTCCAGAAAGAAAGAAAGAAGGAAAGAGAAACCTGATTGAACCTATTCCTCCATGAAACTGTGGAAAAATACAGTGATATGAAGTAGAGGAGTCTAATGAAAGAATATCAATTTAGTAATTAGTATTCAATGAGTTATAAAGAAAGATCAAAGGGAAGATTCTCAGAAAGATGTGAAAATAAATAAAAAACTGATGTGGCTTGGAGTCTTTCACAGAGAAATGGAAGAAAACCAAGAATGAAATACAAGTTTTAACTGACATGGAAAAGTACCTGAAGAACTGTATAACATTTCTGGTCTCTTTTAAGTGCTTTGTTGATTAAAATCTAAATATGATTTATTGCAACTGCTCAAAACAGGCACCAAACCACCACAGGAGAATAGGCTCCCTACTTGTCTCAGTAATTCTGTCATCAGGTCCCTTATTTTTCATTCACTGCACAATTGAGAAAGGAAATTCAGACAGACATCATGTTAGTGATTTCTAAAGCTTTTCTCCTATGTGGAAATCATAGTAGTAAATTAATAATCTCTGTGTTCCTTATTTTGAATAGAAATGTATCCAAGCAACTAACCGGATCTAACTGCAGGTCTTTGAGTTGACCCAACTACAGGACTCTCAGCTGGTTTGTTTTCTGGAGCCAAAGACTCTGGACCACTTGACTTTGAAGGAAGTGTGTTGATTTCCATCAGCTGGAGTCTGAAAGGCTGTAATAAACTTTTATTTTCTCTGAATATTCCCCTGACCCAGAAACAGAAGATTTGGGGTTCTCATAGAAACTGAAAAAGTTTGTAGAAGAAAGCAGAAATTTTCCAAAAGTACCTAGAAATACCTGTGCTCATGAGATACCTATTTACTCTGCAGACACTTAAGTTTTAACTGCCGTGAATAACGATTGTCAACAGTTCTGATGCACTCATACATAAAATGAACCTCATATTTCATGAAAACTTTTCATGGTTCAGATAGAGTTAATCCTTTTTGCAGAATTAAGAATGAAACAAATTATGTATCATCACCTATGAAATAAAAATGGACTTCACACATGAAAGATTCATTCAGCAGTCATTAACACAGTTAACTCCCTGTAAGGTGTTGCCTTAGGCACAAAGATGTGATCAGCACAAAGCAGGGCTCTGGAAAGAAAATATTCTTCTCTTGAAAAGCAAATTGATCATTTCCATCTTGGAGTACAAGTAGTTCATCACTGGTTATTTCAGCCAACGTTTTATCTTGAAATCTCTGTTTAGGCTGTATGGTTTATGCCATAAATAACACGGTGGGTATCTAAAACCACTTAGCACATGGTCGTTGCTGTTGCTGTGTCTAAGGAACATCTCCTTCTCATCTCGTTCCTCTGACATAATGAAGTGTTGTGTAGGCTCATTACAGTGTGCAATGTGAGCTGTGCCACTCTCTCATTTCTCCTTCTGTCATATGGTCTTTTATTTGGGATGATGGCATATTACTCACTATGAATTGTGCTTTCATTCAGGATTCTGTCCTTGATTTCCTTGCAAGTATCACCACAGCTTTACTGCTCAAAAGGCAGGAACTAAATGCGATATAATGCTGTCAGAATTCAACTGCATAATTTACAATGCCAATTAGTCAGAGGAACACACTTTAACAAAGTGTTACATGATATCTGGAAAATAATTTACCACTTTGTGAGGCCGTATGACTACAGAAAATCAAAACTAAATTTGCTTTCTCTATGAAGTTCAGTAGTACTAGGAGTATGTTTTGTAAATTACTTCATTTTTTTCTTGTTTATTTTGAGCAATAAAATGTTGAAGGTCTAAATGACTTGAAAACAGCTGTTCGAATTTTCTTTATGGTTAACTACAATTTCTGTAAACACACGGGCCAGAGTACACATGTGCTTAAAGTCCTAAATGGTAAAGAAATGGTCAGAAATAGTCAGAAGCATATGCTCAGCTGAGAAAGGCTGTGCTACTGCTTACACAGTTCTGGCTATTGGACTTCCCCTACTGCTTTCTGCGGCAGCGTAAGCCCATTTACAGCTGTGAAAGGGTTCAACCTGACGGAGAAAAGGAAAGCTGGGATTCTGCTGGATGCAGCCAACCTGCAGGCTGACATCTGTGAATTATGCAAACAGAGGAGCGGAACACAAGCTTGTCCTTATAAGCAGGCTGCGTTTTCAGTGTAAGAGGGAATGGAGAAACACTCTTGGCTAATAATTATTGAAGTTGGGAGGGAACTTATTCCCGTGGTGCTTCTCAGGGAGGAATAGTTTGTTTTGGCTTGTCTCTTCAAGTGGAAACATAACTGTGAATTAAAAAGTGGCATGCTGAGTTTTAGGAGTGGCTTTTTTGCTGCTTGCCAGAGAAAAGCGGTGGGTAGAGGGCAGGTTGTCATTGATTTTTGAAGCCTGAGTGCGCTTTTCATACCCTGATGCTGAATAGTAAGCAGTGTAATGCTGCTCATGATAGAAAGTTTATGAATAATGCTAATAAATGGAGCGTTCACACTGTTCTTCTCCTTCCCTGACATAACATAGCCACCTGCTCCCTACTTTTGGAAGAAGGTGGTAAAAGATAAATTCCACCTTATTTAGGAACATGAGAAGCTAATTTATTCACAATAAGAACATAATTCCACAAGCGTTAGGCTTCTTTGTTCAAGTTTCTTTGTAGTTCTGTTTGATAATTTATAATGAATATATTATTTATTAAGTTTAATTATTTCAGTAATATTCTTCTGTATGTGATGTTCTACGGTAGTAACAATGAAAATGCTATCGCTATCGCATTAGCGCCAGTGTAAAGGCAGATCTGTATGGAGCTATGTAGAGTCAAAACAACGGGTCATTATAGTTTTCTTAGTATTGATTTCTTGAAGAAGAAAAAAAATACTATTGCCATCATAAAACATAAACTGATATTTTAGACCTTAACCACTGAGTCATTTCCTAAATTTCCAGACCAGATATAAGTGACGACGATTTTATTACGGTGCAACATTTAAGAAGCTGTAAGGAGTGTAAATAACAATACATATATAATGCTAATTTGAAAACCTAATTTGAAATTCAGAAAAATTTGAATAACTTTTATGTGGTGCTGCCCATCAAAAAGCAGGGCTCACTCCATCAAACCTGATTTCGTAAGGACCACCAAAATGAAATCACCTGCACTATATACACATGCACAAGTAGCGCTTTTGGGCAAGATTGTTGCCATTCTGGAACGAATATAAACTCACTATCTAACTGGTCAAACATAAGATACATAGCTCATTTCTGCTCTTGGGTTTTTTTCTCATCAATAAGTCAGGGCTCTGAGCAAACTATTCTATGATTCTATGATTATGAATAAAGAATGAAAAAGCAAAGAAGATCTAGAGTTCATACATGTTTTCACATCAATGTCTCCTTCCTTATTTCACGGAAAACTTTGTTTATGCATTTAGATATTTCAGCTGTAGCTGGATAGTAGGTTGCACTGAGAAGAGACATAAGTTATTGCCTGTATTACTATAACATAATTTTGAAACAAACCATGAAGGATCCATTATCATGTCGCAGAAGGAGTTTGCTTTGTATTCTTCCTTTTGAAACAAACATGACATTAGGCTGTGTCTGCTTATAATTGGGTTATTCTGTAGTTGAATTATATTTTCTAGAAAAATACCTGAGTCAGCATAATAAATAGAAATTATATATTCCCATTTTTGAATGGAAAAGACAGTGTAAACAGGGAACTTCTAAGCAGTACAACTCTTCTCACCTTTTTTCTCTGTGAAATCTCTGTGAGTCTATGCAAACCCCAAATATCACATACATTCTGTTTTGTGAGCTAATGGGGACTCATGTAGTTCATATGTTTTGTTTGTTTGTTTGGACGTGGAATTTTACCTGTGTGCTGCAAGACACCTTTGGAAGTCCGTAAATGGATTCAATAAACGTTGCTCAGATTAGGCTGAGTCTTGGAATGATTCTCTCACTTTCATTGTTTTACTCTCCTTTTTGAATGCTGCTTAATAGCCTCTGCCAAGTGTGACTTACTGCTCTTGGACTCACAAAAATAATATTGAACAGCAAATTCTTTTCCGTAAACAGATTTCATGAAAACACAGTTTTTGTCAAAGGCAAATGATACTCCCATAAGAAGACATCCTCAGAGTCCCATAAAAGTCTTCCTCTCCCTTTCGTCTTTCATGTCATAAATAACATGCTACTTTTGATATTGTGTAAGCTGTGCTTCCCATCTTTGCCTATTTTCAAGAGGGGAAGCAGGAATACAACAAATATTCTATTAATAGATACTATTCCTTAGTGCCTTTGCTTAGGAAGGCAAGTGCCTGTGTGTTGCAAATTGCAGCGCACACAAAAAATATGGACACTGGGGCAAGTATCATTTCTTTAGCTACCATTAAGCATGTGATGTAGCTGAAAAGTTTGTTTCTTTCCATTACAACTGCCAATACCCACAGACCCCAGAAAAAAATTTATATAAAAATGATAGTGTACAGTGAGTGAACTGTCTTTGATATATTTTATAAGATACAGATGCTATTGTGAGAAAAGGCATAGAGATTATATTTGTTACACATAAAACAATATTTTGCATAATATGACAGGATGAATGAACCTCAAAGGCTTAGAATTAAGGAGCTATTTGGAAAAGGGCTACACAAGTTCACAAAAGCATCCAACTGTACCAATGCAGCAAAATATGACTGAAAATCTTGATAAGAAGGTTTCCTATGGAAGTATTTGTCATAATTTTTTTCTGGCCTGGAGGTCCTTCAGTAAGGGCCATGGTATTAGCTGGTGTTACGATTAAAGTGAAAACTACATTTCAGAATAGTCATGTTCCATGTGGTTCCGAGATGGTGTGTTGCTGTGGTTTCTCTGTTTGTGTATCTGGTTATCTTGAAATTCCAGTGGAGGAAGTTTTGGGAACAAATATGCTTTTTTGAGGTTACGTTAAAAAATTTGTAATTAAACTTTGCTTTAAGCAACATAATGCGGGCTTTTGTCAGAAAACCTAATCCCTTGATAGAAGTTAGAGGCTGTTCATTTCTTTTCTTCAGTGAAGCACACGCACAGGTGAGGTCCATTTTCAGCATCACTGCCAATTAACTTCCAGGTAAAATGGATACTCAGGACAATTACCTGGAAGGCATTCAGTTCTTCCTTGCCCAGCCACCTGTGACTACCTGTCCCCCAACAGCTCACCACAGTATTTGCTTTGTTAGGAAGCCTTATGTTATGTCCTTGAAGGGTGGCACTTCTCTCATATATGAAGCCTGAAGCAAAATCTGCTTGAGGTGAGTGAATATATACACGAACAGAGCCAACTACATCTACAACAATGCATGAAAGGCCTCTTTTCTCTCTACTCCCAGGCCTTTCAGATCACCCGTGATATTCCCTCTTGCTTCTTTTCAAAGTGATGCTGTAGATGAGTAGGATTTCATTGGAGATACAGTACTGCGGTAAGTACTATTGCTCATAAGCATAAATACTGCATACAGTTATGATAACTGTACACTGTATAATGACTGATACACTGGCAAGGACCTCAGAAATGCGTGTTGTAAGACAGTTTATTGCACGCTAAACGTAAAAACCGTTCTTCACATAGTCCCCCAAATGTTACAGTGCTCAAAAAAAGAGGGAGAATTCCATTTATCAAGGGAGAGGTTGTTGTTTTGCTACCACTACCGGTATTTTAGCTTCAGTGGAAGTTATTCTGGGCTGTGCTGGAACTGGTAGTCTTCAAGTCTCTAATGGAAGCAAATGATAGACTTCCTAAAGCGACAGTATCATTTCACTAATGTGCAACTAAAAGTATTCAAGTGAAATCTAATAGCTTCTACTTTCCAGAAACATTGTTAAAATAATTGCTCCCTCTTTTTGCAAAGTAATATTTCATGCAGCAGACTGTCTGAAAGGAAGGTAACCCAAACTATAACAGGAGAATGTAAATTGCCCAGACAGTACTTTAGTAATTCCTGAGTGCTGTAACCAGAAGATTTCAACATACCAAGACACTGTGAGCTAAACAGAACCTGCCTGGGGATAACTGATCTCTTTTCCCTCCTACAAAAGGTCATGAGACTCAGCCCGTCTTACTTATTTTACTAAATTATTTGGTCCGTGCATTTATTTATCTATCGTTAAGGCAGCAGTGTGACAGCTTTGTTGTACTCTGATGTTGTCTAATTTTATTTCCATTTTCACACTCTCACATTTGTGTGTATTTATACACATGAATACTTGGGTGGTGTGGATAGGAATATATATGTGTATATATATGAATCAATGGAGAGAGAGAATACATGAATAAAATATTAGTGATATACAATTAAAATATGATTAAATGTGAAAGTAACATTTGCAAAACACTATATATCTGAGCACATTGCCTTTCTTGGCATAAGCTGTGTTTCACAGTATTGTTTACCATATTTTAGGTTTTTTTTTTTTGATTTAACAAGCGAAGAGGCATAAGAAATATATATGAAACAACACCATAATGCGAGTGTTTGGTGTTGTGTACTTCTGATCAAATGGGCAGCAGGTGGGTTTGTGTTTTATTTTTCTGAGTCTTCCTGACTCATATGTGCTTTGTTTTTTATTATTAAGAGTAAAAGCAAATTTCATTACCTCTATGAATTAAGTACAGTCTCATGCTGTGTTTTTGATACCTCATTGCCCTGGAGCATGGTAACCCGCACACTTTGTTGTCTTTTTGCTGCCGCCTGAGAAAAAAGTGGCATGATCAGCAGCTCAAGAGTTTTCCTGCTAGACCTGAGTCTCTTCAATTCCCACACCCAGCTGAAACAGGTAGCCGGGGAGTTCAGGGAAAAACGCTGGCCCCGTTGTGCCACCGGGCAGCAGAGCTTTCAGAAACTGCTGCCAAGTGCCTGCAGTTGCAGCGCACCACGCTCTCCTGTGATCCCTCTGCTCTCTGCCGAGGGCAGCTGCTGCCAGCCTGAATAAGTAGCGCAGTCTGGTCCTACTTCAAAAAGGAGGAGACTGCCTGCCGCAGCCCAGCCGCTGTTATTTCCCCCAGAGGCAACAAGTTTCCTTTGCGGGCTGAACCCTCGGTGGTTTTCCATCTTCTTCAGACTGTCTTCTGCTAGTGTCTCTGGCATGGAGAAGAGCAATGTGTGAGGGCATCTCGCCACATCAAAGTGAGGGCCAGGAAGGGGGGAATAACTTTAAGCCTCTATAAAGCAAGGGGATCTCCCATCCCTTTCTGATCGTAGGGCTGCGAGCCTTACAATCGCTGTGTGATTACAGCCTTGCATTAAGCTGACAGTGCAGCTCACTGCCTGAACCTTGAAATCTAACACTCTGCAAGTATTTAACCTCCCTGAAATGCTGACAGCAACGTTTGGTTTTAAGGTATATAAGGCCAAATTCTTCTCTCCCATAATTTCATTGGCTATAGTGAAATTATACCACAGAGAAATTTGTCATGGAAAATCTTAAAATAGCCAACCTTTATGTGCTTAAATCGCTAATAACCTCTAGACACATAGTGCTGCATGAAATAAATAAATCCCTTTTCCAACCTTCAAAGTGTGTGTCTAATAAGAAAAGTGGGAACCTCTAATGTGGCACCATTATACTCAACTGATCTGCTTCCTTTCAGGAGCCAGAATCACATTAGCTGGCTTCAGTGCCTGCATGGGATCCTTCCTGCTTAGCGTGGTTAGCAGCCCTGCAAAGCCAGGGACCTGGGATAAGAGGAGTTGCATTTTATTCTAATTAATTTTGCTCCAAAATGATAGCTTAAATATATATTAGTATAATATGTGTGTCTGTGTATTGTTTTAATTCTGAAATTCATTATTACAAAATTTTATAATTCTACTGTTCTATAATGAAACCTCTATAATCTCCATCTGTCTAAATCTCACCTACCCCTATGTAGTCTCATTGAGAGCACTAGGACAACCCAGGTAATTTTGATCATATAATTAGGAGACGATGGTGCTCATTGTCTGATCTGTGCAGCAGAGCAATTGTTGGGGAATGCGCACCAGAAATAATCCCATTTAAAGCGAGAGTCGTTACTCCCCTGTGGCCCCACAGCAGAGAAGGCTTAAGCTACTCTGAAGACAGCATGAGTTTAAAGTCACTGCAGAGTAAACATCCATCCCAATGATACCCATTTCCTCCAGGTCACATCTCAGAGTAGGAATCTTCTTTAGAACTGTTTGACCCCCCGTGTGGATGCGCTGTAAAGTCCATATATTAAAATAAGTCTCTGGACTCAGCAAGGCATAAACCTGCATTTTGTTGGAGCATGTGCCTAAAGTATCAGCTGGGCTTGGGAAACAGGAGCAGATCCAGATTTAAATGATGGGCAAACCGAGGTGCTGAAAAATGTGTCTCACGTCTTGCGTACTGAGCACACAGAAAACAAGTTTTTCTGATATTTTTAATTCTACTAGCAAACTGAGATTTTACTGCCTTTCCTTTTTTGAGATCATATGTCAACTTGTCAACCAGAAATAATTTCATGATAAATCTTAAGCAGCAGAGTTTGTCTGTCTTACAGTTCTGTGTGGGCAGAACAAGTGGAGTCAAGTGTCCACCCTTTGTTCCTTTCCTTAGGTTTTTGCTTTTGTTGTTGATTACAAAACCTGGGGAGTGGAATTTTTCTACATTATTTTATGTCCGTCAGAGAATGTGACCTAGAGACTGGAACATGGGGGCTGCAGTGTACGGAGCTTGAGTCCCCTGCAATGATATTAATACTGAATTATTTCTTTTGAGAAAGAATTATTGTTCTGTTCCCATTTCTATAAATTCCTTGTGTTCTTTTCTGTGACATAGCATGGATGCATGTTTTTGAGGAGAGAAAAAGGGAAAGGTTTGAATCTTTAGAAAAAAAACCTTGTTACTGGATTATTCTCCACATAATCAACAGAATTGGGACTTTCGTTTTCGCCTCACAGCTGTAATCATGCCTGAATTTATGTCTTCCATTAAGTTTCAGGCTGGTTTTATTTGCCTCTTTTTCTCATTTTTCTGCCTATGTGCATGCACACGTGCACGCATGCACACAGACATACTTGTCTTGTCCTTATATGCACGTGTACGCACCCCCGCACGCTACTATAGGAAAGGTACAATTTAATTTCCCAGTGCACGCAGCATGGCCTAAATCATATAGATGCAGTGAATCCCCAGTGTGTCAGACTGCTGGGGAGATGTGCCTGAGCTTACAGGCAGAGGGATGGTGACGTTGTCTGCTCCTGCACCGAACTGGACCTGTGTTTTTGTTCCCCATAGCCTAAACCCCACGGAAGCCCAAAGCAATATTCTCTTTATGCTAAACAGGGCATTGCAGTGTGTTCACACAGTTTTGTGTACAGGCAGTAACAGGACTCTGGATAAAGAGAAGAAAAGAGGCAGCATTTTGATGCATGATTTTCCTTATTATTCTCACGCTAGTTCCCCTTTACATTTGAGCAGCAGCAGGTGTTTTTTTGTGGGTTTTTTTTTTTTTTATTTAGCACCTCACTGGATGGGTCTGCAGCACTGAGTGACCTGAGTTCCTGCAGCACACCGAAGGTGCTCAGCAGTGGCCTTTTACACATGCGTGTGCGTCCCATATTGGAGGGGACAGCTTGCTAGAGATGATAACGCATTTAAAACTGGCTCGCCTGGGCAGCGTAGTGGGTTTCAACTCTAGTTTGGGATGCTGGCACAAGGCACTCTGATGCTACGCTGTTTGCTGCCCTGTTTGATAGTGCTGATGCCACTGCTGTCCTCCCCTCATTCCGGCAGGTACCCGGGATCTCCAGGGAGCACCATCTTTGCGCGAATGAGGAATATGACACTGCAGGATGCAACTAGAGCGTTAATGGGTCAGTGAGTGACAGCTGCGCCTTCTCTCTGAGGTATTGAGCTGGCTATCACTGCCAGGAGCGCAAGGTCTACACAGTGAAGTGTGCCAATTTAATTTTGTCACATGTGGCCTGGGTTGTACAGATAGGGCTGTTTCTAGAACTCTTTGACAATGCTAAAACTGATTCAGACCACAATGCAACATTTAGGGATGCTAATTAGAAAATAATTGTGCTGGGTTGTACAGGTTTTACCGCTGTAATATATCTTAAAGGCCCCTATAGAATGGGAAAGAAGGTATTTTAATGCACTTTACATGCAAAATGAGGCACTAGATTTTGTGATTTGTAACAAAGCACAGTACAACTGCCATCACCCAGTAAATCAGAACACAAAAATAGTTCTTAAGCAGTTAGTATCCTGCTTTATTTGCTAATTAAAATGGGGTTTGGAACTGCTCTTCAAAAATGATTGCTCTAATTAATTCGTTGTACTTTTGCAGTTCTACCTTCTATACCATTTGAATACAAGGCAATCCCTTGTGCTTCTCAAAAGCGTAACGGCCAACAGGGCATCCTTCCCTTCCTCAGAACAACAGGCTTTATTGCTTGTCATTGTTTAATAAAATGTCTGTCTTATACCAGGGTTAAAAAGTCATCCATATACATACTCACAAATCTGTTTGCAATAAAATACAAGTATAAACCCACGATTTTAATTAACATCAAATATTTTTTTTAATTTATGCAGAATTAAAAGAAAAACAGATGATCACTTTCCTAAGTCCAGTGACAGATTTTTAGCTTTAATTATTTTTCAGAGCTTAATAGAAGTGATTATTGTAATTGCTATTCCTGTGATATAATCTTTCGTTCTGTGACTGATGGATGATATTTAAGGTATTTTCTACAGTTGCCTTTAAAACATTGCCTGCATTACTGGCATGACTATGCTGAGTACAAGACATCACATGTGAAAATGGAATGAAGGGGGTGAAGCATGGAAAAAGATGCACTCATTTTGCATTTCTCAGTTGCTCAAAAGTTTGAATATGATTCACATCAGTCAAGACAGAGATTTGAGGAGGTGTAATTGAAATATTGGTTGTCAATATACTATCTGATAGAGGTAGCCTTGCATTTTCTCAAACTGATCCTGGTATCTGTGCATATATGCCTATTACTCACAGGTTTCAGTGGAGAATTTTATACCACAAAGGTTACTTGCAAACTGTTGTTGTTAGTGACTTGTTCAACACAGGAAGATGTGTGTTCTATTTATTAGAAATTTTGTATGAAAGGAAAATATGAAGAACGGGTCCAGAACTGAAGTTCACTGAGGTCAATAGAAAAAGATACTCTAGATGATTTCAAAATTTGTTTGATCAAGTGTGTATAAGGAGAACTAAAAAAAATTTATATGAGTGTGTATAAAGTAACAAACAGCTTCTCGTACTAGAATGAACGAGGCACTTAATGCTAATACTTACACATCATAGCATGATCCCACAAGTATTGCTGGAGGGACCCTTTAGTGTTATTCAGAAAAGAAGAGTGAATCTATCACAACTTGTATTATTTGACCAGTTCCACTTACAGTAGCTGAGAAGAAAGTTTTAAACTCTTCAGATTTTCATTTCCAGCAAATTTGGAACTAACCTCTGTTTTCTTTGTTAGTATATAAATGCCCATGATTACAGCCTGTCAAAATCTTAAAGAATTTAGGGTATTAAAGATAATTGGTCCTAAATTTAGTTTTGCGGGGCTTTTTATGCCTTCAGGCTACAGCTAGGTCAGCATGGTGGCTCTTGTTCTGCTTTGTGCAATATCTACATACAATGTGTTATGAGCACTACATTAAATATTGGATAACTGTAACAAAAATCCATTTTTCAGAAAAACATCACTGTCAACCCAAACCTCCAAACTATTTGAAGTTGGCCTCTCCATATCTATTTGGTTAGTCATTACAAAAAAGTAAATATGGAAATTACCTCAGCAGTATAAGCTGGTTAAGAAACTTCTAGCATAATACAATTTGTTGGCAAATTGTATATCATGGGAAGGAACTGGCCCCTATTTACCTTTCTCTTCTTGCCCATCTGTCTTTTTACTATCAGTCCAAGGTGCTTTTAAAGTTTTCTTCCTTAAAAATCAGCAAGCAGACTTAGTGGTCCCTAAGGCAAAATCTGCCCTGGGAGCAAAGGCAATACCCGGCTTGTCTCCTCGGTGCAGGGTGCCTCTGGCCTCCTTGCAGAGGGCCTCCTCTCTGCTGGGAACGCACCAATGCTTCCTGGGAGAAGGTCCTTCCTACCCTCAGGAACTGTGGTCCATCCACTCCTGTCTAATCTCCCACCCTCATCTTGCTCACCTTCACAAGATCCTCGTTTCAACCCAGCACTAAACTGTTTATGTTTCCTCTTCCCCCTTTTCCCTCAAATGATTTATTAAATTCATTGTGACTTATTGCTGCAATATTTATTTTCCATACATCTGGAATATGAGCTTGTATACTCAAGTCTTTGTGCTCCCATACATTTACATGTGCAATTCCTTTGCGTTTCCACTCCCACCACCCAGCAGTTTTGGAGCTAGGCATTTGCAAAATACTACAATGATAAACAACAAAATCTTTTTCAGTTAAGTCTATGTTTTAAAATAGTAAAAGAAAGACTTCTTGTGGTAGCAGTAAAATAAACATTTCTACATGTGATTTGCTTCCTGTTTTCACTATGTTATTGTCGTCCCTAGGTACCTGTCATCTACTCCTGCCTGTTAAAATCTACTGATTGTCTCTGTTGTCCTTCAACCCCTTATTTTAATGGAGAAAGGTTTTCAGAGGTGTTTCCTATACAGAAAGAAGCTCACACAAGTTTGTTCTTTTGCATAAGCAGCATCTGCTGATGCTTCTACCTGTTAGAACAAATACGTCTGTGGAGAAAGGCGAGAGTGTCTAGAAGGGAAAATGCAAAGTCTTACCAGTCTCAGTAGGGATGAGGTATCTGCTGGGAACTGCGTGCGATGCAGAGGGGTGGAATGGGAGACGGTGGTGGTATGGAGAGATAGCTGAAACAAGCAGATGGCTTAAAGGAAGCTGAGAAAGGCTGTTAGCACATAAAGCAGCAGACACTCGATGATGATTTGCCATTTTGAGTTGCTAGCTTTTTCTTCCTTATTTAGCTAACTACTGTTCCGATAATGACTTATATAATAGCTTCTCTGTGAAGACTTCAAGTCTCCTTTAGATTGAAAGTATTTTTTTTTTATAGAATGAAAGCACAGACTTGGAAAATCATTAAGGTCTAATGCAAGGAGAGGGAAAAAACTGGGACGAGAGAAAGGTAACCCTACAATTTGCTTCCTTTTCCCTTAATGAAATGAAAGTCACTTACTGTCCTACCAATGGGACATGAGACCTAGGAGTCCGTAGAAGGCAGTCCAAAATGGCCAGGCTGCTCAGGTTGCATTATCTACGCCCACACCTGAGATAGCTGACCCCAGCCCAGTTTTTTATGTCCTGGACACAGGCCCTGTGTGACTCACAAACTCTTCCTATCTTGCTGCTTAAGATGACTCCTTACAGCAGTAGACCTATTCGTTACTTCTTGTCTGACTTTAGACAGCTTCCTTACTTTACTCTTAGCCTTAGTTTCCCTACTGGCAAAATCTGGCTTACAACACTGGCTGATCTCAGGGCAGCATGTCTGGGAGGTGGGATCTCATTACAGTATATCAGGTAATATATTAATTAACAAGAACACTCGAGGAAGAAACATCTGTTTAAAGCAGGGTGCAAACATCGCATTTTGCCATGCCAGCAGAATGCCAGGCAGGCCCCTCCGTCAGGATAGTCCCACACAATCCGCGGGTCGCAGGAGGGAGGCTCTTTTCAGTACTTGTCTTCATCAGACAGTATGGATAACATATGACAGGTGACAGTCACTGCGTATTTGGGCGAGGGTGTACTAAGGCACACTTCAGAAAGCTATGAAATATATGCACCCATGTGGCCAGGCCTGTGCTGAGTCTTCAGGCAGGCCTTTGTCTCCTGGGTTGTGAAAGACACTCTGGATTAGACCTGAAAAGTGTCCTTCACCATTGTTGCCTAACAATGGGGTTCTTCCAGTTTTTAAGAGAAGGGTAATGTACTGATGTGTTTCGAGGCAAAAGTGCATGCAGCCCTTGGGATCCAGACAGTACATGCATTGCTTTCATTTTGCTAAATACATTGCCTTAATGTTATTCTATAACACCTATTCATTACTGGTAATGAGCATAGAAATTATGATGAAGATGTATCTCCAATTTCCTACTCTACCTGTAAAATATTAGTAATTTAAATGAGGCCATGCAAACTATAAAATTACAGCATCACGCACTCTCATTGCAATATGATTGGATTGCCTCTCTAAATGTTTCATCATCAGTCCCAATAAAGGCAAAGCGTGGGTCTAACCGTTATCTTGAATCCAATAGCTTAGTTTTATTGCCTCAGTAGCAGCTGTTTAAGTGCCCCTTCCTCTGCCACTCAGTGATGTGATACGCCTTTTCCATAGAGCAAGTCCATCAAACTTGCCAGGATTCTGCTCCAGCCCGCCACAAGGGATCCTCTCATGTTTAGAACTGTACAAGTGTATTTAGAGGGGCATAAATGTCTAATGAAGGCATGGGTCCCCCTTATTTTCCTTAACTGAATTAAAATTCAGAAGAAAAAGAATATTCATCCACAGTTCTCAAAATTTTTGGGCAATCTAAAGGCAATTACTTCCATGAAGAACACAGCAGGATAGGAAACATCCTGAAATATAAGAACTCTTTGGAAGTTTCCTAAAAATATTTAAGCACTAATGAACTCTGGGTGAAGAATTTCCGGCTCTAGCTGGTCATCTACTGCCAGGAAATTCCTGGACTGGATGTCATTACTGATAAATCGTGAAAATATTTAAAAAATAAATCAATTAGACAATTAACTTACTGAAAGTCTAAATTGAAAGACAAAAATGTAAATGTAAATATGTGTTATCAGGGCCTGGAGTTCTATTCAGTTCTTAAACTACAGTTTAATAGTAGGCAGGAGCTGATTCTCTGCAATACCCTGAGTGTATAGGTGTCATAATTTCTAATGATTGTAATTCTTTTTCCAATTTCAGTACATTATTTGAAGTAAGGAACAGTGACAATGTCTTAAATGGGGAAAAAAAACCCAGATACGCAAATTGAAGATGATCAAAATGAGGGTAAAAAGTGATCCAGTTTTTGAAACAGTGCTTATATAACCCATACTCAGGCAAAATTGCTTTTTTCCCCTCACTTCAAATATATTTTTTTGAGTGGAAAATTCACATTTGCTTTGATTTAAAATCCACTTCACTATGCTGGCTGGGGATTTGTAAGCATGCACACTATGGAAATGTTTCTTTGTAATTTCTGGGCCTTTCTCATCCCTGAGTTGAAGCAGAATGAAAAATCGCTTCCTCTTTCTTTCATACCAGTTGCAATGGAAAAGGTACTCGTCGTTATGAACACGCAGTAGGTACTCTAGAAAGAAGGAAAGTGCAAATAAGTTAGGATGTACTGCCTTGGATTCCTAGGCCTTCTCTGGCCATATACCTTAGAATATAGTTCTGTCCCTCTAGTTCAGAATTTCAAGTTTTGAATGTCCTGCTCTCCTATTTAATAGAGATATTTCAGATATATCTTGGTGCATGTCAGAAATATTTTAAACAAGGAGAACATTATTTAAGTGAAAAGGGTAGCATTCATGTATCCTCCTTGGCAGTGTAGCTTTAACTGTGCACCCTCTGATTGTGTGCAATAATGAAAGATCTTTATAGTCTTAATCTTATGTATTATTTCCCGGATAACCTTATTTATGAGCAAGTTGCTAATTTACTGTTTGAATACAAGTAATACACTGCCAGGGTGATTCCCACAAAATATATTTCTGCTTTGTTTTCTAAATTTAAGATTATTAATATTCTGTGAGAACAGACTGTAATATTATTTTGTTTCAGATTTTCACAAAAATTTCGTGCCACAAGGAGAATAAATATACACATCTCCACTACGGCTACTGTACATATTTTCTTATAGTCTTCTATTGGTTTGCGTTTTTCAGCCTAGAGTTTTGCAACCTGGATGACAATGATTAAGCTGATGAAGTTGTTAAGCTAATTAATATATAATAAAGTAATAGCTAGGTTTATCTCTGCACTTCCACACTACTGCCCTGTAACAAGCGCTGTTTATAAATAAGCATTCATGCTGAAAAAAATAATTCTCTGAACACAAGTCATTTCAGGCAGAAGAGAAACTAATGCAGCAGGACTGATGAAAAATGAACCCACCACAGGTTTTGGTGTGAATTTAAACTTTCATCCTGACAGGTTTTATCATTGTCCTTTAGACAAGTGTAAAACACCTGATGAAAATCCACAAAAACAATAGTTTATAGAAACTTCTATAAACACTTTCCCTCTGCTTCAGAAAATGGCTTCATTCAGGGACCAATGGATTTATATGTGCAAGTGAGACAAATTCTCATAAACTGAATTTTGAGGTCTCCAGTGGTTACCACAATATTCCACTCATCCATCGTATTCAGCAGACTGCTTAAGTGTATGCTTTAAGACAATGATTAGGAAGTATCAACATTGCTGGCATGAAAACAATCGATACTTAGACTAATTTGCTAAACTGATGAATTGGGACGTTTGCCATATGCTAACATAAGTATTCGGAGCCTTTTCTAGGTAGATGTCTAGGCACAGGACTTTCACCCTGAAATTTAGTGAGTAATTTGAAGAAAATATCTTACTCTTTTTAGAAGTCATTTTAATGGTGGAGGGGATGTTAGTTACTTTTTCATAATCAGGACATGATTTTGTGAAGTCTGTCTTTTCCAATACTATTTATTGAATAAGCTCTCTTTCAAATAATTTTGAAAACTTACTCAGGATACCTCATTGCAAACATCAAAAAATATTTCACTATGAATGTCAATACAACCAAGTTCACATTTTCTTATTTTCTGGTCTGACTGGAGTCTTTGGTGACATATTTTTTCTGCTCCCTTGTTGGCTGACTTAACAAAAAAAATGGATTCTCTGAGTCTAAGGTCTCAGAACTTAGGTTTCATAATTCCTTTCTTTAAATTATTTTTTAATTTTAAAAGAAAATATCATTTCTGTGAATATACTTTCCAGGAAGCTAACATTCTGGAAAAGAAAACTGTAAGTAAGGAGTGAGGTTTGGGTTCTGTTTTATCAAATCACTAACATAGTAATAATTTTTTAAAAACTATCTGCAAGATTCTAGTGGAGTTGTAGCATCCTCACTAAATGGAACTAAAACACTTTCAGGCTTGATTGTAAATGGGGTTTCATTGTGTTCACTTGCATTGTGTCTGATTTTTATTGTACAGTCCACAAAATCTGTAATCCTGTTTCCATTATTGTACAACACAGGACAACCACATCTTTATTTCTACTAACCTACTAATTATGAAGAGCTTCGTCCTGTTTTCAGAGATGGATTTAAGATTAAACTATTTTATGAAAGACTACATGGGCAAATCTATATCATAGATATAAATCTGTGCTTTGAAAAGTGGATTTCAAATGTGCTGTTGTTATGATTCTTTCTTAACAGCTACTAAATATGTTATTTTCCCAACAGTTATGCCTTCTGCCCAGGGTTATTTTATTTATGGATTATTTGGGAGTTTTTATTCATAGACATGTCCTAGATCACAGCAAGAGTAAATCTTGGAGGGACTGTAGGAAAATCATTGAAAACATCTCCATATTGATTTTGCACGGTTTTGTCTTCCTGATAAAGGAAGTACATAAAAGCTTTAGGAAGCAAAGAGGTGCCTGCATGTAGTACAGTGATCTGAATAGTTGAAATCACAAGAACTGAAGCAATTCCCTGAGACAAGAGAATATTTTATTAGAATAACACAATAAACTCTAGCAGTTGTTTTTAATGAGTTTCTAAATAAGCTTTAATATCCTCTTTAATACAATATAGGTTGATTTGATAGCCAGATTCATGGCATCATTTGGATTAGCAACTACCCATTTCCCCTGAATTAGGAGCAGTTAGGAAATGAGTTATTAATAAACTGTGTGGAGAAGAAAAAGTTTTTTGTGAACTTTTTTGCATTTTTATTTACTTCACAACTAATAGTAAATTTTCCCATCAAGCAATTGTGTCCCTCCCATTGTGACTGTCCTTTCTAAACAAAATTTGCAAATGTGCAAGTGAGGCCCATCCTGGTTTTGTAGGAGGAGCAGATGTAAACCATGTTTGAGATGATAGTTTAAAACACTTCTATTGTTTCTCAATGAAAATATTTCATATTTCCAGCAGATTAACTTCCTGAACCATTCCTGTTAGTGGAGTCCAATGTCTGTGCAAAAAAACTCCAGAGAAACTACTCACTAGCCATTGAAATGCAAATGAGTGAAGGAAAAAGTGGGTTGTAAAACCTTCAAAGCAGCCAAGTGAGTTTGGCCCCCTTCTTAAAGCGTATTTACATCACTCTAACCCACAAGTGCCAGTTTTCAGTGTGGAAAATTAAATGTAGGCTCTTTAACCAGTCATTTTTTTAAAAAAATATTCTCCCCATAGCCTTCTATTACTAAAAATATGTTAGATTTTATTGCCCATCAGGTTCCAAGTTTGAGAACAGCTCCAATTCTGGGAGCCAGGGAGGTGTCCTGTTCAGGATGGACACACTTACCTAGTCTTTGACTATCCTTATCCTGGGCATTTTAGATCGTTGTTTTACTCTGGGATCCTGAGACTGGCTGGTTCTGAGAAGCGTCTTCAGAAAAGGAAATACATTATATGCAAGAGCAAACCAACCTCTTCTGCCAAAACATTTTTTGTCTTTTTCTGAAGGCAGAATTCAGTGTGTCCATGAGATTTTTCTGGTTTATTTGGCTGGCAGTGGTTATCATCAAGGTCATGCTGGAAGTTTTCATCCCAAATGCCATTTCACTTTTTTTCACCTCCCTTCAGTATTCTTTCGCACCCATCATTTTGTGCTTTCCCCCTGGGCCATGTCTGGGGTGCATGTGCGCAGAGCCCTTGAAACTGGGACAGCGCATTGGGGTTTTTTAGGTGTGTTCCCATTAACATTTCATTGTAATACAATGTTATCAGAAGAAAAGCCAGGATGATCTTGCTAATTAAAAAGGCATTTTGGATAACCTTAGGGTGATGACAAATGGATAAAAGCCAGGACCTGTAGAGTAAAAGCTGACATGCCTTACTAGTCTTCTGATCATAGGCTCATGCTTGGTTATCGAATATGCAAGCTAACTGTGGTACTGTCTCAGTTTTAAGTATAGAATGTCTTATTCTTATCAGAAAATCTACTGTGTCCTATAATAAAAAGTAAGATTTTGTAGCCAGAGGGCTTCCCTGGAAAAGCTGTACTTCTTTTCTGCATACTGCACCTTGAAATATAACGGCTCCCTCATCTCTGCTCTTGAGGCAGCAAGTCTTTAATCTCTTCATTCTAGAGCAGAAAAGAGCGGAGTGAGCTCCACCTTCTCAGCAGGGTGTCCTTGTTGCCCTTCATTTTTCATTGTTTGTCTTAGTCTTAAATGCATCATCCAGACTGAAACGGAATGCTTAGCCCTTCCTTTCATTATGATTATGCCATGCTCTCAGAGGTTTAAGGTGGCTCATGCACCATTTGAAAATTTTGCGGCTGATGCTGAATGCCAGGCTGTCATGATACCTCCACGGCAGAACTTAAATGGTTTCTTTGTAATAAGTGAGAATTCTGGGATGAGCAGCAGTCAGAACTTCAGCTGCAGTGTAGACATAGGCTACCTTCTTTCAATTTCTGTTTATTTTTGCAGATCTTAAAATAATTTTTCAGTACTGATATAATTACATCCTAAAGAACTGTTCTAAACAAGAAATTTTCTTTTCGTATGTTGTAATAAATCCTTTGAGTTACTGCTCAATTGAAAGTAATGGAGCCCTTTAGAAAGCATATTAATATATATCACGATACCTTTTCTCAGTGCACCAGAGAACTACAGGAACCTACTCAGTGGGCTACTGGAGTGAGTAACAGTTCTTAGGAAAGGGTCTGTATACTTAATGTCTAAGACAGAATGTCTGGCTCTGAGTGAAGTTCAAAAGCATGATGGGCAAGTTATTTTCTGATAGAATGCAGCTAGTGCCACCAGGTCATAGTCTTAATTCAGTGCTGCTGTATGCCTAATGTAGTTTTGCCTCCTGTGATGGAGTTGCTCTCCTTTTGGTTTAGGACACCAAAACAACCTTGGATTTAGGTTTTGGTTGGGAGCTGGTCCATTGATTGCACAGCCACTAATTGACCAGTGATGCCTTTTTGGTGACGATAGAGTCCTTCATAAACCCCCCAGCCCTGCACATCCATGGTCCCTGTGCCAGGGACTGCAACGAGGGGAAAGGTAGAGGATGTAAATTCTTTATCTGTGTTATCAATTGCTTTTGAATTTAAAAGCTTAAGTCAAAAAACTAAAAATCTTATTTCAAGATAAAAATCGTAACTTTCAATACAATCAAATTTAGTCTGTAGGAAGAAGAGCAATGCCAGCCTGTAAAATTCATGTGTATCGTTTCTGTGCTTTCTCTTTCTTCAGAATTTCCTTTCTTAGGAGGAGTTAGAAGCCTTCAGTGCCTGTCAGCTGAGGTCTCTACACAGGCTCAGTTCAATCCAGATAGCCTGATTTTCACCAACCCCTGAGAAATAACCAAGTGTCCTCTTAGTGAAACCAAGAAAGGGGTAGCCTATACTCCCTTGCTGAGAAGTTCTGATGGTGGAGACCACTAGAGGTCTTCCTAAAGTGTGTTGAAGTTAAAACTCCCTGGTCATGATGGCTTTTCAGGGCAATTGTGAGATTAGTGGAAGCCCTTGCAAATGAGTATTGGGAATCTGTGTATTTTGTGTGAGGTTTCGGGGAGGGGTGATATCAGCTTTTTATCATGTCTTAAAATGAGAGAAAATAGGCATTTTCTTTTTTATGTTTTAGAGGCAGATTCTATTTTACCCTCACTCTCTGAATGTTTATGGATGAATGGGTGCAACAGTACTTACAGCTCATTGACTTTATGTTCAGGTGAATAACTGAATATATTGTTCCAAGAGGTAAATATTGACTTATGCTAACAGTAGTCAATAGCACCATTTTGCGTGCTCAGTATTGCACTTTAGCAAAAGGAAGTGGTAACAAGGACTGCACATCCGCATGCATTCCTGACACAGGTCTTCATTCAGCTGCTCACAACTGCCTGGAGACTTAAATCATAGAATCATAGAACGGTTAGAGTTGGAAGGGACCTGAAAGATCATCAAGTTCCAACCCCCCTGCCATGGGCAGGGACACCTCTCACTGGAGCAGGTTGCTCAAAGCCCCATCCAGCCTGGCCTTAAACACTTCCAGGGATGGGGCATCCACAGCTTCCCTGGGCAACCTGTTCCAGTGCCTCACCGCCCTCACAGTAAAGAACTTCTTCCTAATATCTAATCTAAATCTCCCCTCTTCCAATTTAAAACCATTACCCCTTGTCCTATCACTAGATTTCCTGACAAAGAGTCTCTTTCCAGCTCTCCTGTAGGCTCCCTTCAGATACTGAAAGGCTGCTATCAGGTCTCCCCGGAGCCTTCTCTTCTCCAGGCTGAACAGCCCCAGAAATCATTCTTGCAAACTTTGGGACATTAACAGGGTAAGGGAATATATTTTACCCTCCTTTCCCGCTTTTGATTTGTCTTGAGTGGATTTGTTTGCTGTTTCCTGATCCTTCCTTGTCACTTAAATCCTGGAGGAGTAACGTTTTATATTCTCTAGTCATATTTTAAAAGTTACATAAGAATTGGGGATTTTTATTGATATTCTGAAGTTGAATCCATATGTGTACTTGTTTCCATCTCTAGACATGCAGTATTCAAGAATTCAGAAAGGTTATTGTTTTTAAAAGGAGAGTCCATGAATAATTAGTTCTTGGACTGATGCTTCATGTATACATCACATGTCATTATCATGCGACAACTTTTCATGCAACGGCAATAGAACAGCTTTCATTACAGTGCCACTATTGCACAGTGTTAGTATTCCAAGAAATGAAATATTAGAAAAATGTATGTTCACAGAGTGTATTACAAAATGTCTGATAGCACCCATGAAAATGAAGAAATTCAAAGTTAAGACCAAATTGGGTATTTCTCATATAAGCATAACTATAGGAAAAAAAACACTGCAATGTTTTGATACTTCCAGCTTCTCCAAGTCTGTCTTATGATATACTCTATTTCTAATCTCAACTGTTTAACTGTGCCCATTCCCCTTTTAGAAACAACAGTCTATCGAAAATAACTCCTGAAAACAAACTGTAACTTTGATCAACTAGTATATGAGGTCAAATTCAGATTTCCAATCTCCTTGTCTAAAGTTTTCAAGGGAAAGTACTGGAAAAGTATTCCTTTGTAAGGCAGGCTGCTCTTTCACTTGAGGATCTATGTGCACGTTTAAACTAAGGCTTTTAATACAAAGCAGGTGAAAATCAAATATGAAATAAACAATACCATGAAAATAACCAACCTAAAAAGCCCTCTAAGAGTCTTATCATAAAAATAATCTTAAAATACTATTATTTATTTCTGTTCAATAACTGGGAACCTCTATAGATTTGTGTAACACAGATGTTTTCAGTTACATTGTGGACCTGACCCTGGATAGATATGGAGAATATCTATCCAGGATAGAGATTCTATTCTCTATTTGAAGCTTCCTTTGGAGTAAATTGCATATAAAAATCCCAGAGCACATAAAAATTAGGGTCCACAAAAAATTGTGGCATTAAATGATAACAGTCAGAAACCTGGTTTGCTACATTTGATATTTTATTTTCCATACCTGATTGCTTTGTAAATCACTGATCAGTTACCAATTCCACCTTTTATTTCACTAGAAATACTTGTAATTTTCTGAAAGTTTGTACTAAAGATATACTTTGCAAAAATGTTGCTCTTAAAGAAATGTTGCATGTCTGTTAACACAAATTTGTGACATTGACTTTGAATGAGAACTGACGTGAATGAAAGGAAGAGTTTTCTTACCATGACTGTCACTATTATCCTATTATGGTACCTCAACCTTATGAATTTAAATCAGTGAGAAAACAAAACAACAGTAAAACCTAGCTTGGTCTTCCTTCCAACTTTCATTTTGCTTTATGCGTTGGCCATGTGCCGGCTAAATCACCTTGTATTTATTTAAATGCTTTACAGGTTTTCTCAGTCCTGGAGTTTATTTTTTCTTAATTCCAGGAGCTACAAGAAGAGTCACATCTCTAATGTTTGACCTCTGTTAGCTGCAATAATAATAAGATATGCCACAAGCCAATAAAGTGAGCTCATCAAAACTGTCTGTATGACTAAAATTCCCTCATTAGCTTGTACAAGGAAGGTTATTCCTTGTTCTTTAACTTTTTAGCACTGATTTTCTGTCCGCCTGACTATTTCTCAACAACTAAGGAAAGGTTCCAGTTGTAGTAATTGGAGAAAAGGACAAACCTCCCGTTCTTTATTGATATAGTCCATTAATATATCTATATCTCACTGTGCAAAACTTACATTTATTTTTCATAACATCTGAAAATAAATACATTTTAAAGGGCAGAAGAACAGCGGAGCCTTAGGCAATGAGCAAAACATCAGGTGAAAGACAAAAGCCTGGAAGAATTGATTATACCACTTGGCTGCTCTCCTGAGGAAGATAAAAGAGGCCAGGACATGCTCTGCTACTCCCCGCATGTAGAAGTCAGGCTTGGAAACAATACTCTGACATCTTTGCCATGCAGATAACTCCAGCAGGCAAGTCTGCTGATTTAACTATTCACATTTTGTATTTTTTGTGCCCACTGATTGACAGCTACAGAACGCATTCTACCAGCTTGATCTTTGTGTACTGGCTTTAATGAAAAAGAAAGAATTAGGATAGGAAAGGGATGAAATTGAAAAGATAAAGTGATTAAATAAAAGATTAGGATTCCTGAAGACTGGGTATTCTGCCAACATAATGCAAGGAGAACTTGAGCCAAAGAGTCGGGCTGTTTGCACACAGCCAAGGACACTGGAGACTGTACGAACTTCTGCGGTTCAAAGCCTGCCGGGAAATGGAACTGCGAAAGAATAGCACTTTTCAGGTCCTCAGCCTCTGAAAGGCTGGGTCGCAAACATGGTGTTACCTATTGTGCTGTAATACCTCCAAGCCAATATAGCAAAAGAAAGCACGCTGCTTCCATTCAGTTCCCATTAAATATAATTCCAGTTAAAACTCACAACATTTCTTGGTACTGTGCTGGATCAAACTGGAGGTACCATGTAATGTTTTGCTGATACAAACATCTAAATCATAGTCATTATCTGGGAAAGGAAGAAGCTGAATTCAATGAGATACGATGTCTGCCCTCCAACAAGTGGTGAAGGAAGGAGCTGCTTTGCACCAAGTTCACTATGATGCCTGTAAGTTATCATTTAAAATGCTAGTTATTCGAGCTAGCAGTATAAGGAGAGAATAGCATAGGTAATCTAATATCCTTTTGTTTGCTGGGAGCCCCAAGTGATATTGGCATCAAAATGACCTCCGATCTATGCACCAGGCAGACCCTGTCCATAGAAGAGGTTCTCCCATTTTGGTCATCCGAGCTATTATAGGATTTCCTTACAAGAAAACAACGCTATTCATCATTTCTACTATCAAACAGAAGGATTTTCACACGAGAACTTCTTGCTGCGGTTGTAAATAAAGGCAAGGCCACATGTGGGGTGTAATCAACAGGTCCCAAGTAGGAGCTACCTGCAGGGTCCTCTCCTACAAGGAGCTGGCTGGGTTTACGCTGTGAGCCAAGGTTTTCAGCAGCACAACACAGGCCACTCTGGGCATGCAGCACCGCACGGGTCCGCACCTGCTCAGGCTAACTGCTAGGTGTACACTGACTGCTAGCACTACAGTGGTCGCCTGGTCAGGACCGCTTCCAGGAGCTGGTTTGCTTTTGTTTTAATCTGAACTTTGACACTTTTATAGTTCAGAAAGTAGTGATTCCTGGAATGAATATGAAACATCAGATTGCAGTAAGCAACAAGAAGTTGGAACTGCTGTTTATTCGGGAGAGACAAGGCAGAATAAAAGGGCATAGACTGCTTAAAATTATTGTCACTGTAGCTTCTCCCTGCCTTCTCTGGGAGCCAGGCTGTCCAATGGCAGAGTTAGGATCTGTGTATGAAGAATCTGTCTGTGACAGCTTCAAAAATAAAAGCCAGTCCCATGGCAGCACTGCTCCCCGTGACTTCTGTCACCATCACTTAGCCTAGGTGGGCTCTGCAGATCCTTCTGGCTGGAGGAGTCGTCTGTGGACCATTCAGTTTTTATACGCAAAAGAACCTCAGTTAGTTCACACGGAATGAGTTCAAGATTAAGCTATTCCAAAGTCCTCCAGTTCTCTATTCTGCCACCTGAGAAGAGGAGAAAAACAATATTGTAGTATTTCAATATATTTCATGTCACCAGTTTTCTTAAGAAAAGGACAGATTTTACAGTTCTGCCCTTCTCTCTTCCGAATACGCTTGAGAGTTGCACCCTACTTTTGCAAAAATAGCAGGTTTCATCTGCAAGATATTCAGGCACATGCAGGGAAACATAAATGCGCACAAACTCTACTTCTTGCATTCAAAATGGAGTTTCAATTATGCAAGGTAAATCCAGTGCTGTAAGAAAGTTGGGGTTTGGGCCGGACTGGCCACTGAAGAAAACAGATGCTCTCCCCCACCTCTCTGTCTCCCAGGAGAGGAAGGAGAGCGAGAAAGAGTCTTATGAGTTTAGAAAAAACTAACATACTTTAATGAAAACATTAATAAAGTAATAAATTTATAATAAAAAAGGAAATAATGAAATATATACAATACATACAAAACTGTATCAAGCTCCCAGGATGATGATCACATCACTGGCATGCACTGGGAAAATCCCAGACTGGACTCAGTGATAGACAGGAATTCTGCATCTGGATTCAGGAATGGACCGATCAGGATCAAAGGCAGACAAACAGACAGAGTCCTCCTCAGACGCCGGCCATTGAAGAAAGAGGGCTGATGCTTTGGTCCCTTAGCTTTTACACTGAGCATGAGGCAGGTGGGATGGAATACCCTGTTGGTCAGTTTTGGGTCACCTGTCCTGTCTGCTCCTCCCCGCAGGTGGGACCCCTCTACGCTTTTCTGCTTCTGACCCTCCAATGGGGCAAATAACAGAGTTGGCTGCTCTTGGGTGTTACAGCAATATGTATAAGCCAGAGCCTCTCTGCATACCATGCCTTGGCATCAACTATAAACATCGGTCTTACCACTCTGAGGGTGAAGAGTTTCTGCATGATGTGCTGTTAATTTCAGTGGTTAGGAGAGGTTTAGCTGCAAAGTAAAATTACTGAACAGAAAACGGGTTCTGTTTCAGCACAAACAAGGACAAAGAAGAAACAGAAAAGCTTATAAAATAGATGTTATGGTCTGTGCACAGGTAAGGAAATTATAAAATACAGTGAGTTCAAAATGAAGTCATATGAAAAATTGCACTGAGGGGGAAACATCAGGTCAGCTAAGCTACCAGTTAAAGATGTTAGTAAATGTAGAAGATGAAAGTATGAAATGGCCATTATATAGAATAAATGCTGGGAGCCAAATGATAGAAAAGAAATGGGAAAAAATAATAGAGAAAGGGGAAAAAAAAATCTAAGATGGCTGCAATTCTGGGATTAAGAGAGAAAAGTATATTAGTAATAAAAACAGTGTATTTTAATCCAGCGGTAATTTTCAAAGAGTGAATTTGAATACATGGTTCTGAACTCGACATGACATGAACAGAAGTTGCATCGCTGCGGCCTTGTAGATGCTTGTAATATGAAATCTGACAGCCAAAAGACATAAATACCAGCACACTGCCTAGCTGGGAACTGTGGCCATGGGAGCTGGAGCATACTCTTCTGCTTAAAAGAAGTATCACCGGTCTTTGGTATGTGTTCCTGCAGGGAAGGACTTCAATGTTAAACTTTTCCTCCAAAGACTCACTCTGTGTTAGGAACATATTAAAGATAAAGGGTGCTGTAGGAAGGTGATTGGTGACCTTGCATTGAATTTAATCTATTAGAACAGAATTATTTTAGCTGGCATTCATCTTACTGAGAGAATTATTTCTTGGCACTCGCTACTGTAGCAACTGAACACATAATGAACATTAATAGATTGTTTTCATCACCATAAGCCTTATGTGAGCTGAGTAAGAATTAGCCCCATTTTGCAGGTGGTGAACTAAGCCCAATCCTTCAACATGATGAACGTGTCCTACATAGCGTTGTATGCCCATAACTCCCATTGGAATTGCAGAGCAGCGAATACCTTGGAGAAAGCTTTCAGACATCTAAGCATTTTAAGTGATTTGCTAAAAGTTCTACATGTGTGGTGTTCTTTATTCTCAATTACACTAAAACCATATTACATTAACTGGGCAGGAAGCCAGGGAACACAATCTGAACCCTGCAATACTAACCCAGTGTCTTAACCGCAGGATCAATCTTTCCCCTTGAGACAGGCACCAAAAAAATCTGGGATTCTGGTCAAAAACGGATGTTGGGATAATGGAATCAGTGCACTTCCCTGACACAAATGACAGTCAATGAGAGCAAATGGATAGAGGCAGGAAAGTGTGTCTGTGTGCGTAAGGAAGCAGTAGAAAGACATGTCAAGATTCAGAGGGCGTGGAGAAGGTCAGTAATAGCAGAAAGTGAGGAGAGACAATATGTTGAGGAGTAGTAGTAGTGCACGCAAAGGAGGCCATTATGGGAGTAAGAACAAACACAGCAAATTGTAAGACATGAGTAAATGTATTGCATATGTTTTAAATGAACAAATCTTCAGTACATGGTATGTTATTTGTATCCAAACACAGACAAATCTCTGGAAAAAGAAGTCACGTGTACCTTAGAACACCACAGTAGCTATAAATATAATGCAGTTTCTACCAAATCGTGATTTGGATTTTATGTTTATTGTTAATTGTCCTTTATAACTCGTGTATTATTTCCTTTTCATGTTACAGTGTTTATATTGATTAAATAACTATTAAATGCTGTGATATACTTCTTTATATTGATCCACCATTACAGTAGCAATTGTGCTTTGGGGTTTACTTTTTTGCTATCTTTCACAGAATTTCCCTTCAGGTTCTCCTAAGTCCTGCACAACAGCTTTTAGGCAACTTCTTGAGGGAATATGTGTTAAAAGGATTTCAATGACTTGGGAATTAACACCCTAAAATCAAAGAGCATTAGACAGAGGCTTTGATCTTGCAACACTGTGTTCTACCACCTTCTCTTACACCTTTTGATCCCCTCCACCTTTGCTGAAGCTAACTACTTCCCAACAAGCAAACCACAACTTCTCCTCCCTTTACCAGTTTACTCTGCAATGTCACATATATATTTATTTATATTAGATGCTGTTTTGGAGAATTCCTTACAGCTGCCAGGTCCCACCCCTTCAATGTTACATTCCTCTGTAGGAAGGGAAGATGAACGATATAGACAAAGGCATAGTCACATGCCCATTGATGAAAGAAAGGCAGATTTTCTTGAGAAAGATAATATGTTCTACCAGAACAACTCATACTGCTACTCTCAGTCCCACAAGTGCCCTTCATCAAGTGTGTGAAGTTCTTCTAAATAATTTTTGAAAAATTACTACAACATTGTTCAAATTATAAAGCACAGTAGAAGGTGGCACGGGAACAGGCTGACCCAGTTACTTCTCTAAAATTTCCCAGGTTAAAATTATCTACCATGTTTCTGGTTAAAGATACCACTGGTGCTTAATGCTTTCACCTGGTGTGTCATACACCGTGATCAGAGACTTTCACGGTACAGCATCCTCTGTTCAAAGACAGAGCTTTTAAAAGGATCCTCACAGATTTGCTGTATCAGATTTTCTGGCAAAAGGACCTTCAGCGGGATTTGTGGTCTGTTCAAGCAAATGTCAAGAGCTGTTATTCACCTTGTGCTCACATTCCCCTCTCCAAAGGGAGAACCAACTACCTAAACTTCTCTGGGTCAGCCACAGGAGAAGTGATAAAGAGACAACAGTCTAACAGTGGGGGAGAAAAAAAAGGTGAGCTGATCGACATAGATCACATGCTGGGCTGAAAAGCAGCCGACCTGTCATCCAGTCTATTAACACTACAGTCACTTTTACTCTATGCTGGCCATTGCCTACTTATTTTCAATGAGAGAAATACAGTTTGTCAAAATACCAGCTTTTCCTGTTAAAAATACCGTTTGGATGTTTTGCATGTCACCTTTGGAGGGACTGGTCACTTTCTGAGAGAGTGTTGCAAATGGCCCTCCAAAGTGGTATGTCTTGTGTAATAGCCGCAACCTCTTTATTGTTTTTGTACAGCAGAAAACCAGCAAAACATCTTTTAAATAATCCCACTTAAGGTTTGAGCTCAGTGCTGCAGAAAGCTGTCATGGTGATTTTGATTTCAGAGGTTGAGAGAAAGGGAAAATGATGAAAATTGCTCTGACCTTTATTCCCAGTATAATAAAAGGGGATCATTTTTGTGGTTACTGTATAGAGAGCTTTGATGCTTTAGGATGAAACCATAGGATATTATTCGCTGCTCACTTTTAAGAAACCACATAGACAGCATAAATGGAACTTGAGTTTAAAGAAAAATGTATGCATGCACACATGCACATGCACACAGATCAGCTCAGGTACTACAGAGAATACCAATGTGCAGTAAATTGGAAGAATTTGATCTCTTACCTGTATACCTTCCCCCATGTGTTCAGTTTTATTCCCCGTGTCCTTTGAGTTGTCTGTTATTTTAACATAGTGCCAGGTCTCAGAATACTATAAAAATATTTCAGCTCTTCACCCAGAGGAAAGCACAAGGGCATATGAGTGATGGATATAAATCTGGACACACTCAAGACTAAGTGTTGCGAGAACAGAATGGGTTATGGCAAGTTAGTCTGACTCTCACAAAAAATTTTTTTACTGGAAAATATGACTATCAAGGAGGCTTGTTAGGGAGTGTATTAGCCAAGACTGTGGTGCAATGACAAGAAGACAAAGCTGTGAAGGAGGTTGTATGTGACCAGCTATAGGAATTAGAAGTGAGATTGGCAAGGCAATCATATCATGCATATGAAAATCTATGAGCACATTACTGAATCCCAGAAAGCAAGGAGCAAAAAAGGCAAAGCAGTGATTCAGTTTTTCTAAGAAATTATATCCATTACTTTTAAAACCTACAGAATAGGTCAGGTGCAAAAGCAAGGAATGGAACAATATGATTAAGACCACCTACAGCCTACAGACCTGCTTACATCCAGACAGTAAATTTTCAGCTGTGACATTTATTTGTTATTAAGAGCGTGCTGTACTGCTGATATCATCAGATTATTGAGCCCTTCCCAGCTAAAATTGGTTGAACATGAAGAAATCCTTAGAAAAGCTAATGAAATCCATAGTTCTCCCCAATACGACATTCTTTCAATTGGATTTGTTTATTAGCCCATGTGAATTGGCATAAGGTCAAATATTCAACCCACTTCTGCTATCATTTTAATCTCTAAGAGCCTAAGGACATTACTAGTCATAATGTAATTGGAATTTCCCTTCCAGTACATTTAATGAAATATCAGGTATGAGAAACTAACAACTTGCAAGAAATTTGTGGTATGCCTTGCATCCTCTTTGTATTTGGCTGTGTATGTTTAGTTAATAATAAGTTGTTGTTGTTGTCACTGTGTCACATTTCCAAGGACCAGAATTTTAATGTTAAAACATTCTGTAGTCTTCCTGCACTAATTTTAAGAATGTGAGTCATGAGAAAACTCAAAAATTCTTAAAACATAAAACAAGGATAGGAAAAAATGACTACATATGTTCCATACATAATATTCCCAGGAGCTCACATTCAAAAATGGTTGATTCTCTTCTCTCATCCCATGCTATCATGAATGACTGGATTGTCTACTTGCCATATGAAACAAGAAACAGGTAGGATGTTACGAATCAAAAGGAGATACATAGACAAAAAGACAGGAATGAAGATAAAGTGTGTTTCTCATCTTCCCCACGTCATATTCTCTCACATGTTTCTTTAATGGCAGTATGAATTGGTCTTGAAATTTATTGTTTCCAATATTTTTTTTCCTTGATGATCAGAGAGAAGTAGCTTTTTCCACTAAAAGCAGATAACTTTTTCAGTGACTGAATTAACATTTCTGAATACAGAACACTGCATATTACTTGAGCCAGTGCAGTATATTTGACTTAATATTATTCAGCACACTAGTTTTGGAGAAGATATCCAACCAAATAAACTAAATTAATGGCAAATCTTAAAAGTAGGGAAAAATGTTTTCCTTGCATATTTCATCCTGTACTGGATTTGACTTTGGCCAGTAACAGAAGCAAATCCTGTGGCTGATCAGCTTCACAGGAACCTGAGAAGAGGGATCCAAGGACTTGCTTGCTATTGTTACTGATGGACTTCAAAAGTTCAGTTAGTTAAACAGATTAATGAAGGAAGTCACAGCATCTGCTGAGAAGGTTTCAAGAGTTTAAATAAACGCCTTGTGAAAAGTTGCTCTAACTTGCACTAGCGATTATGTAAGGAAAATATCTCCAAGACTAGCTTTGTTATCAGGCCCTCAGATGAAAACAGCCCTGGAAAGTCAAATGTTTCTTTCTCTAACAAGAATAACATCTCCAGAGCTGTTGAAGCCAGGCTCTGAACTTGTACAAACTCACATTCTTTACTTCTTGATAAATGTACTACAGTGTATTTTTAAAATATGGTGGTTGACACAAGAATAATGTGTCATCTTGTCTCTATGCAGTGATATTTTTTGTACTAATACAAAAGAGGAGTGTAAATCATATTTAATTGAGAATCTTGGCTACAGATGCAATTACTGGAGTCCAGGGCTTTGTGGTTCACAACTATTTTTTGCAGAGATTGATCACTAGAATGTTTCACTTTGTTGTGTACGCCAGCTTACCCAAGGACAGGTCTTACACTATTGTCTAAGAAGTATCAGGACTTAAAAAAATATTTTTGAAATAAGAAGAGCCAAATAGTTGACAACTCAGGCCTGTTTGGTAGTACGTCTTGGCTATACTATTAGTGCTCCCAACCTGACTTGACTTCTTGCATGTGTTCTTCCCTTTGCCCTTCCATGAAGAGCTCCTGTCCTTTCACTTACACTACCAGAGCATCTAATCTATTGCAACTTTTCCTCTTTTATTGTTTTTCATGGTTTCTTTCATGTATCTGGGTAATGGTGTGGACACAAAAATGGTCGAATCAGTAGGACTAGGGGAATGGCATTGTGTTACAGCAAGGACAAGAATAAGGTGCACAGAGCATAGCAGGGGCAGGGATCTCCTAAGCTGATTCCCAGGTGGCCTCCTCTGGTTCCCAGTTCTCATTTTCTCTTTGGAGAAGCGAGCGTAATCTATGGCAAAATACAACTGTTCCTGACCCAAACTCAGTCATAAGGAGGAACGAACCACAGAATGATGGCTTGGGGATTCAGGCTCATGGAGTTACATGTCTCTGCACACCTCTTAAAGACTGGTCTTAAATAACCATCACTCATCCCTTAAACCTGCATCTAAGTTGAAGAATACTCTTAAATATTTAATTATTAGGTCATGCATTTAACACACATCAGAACTGCAGAATCACTATGGGCAGATGGCAAGGAAAGAAGGGGTACAGCTGAATTGCCAGTAACTGCACCTCTCCACGCCTGATGGCTGCTACACACTAGGAATAAAGACACTGTTCCACTTCGTGCTTGCAAATATTTTGTCTAATACTGTACCTATGAAATTATTAAGTACAGTGTGTCGTGAAAGGCCATGTCTCAGCTTGGCTGAAATCTGCCTCTGAGTAATGCTGTGGAAAAAATTAAGATGGGAGAGAAAAGCTCTTTTTTCACCCTCTTTGTTCTGCATTTGTATGAGGATGAAGTAGGCTGCACTGCAGAACAGTAGTTTTGTCACAGAAGATATCTTAGCTGATAGAAAGAAATAACCTTGTCACCTTCTGTATCCTTTGCTGAAGTTAACATTATGTCATTATGCTTCTGGTATTTTACAGTGAGACGCTGAGTCAAAATAACATTTCTTTGTCTTTTTATTTTTTCTCCTCATCCTCAGAGCCTTGAACTCTAGACATAATGTGGGCCTTGAATTAAACATCTGCTCTCTCTGGATTTTAGACGTTTGCACCTTTACCAGGAGCTTCAGCACAGGAGTGTAATCCTCTTCTTGCTAACCCTGGTGTAAAGTAGGGACCATTACAATGCAGTCAGTGGAATTACTCCAGAAAAATTGGTAGAAAATTGGGGTAAATGGGGCTCTGGATTGTTCACAGACTTTCAGACAATTGGAAAAGATGTTGCAGTACGTCCTCCAATTACTATTAACAAAAGTGCTCTTCCCACATAGCCATTTTTCGCAAAGTGCCAATTTCTTTTGAGCTCTGCTTCCCATTAAGACTTTTCCTGAATGAGGGCAAATGAGAGTGATGCTCACTTTCATCAGCCGAGCAGTATTGGAGGACTGGCCTTGCTATTACTATGCACTCACAAGCAGCTCAAAAGCAATCGCAACACACTTGGTTGTCTAATTTGAAACTCTGAAAAAAGAAAGTAAAGGTTTTTTTAAGGCTCAGTTCAGTAAGAGAATAGCCTGTGTAGCAGCATTTAAAACTTTCAAGTGCTTTTTAGAACAAAACTCTTGAGAAGAATTTTTTCCTCTCTTCTCTTTTCCAGTGCCCAGGATCTGGTGTGTTTCTCCTGTGAGAATTCATGGCAGCAACAGATATCTTAGAGGTAAGGTAAGAACTACGAGAAAACGGTTTGCTTTGGTTGTTATTAACATGCCCAGATCTTACAGCAAAAAGCAGACCTGGTCTTGGTAGGTGGGTGAAGGACAATGTTCAGATTTATAGAAATTAAACTGCATTGTAAAACAAGCTGTGAGCTTTGAACAGGAATCCCAGTCTGGCTCACAAATTAAGTAATAAAGTTCTGCACTGAGACCTCTTGGTGAAGTAATGAGTGAAATCCACTGTTTTCTGTCCTTCCTGAGTCTGGGCGAAGTCGTGCTCACAGCCTGTGAGCCCAGATGTGACACGGGCACTCAGAGCTAACCCAGTGGTCAGGGTCCTGGCAGTTTGTGTAAACTAAAACAATTTCCGTCTCTGTGATGGCGAATTTATATCCATTTAGGCTCCCTTATATATGCTTAGATTAAGAGTGACAGAATCTAATGTAGGCAGTTTTATTAATCACTTCTGAATCAAACTCCATATCTGTTTTCTAAGGAAAATTAAATAAAGAAGATGTCTTCTTCATATTTATGAGGGATTTTCCTCTACCTCAGAAATATATCCTCTGGCTTCCTAAGCAGCTTCTCAGAAGAACGTGGGCCAAGAAGCTGTTTGCACTGGGATGCACACAGCTCTCTTTACTTACATTTCTTTATTGCGTTAGCGTATAAGCAGCTGCCAGGTGAGGAGCACCCGGCACCAGTCCTCTTGGGCTGGAGTGAAGTGTTTGCATGCTCTGTACCTCACCCAGCAAAGCCATGGCCAGTGGGGACAGAATATGCATGTAATGGAAAACCTTACAGTTTATTGCAAAGTGTGTGCTTTATCAGATTGAATGCATTTATTAGTACAATTTTTCCAGTATATTTTCTGCTTATAGACCAGATGTTCCCCGTCCGGTCTTATCAAAATTCGTGAACAGTACCCATTGGAAAAAATGATGAGGGGCAAATTCTAATACAGCTTTAGTGCTAATGTGAAGATATGTTACTAAAACAAAATGTTTACTATAAATTTATAGGACATTTTCAATAGAGAAGTGTTAGATCGAAAGGACAGAGACTGAAGTAGTCTGATTTATAAGGGACTTTTGTCTGCTTTAGCAGTTGTGCTGAGCTTACTGTTATGGCTTAGGTAAAAATTGTTTGTGTGAGAAAATATTTACTATTTTGCATCCTTGTGGCTTAAATCTTCTTTGGTAAAAACCTGATGTAAATCCGGAGTAACTTTCAGTGCCTACAAAAATTAAAGCATCAGGAAATCTCAAAATGCTACACAAAATCCACAAGTAACAGTTTTGTTTTTAAGGGAAAAATTCATAGAGGTTTTGCTCAGGCCATACAGTTGCAGATGGGTAGAAGTGAAATCTTCATCTAAAGCTCTATCCACTTGGTATTTTTTCCTCTTAATTTCTTAATAATTTCAGTATACATATCATGCATATATATGGCATACATTGTATATGTGCTTTTGGGGTCTCTGTCAAGTTTAATCAGTATAAGTAGAGTGTGTCTCTGTACAATTACAAAGATAATGATCTACCTTTCATGCAAAAAAAATCCCACCAAAAAACTCCAGAAATCCATGCAGGCCTTTTTGGAAAACCGCTGCCTTCACTGGCATCATTTGAACTTGCACATTTTTTTCCTCTTCCCCTCATCTCTTGCTATTAATTTAAGTTTGAAGAAAATTCCAGTATTTTGATTATCGCTACTGTAAGAATTCAGTCAAAGGAATTCCAATTACACTGAGCTAAGGGAAAGGGTTTACAGAATCTTACCCTAAAGTTGCATATGTCAGAGCCTCAGCACTTGGTCAGAGGTTTTATACATTCTTGGTCAATGTTGCAGTTTTTCAGCATCAGTGATGGGAGTTAGTATTGGCAGGGGCAGAAGGGAGGTGTGTGCACCCTCAGGGTGCTGCACGGAGCTCCCCTGCCATTGAGAGGTGGCACACGGATGTAGGAAGCTTTGCAAATTAATAGAATCCAAATGGCTGGGCAAAAGATGAGGAAATCAAAAGTTTCAAAGCTACTTTCTCATAAATTATCTTTTCGGGTGTTGATTTTTTAACTCCAAAGTTAGCATCAATACTCAATTGTGTTGCCTGGTATTTCTGTCTGATGGGCAGAGTTGGCTACTTGGCTACTTGACATCTTCAAATTATTACATGGCTCAGTCATTTTCTTTAAAGCATTTCTAAATTGTTGTTTGTAATTTTCTAAGTCTAGTGGCTACGATTTAGGCTTGCAACAGAACCTTCCATCAGGGAAATTAGTACTTTAGTCTTAAAGGTTGAATACTTTTCATGTTACCATTTTAAAGAGATGGGTTTATCCAACCTGTTTTAAGAAAGGAATGTTCACTGTATGAAATAATCCGATCTGGTTCTGTTTACTACTATTCAAAGCACAGAAATGCAGAGATAGCCTGGAATAATATAGACACAGACAACATTGCTGGAGTGGTCTTGCAGCATTGCTTAAGTGGATTTGCCTCATCTTGGAGGCCTTCTTAACCTTGCTTGATGGCTCCTTAATGAGACTACTGGTAAAAAATTCAGTGTGAGCCTTTCAGGTATGACAAGACTGACTGCAAACAGCCTCCATAGAGCCACAGAGCACATCTTTGATTCTCTAGTTTGTCTACTTGTCTCTACTTTGTAAATCGTGCCTCCTTACAACACCCTGCCTAACTAACCGTGAGAAACGTAATTATACACTCACTATTGATCAGTAAGGATCCATATTTAATTATGTGTAACGTGTTCCACTCTTAAACTTTTAGTTCTTCGTTCATCAACACATCACGTCAGATTGCAGTTTACTTTGCGGTAATGATGTTCATAGGAAAATGAGGTTTCCCTCTTCCTTGAATTGCTTGAGGAAGAGGCTTATTTCCTGCTCCTCTAGCCGCATGCAAGTTATCATCCATCCTTTGGTACAGAAGCATCCTCACCGGAGGATTTTATATGTATTTTTTGCAATGAAAATAGTTTTGCTGAGGCAAACAGTTTTGCTTTGAGATCTTTGCATTGAATCTGTGCTGCAGTCTCTGAGGATCATATCGGTTAAATTTGGACCTATTGCCATAGCAGTTTCTTTATTTTTAGTTCACACAACTGTTAAACACGCGTGGTATAAGATCACGTACTTGAACAAACCTAAAGTCTTCCCTAACCTGTTCCTATTTATTGCAAAAATAAACTTTTCCAGTAGAACAGGAACTTATAATTAAAAACTCCTGAGGTCTAGCTTTAGCATACTACAAACTATCTCACTTTGCAGACAGTCTCCTTAGAATATGTGGTGAATTACTTCCTGTTTTTCCTGTTGAAAAAGGAATCATGCACAAAATAAACCTTACTTTACAGTATTTTTCTCAAACAGGAGCATAATCAAATCTTCCTTCCAGGGCAAATCTAATCTATGATCCTTAGAGATGCAGATTGCAATTCTTCCTTCTGAATGTGCATCCCCCCATGGTTGCTTTTTTTATTACTTCAGTGAAGAAGAATTAAAACCAGAGGACCTTAGTCTCTAGATGTGGTTCATGTATGCTCTGAATTGCAAGAAAGACCATGGCAGCAACTCATATCCTTGTAGTATTCCCAAAAGCTAGACGTTCCACCAGACTGCACTTCAGCACTAGAGTTCCTGCCTAGACCTTCTCCAGTCCCAAACATGGGCTGATGGCTACTGATAATTCAGGGTCAAATTCAGAAGCATCAGACTAAGTGCTAAGGGAATTAACTTGGGATGAAATAAAATTAAAAAGTCTCTCCCCAGAGATCACCTCTGTCTTCTTGCTGAAATAACTTTTATAGACTATATAGCATGATGATATTTGTAGGAGCATCCTTGCTTGCTTCCGTGGACCCAGCCTGTCTTTCTATAGTAACCTCATAAAAATTGGGGTTCTGCCCCGTGCAGAAGCTGTGCAGCCACGTCATATTTCTCATTATCTCTTGGGAGATTTGGTTAATACCAAGGCAGAACATGGGAGAGTAAAAGGAGAATTAATGTGTCCTCAGAAGATACCAATAATAAAATACTTCCCTACGCAGAAACTGTGACGTGAAAATGCACTGCTGAGTCCATTCTTAGTGTGGCTATTTCTGGGCTGTTTACACTCACCTCTTGCTCAGAGCTGTGTCTAACGTAAGCAACTAGTTTTGAATGTTTGCTTAAGATAGTAATGCAGTGTTGAGCAGTGGAAGCATTTTCCTTTGAGTATGGCTATACTCCAAAAGAAAGTAGTTCCAAGTAGCTTGTTTGTGCAATAAAGCCAGTTGGTAATATGCTTTGGGTGCTGTTTGGATCCAAGATGTTATAAGTGAAGGGACATTATCACTAGAAAGTGCTTTTAATGGCAAATGGTCTGTATGAAGCAACAAAAAGAAAGAGATTGTAAGGGAAGTGTAAAGATCAGATTCAAAAGCATATCAGAGTAACTCATAGGGCTACAGCAAAGATTTACATTCAGTAGTGTCACGAGGTTCTGTTTGTGTGGTGAGCATCCCAGGTAAACCAGAAGACTACAAAGCATGATGCTGCCATGACACAGAATCAGAATGAGATACTCATCTTGTAATTGATAAATGAGGTATAACAACATCTCATGATAAAAATAATAATTTATAAAAGACACGATGACTTATGTTTTTCCATCACACTGGACAAGAACAGACTGAGAAAAACAGTAGTAATCCTAAGGCTTGTTCATTCTCTGAGCAAGAACAAGGTCTCCCAGTCTTCCAGGCTGTCTAGATCAACAGAAAAACAGAGTGTGAAAACCTGTTTTAAAAATCACTTCTAAGTACAGTAAATAGCCAGTGGATTTTGAATAAGCCTGCAAACAAAAGGCAAAAGAAATGTGTAATGTTCATAAATTAGAATGTGGGTTGCATTAATTAAATGAAACCTTTTGTATGCTAGGAATCAGAGACCAGAAAGACATTGTTTTGTGGTCAGTATTGCTAGTACTGTAAAAGTATATTCTCCTGCTCTCTCCAAAAACTTCTGATTTAAATCCTTCAATTTCTAGTGCTATTGATTAGCTCTGGTGCATCCTGCAGACTGTTTCTTCTGTTTCTTCTTTTATTTTACCTCTGATAACACCACCATGATGAATTGTGTTGTGTAGTTCTACAGATAATAACAACCCTCAAACAAACCTGATCATTTGTGGAACTAGAGAAAGATGTGCAAGATGGTGATGGCAAGACAGACAGGAGAAGAATTTTATTCTGAGAATCACAGAATCACAGAATCACAGAATGGTAGAGGTTGGAAGGGATCTTAAGAGACCATATATTATTTATATGTTTGAAATTACTGTGTCCAAGTTTTTGAAAAAACTGATAAACGTAGATCCTGCGTAGAGCTATTTTAATATCCTAAATGTCAAACGCCGTCCCCAAACAAACAAACAAAAAAGAAACCCAGACATTTCAGACCTAATTTTTTTCTTCAAGCTATATGCATGCATATACAAATAAGTAGTGGGTTCTATAAGTATTCCATCTGACTCTAGGATCATATGCACGAAGCTGCATCTTAAATAGCCAGTTTACAGGCCATTGTAGCTATTTTGCATGTCATACTTAGCCTCTGCTTGCATGCAAATCTTGCATATAAAACTGCTGCAGAAATCTTGTGTCATGATTTACTGTGTTGCTTGTATTTTCAATTAGAAAGTAGTAACCCCCGCCTAAATGGTAATGTCAGCCATTCAGGTGATGCCTAGGTAACTAAATAACTACTCAGTTTTACTGTTGTGATGGTGTATATATTAACTGAAGTAGGTACATTCTAAAGTTATACTTCATGAAGTATGCATTTAGGAAGAATACAGACAAAAACTACACCTTATTTTTTTTAATTAGATTTTCTTGAATCAAATAATGTGACAAATCAAACAAATGCCTGAAATAAGGAATTTTGAAAGGCAGAGAGTGGTTTAAAAAAAAAGTAGAGAGGATAGCGTCTGGATTTGGATTTGGACTGACCTATCATACCTGTCTTGACAATTACAAATGTGAGACTATGTCTTTGCTTTAAGAAAACTTGTCCTCCTTAGTCAGTGTATCTTAGCTGTGAGATTCGTGACTGTTCTGAAACCAGGAAAATAACTTCTGGCAGCAACAGAAGGGAAAGCAAAAGTTTCAGGTTTCATGGGATTTTAAAACATTCATCTGACTTTTAGTAGACCCACAAAAATGTTAAGTACTAGAGGAATGAATCACAATGAATCTCCTCACTGATACTTGTCTTTGGCTACTCTGCTCCAGCTGCCTGTTAGGTTAATGCATACAAAAGCACTGCTCACAAGGCCCAGCTAAGAGCCTCATTTTTTTTCATGTTAACACAAGAAGGAGGAGTGTCAGAATGTGACAGTCATCTCCTGTAAACTGGCTTGATAAATATGTGTATTAGATGGGGAAACTGCAGCCAAATTGTGTTATTTTCTAACTAGCTTTGCCAGTTAACCAAGGTACAGTTATGTCCTCCAGCAACAATTGACGGTATGTATTATATCCTGTCATTTACATGGCCTCAGGAAGTCTTTAGAGAAGTCATATCTGATACAGCAGAGAATCTGAGAAGGTTGGGCAGAGGAGTCAGCTCTTCCGCACTCAGTCTGTGATGGAGAACCTCAGAGCTGAAGAAACCATCTCAAATGGATCCCTGCTGATTTCAAGAAGTAGCAGCCACTCTACAGGGATCATGGCTTGGTCCCTCTTTTCAGCAGCAGCAGTGCCTGCGAGCCATCGCAGTGCTTGACATGAGAGAGAACTTTTGTGTTGTTGAAATAGCATTGCTTCATGAAAATGTCACGAGGAAATAGGGCAGGGATATGGGCAAACGGAGTAGGGAAAATTTCAAATGGTGCTAGGAAGAAAGTTCTCTTCAGGGGGATGTTTGGTCTTGGATAGTGTTGAAAAGAAAAAGATAATAAAAGAATAGGAGAAAGATGTGCAGAGAAAGCACCTGATACCCAAGGCACTAGACGAAAAGTGTGAAGGAACTCTGGTTCCTTTAACAGTTCAAATAAGAAGGGTAAGGTCCTGGTCTGCATTCCTGGACCATATCTCATGACACTTAAATGAATGACACTGCTTACTATGATAAATACTTGTATCAAAAATTACTGTGGATGTGGACTGTGGAAAGGAAATAATGTACATAGTCTCATCAACCTTATGCGAGTCAACCAGAAGTCCTCAGATAAACATGAAGGCATAAAGAAGACAAAACAAGGTGCTCTGAAGAAAAAGTTGCAAGGACTAAAGTGATATTCAATTTTTTAAACTCTGCTAAGCAGAAATAATGGAAGGGTATAACTGAAAATTTTGTGGCACAATTGAGTAGAAAAGCGTGAGTTTTGTCAAGTATAATATGCCTGGGAGCTTTCATATTATTCAGATGATGTCAAATGCAGAGCAAACAGCATAAATGCTGAGCTGTGAGAAACATTGTGTGAATAAATTGTGTGAATAAATATGCCTATCATATTTTAGACATAAAATATTCATATATTTCAATGCTAATTCTTCCCTAACTGGACTGCTTCCTGAAAAAAAAAAAAGGGCGGATGTTTTTACAGGAAAGTCACTGGCTACAAGTTATACTTAATATTATTGGTACCAACAGTGGCTAGAAACACTAACTAGCCCTTTTTTAGATTTCCATTCTCTTTTAATTGTGAACCTTCACATTACAGGGTGATAATTACAGAAGCAAACTTAGCATGGGGGCAAACAGCATTTTTTCTGCATCATTGCCTAATAGAGCAGAGCTGGTTGGGATTCAAGTCCAGATGCTGCAGAAGCAGCTACGGATTAGCGTTTAATAAAGAATAGGTCAGCTATGACCAGCTTTAATTGAAAAGGGACAGCCAGACATAATTTCAAATGTAACACCATGGTTTCTTGCCTGTTTGAAGGAAAAAAGAGCTCTCACTTCCTTAAGTGCCCTTAGTGCTGATGGGAAAAGCCCAGCATTTTCAATCCCTCTGATCAGGCCTGGGGGTGATACTAAATCAAAAACTATGTATATATACTATTTTTATTGGATATTTTGGTCATTCACAGCACTGTGGACTGAGAGAGACAGCTCACTTGTTTGTATGGCAAGCCTGAAGAGAAGCAGCAATTTTAATCAACACACAAGCATTGCTCAGCTCCGCTGTTGTGCTCCAAGCAAGCACACATGCAACGCAACGGTGTGATTCTGTGTGATTCTGTGCCTCCGTTCCTAGATCTGTACCTTTGGAACGATAATCTCGAGGGGTAAATAATGGTCTTTAAATTCGTGGGCTACTGTGATAATGGAGTGGTACTACAAAGATATCTGTAAAGAGATAGGTGCTCCAAAGCAATTTCTTCCCAGGGAAAACAGCATGCACCCTACTGACATTGCAATTACCTAGCACTGCCCGAGCCTGCCTTCGCTTGCTTTTGTGCCTGCTGGATTCCTCTGCTGGGGTATTAGTATACCTACCTCAGCTCGTTCACTTCTCTCTTCCGTGGCATTCCCAAGCAGCAGGTTCCCACAGCTTTACCCACCTTCTCTAAAAGTCAGCACTGCCTCTCTTGTGAGCTCCCTATTTATTTCTCACTTGGACTTTGTATTCCTTGAGCTCTACACAAACCTCGCCTCGGGATATTTTATTGAGTGTTTTCTTTCTCAATCACCCTCCTTATTTTTCATACTCATCTTACAGCTGAATTTTCATTGTGTCTTCGTACAACTCACCACTTGTGGTTCCTGATATATTTTTATTGCAGTTCCTGAAATCTGAAACTGATTCCCTATAGTTCTTTGCCTCATAAATTTTCTGTCTTCTTCCAAATCTCAGCTGAAGATGAACCTTTTTAGCACATGCTTATATCTCTTAATTTTCTCTTTGCAGTTGTTTATTATATAACTCATCAATCGTGTTGCTAAACCGCATGATGTATTAAGGAATACATGGTATATTTTAAAAAAGGTACGTAAAATATGGCTGAATTGGGTTGGCCAGATTCTTCTTAGCCACATTACTTCGAAAATAACTCCGTAATTTTCCACAGAGATACACATACACGCTCTGGTGTAAAAGAGGAAAGAGGCAAGGCCACAGTATATTTTATAAGACTTGACAGCAATCCTAGACACTGTGCAATGCGCCAGCGTCTGCTCACCTGCATGGCGGGCTGCTCTAGATTGAGCGATTGGGAAATCAGCATGGCAGGAAAAAGCCATGTTATAATAAGAAAAAAGCCAAGTGAGGGCTTCTGTAAAACAAACCCGGTGCATAAATTCAGCATTTTGCTGAATTTTGCTGATTGGTGTCTTCAGTGAAAAGTCTTCTTTTAGCCCTTGATGCCTTATTTTCTGCAGCTTCTTCATTGATACGAAGCATTAGGATATGAATCTCTTATGCACAGAAGGAGCAGTACTCTGTGCTCCTCTTCCCTCCTTGATCACCTCAGATCCATACACAATCTCCAAAGCCACAGGGCCAGAAGAGCCGCACTAAGTCTTTAAAATCACTTTAAGGTACTTGTAGCAAAAGAGTTCTGCATGCCGCTGCTCTGAGGCTAAGTCGGAAAACAGAGAGTACGTATGCTGCCCCCAGAGGTTGTGTCACTGGCAAAGAAGTCAGGCATTGCTAATTACTGAAGTGCCTTACTGTGTCCTTTGGCTTAAGTAACTAAGGGACTTATCCAAAGAGACCACAGGAATCAGTGGGAATTTTCTTCCATTTACTTCAGCAGACTTGGGGTCAGGCCTTTGTTACAGTGTTTCAAAACGTGCCTAAATACACCTCGGGCTTCTGCTGGTCTCATAAACTCTATCAATTGTTCCCAGATGCACTGTGCAGAAAATAATTTTCCTTTTCTGTGAGATTTCAAATACAAACAGCAAGCAATATGAGAAGTCTGCAGGCAGCTGGTTTGACTTTTGTCCTAGAAACTCCAGACTGGCCATGCATAACCTTTCTTGAATAGAAAAAATAACAATAATTCAAATTGATTTGGATGAGTACAGTCAAAAGGATTGAAACGGGCTGAAAAGACCCTGGCTTGGAAGGAACTTCAAACACCACTGAGGAGAGGAATAAGAACAGAGAATGGAACTGTGAGCAGGAAATTATACAATGAAATTCAAACCAGAAAAGAAGAGTTAATAGATCTCCATCCAAATTCTGTCTTCATTTGCACTTTATGTATTTCCTTTGTTCCTGATCTCCTCCTCTCTTGCAGGTTTTAAATAGGCCTGATAAGGCCATTGGCTTCAGTAAAGGTTTGTGCCTCAGTGCTGTTGTGAAGGATATCAGCCTCAAAGACTTAGAGATGACTGCGTGCAGTCTGCAAGAACAAGCCCAATTTTCTTACAGTCTTCAGGAAAAACAAATATGAGTGATATTTACACATTTGTTCCTACATTATCCTTTTTCTCAGGATGTGCTGGGGAGGGGACAATTAACAGGATCTGGCATTTTTAGCTCAGTGAGGGATGCGTCCTAATGAACTTCCAGTTAGTCTCAAAATACTGCTCCTGAACACTGGAGAGAGAGAGTAGGTAGATTTGTTAGTGTGACACTGGGTGGAAAATAATTTAAATGTAATATTAAGAGAACTCTAAATATCACTTCCTATCAGAAGCAAAGTATTTCCCTTGAAATGTGCTAAAAGACCTATTTTTTGAGATGCCTGAAAAGCAGTGGAAGACAAGTGCACTCTAAGAGGCAATCTTGCCCTGGCAGGAGGAAGAACCAGGTAACCATAAGGTCACGTGTCTAAAATGGATCCTGCAATGATTTTAACGGAATGGGTCTAATAGGTTCACAGCTGAATTCGTCGCTTCACTGGAGGATCGGTACTTACTTGAAAGAGTTCACACAGTGATATATATTTAGAAACCAACAACAGCCTAGTTTCAGCTGCTTGTCACACATGTAGGATGGGTGCTAGATAAAAGTGACATGGATTAAAAAAAAAAAAAGGGAAGAGTTTAAGTATGAGCCACAGAGGCACTGTGTTCCGCTCTACCAAGGAAAGGTCCAGGAGTCAGAGGAATTAGTTGAGATCTTGTCAAAATCATTTATTTCAGGGGTTTAATGAAGCCTAGCTCCAAAACTTACTTCAGGAAAAAGAAAAAAAAAAAAAAAGAGCTAAGAAGCTAGTCTTCAATTTACAGTTATAAGTTTGAGATGCTGTTATCTAGGACACATGGTTAAACAATTAGTAATACAAAAATTATCTGCTTCTATATCTAGTTCATTTTAGATAAAACAATCTATAGCCAAAACTGATTTATGGAACTAAGTGAAGCAATTATGATCAGGCCAGAAAATACCTATATGCATGGAAATCCAGTGCGTACACAAGCAATTAGATAAGCCACCAATCCAATACAGTTAGACATACTGTAGAGATGAGCGACCTAATTGTTCTGTTGCGCTAGTGTTAAGCAGATGTAAAATAGGTTACATTCAGATCCAGTGGCTTGCTATAGGTTTCTTTATTCAGTCTGGGTTTGCTCTGATTTATTTGAGTACAGTGGTATACACCTAGTGTCATGGGGAGCAGCAACAATTTACTAATATTTGTTTGCTAGTTTAAATATTTGTTGGCTTGTTAGGATGGACATAAAGATAGAAACAAAGAGGAAGGAAGGACTGAGGGACTGTTTGTTTGGGGAAGAAAATGCAGACATACAAACTAAAGCACAAATAGGTAAACACTTTGTCCAAGTTGATTTTCACATCCATATAACCATCGCAGTTGTGCCTGGTAAAATCAATACAGTTTACTTTTTCTTTTGCTAGAAATAGCTGCCTGTTTCTTTTTAAGCTACCACTCTGAAACTCTTGCTCTCCTGTGTGCTTTTTTCCCCACACACACTCACCCTACCTCCCCCCCTACCCAGTCTGCATTCGGGGTTGATAGTCTTAGGTGTTGAGTATCATGGACTCAGATGCTGTTTTCAGTCTTAAAAAGCTTGTGTGTCCCATTCTTCCCCTGAAAACAAAAACTCTAGGGGTTTTTTTGATGTTTTTAAGGCTAGGAAGATTGTGAGGTAAAGGAGGCTATTATGCTAGCCGTTTAAGTCCATTGATAGACTCTAACTGGCAGGTCTAACTTGACTGCAGTGACAGTGGAAGAGGCAGGAAGGCTCAGCAGACCAACCCCACAGTGGAGTTGTACACCAAGGAGATTGGAGGAGACTGAGAGGGACAGACAGTGCCTAGATAAAATCAGATGCCTCAGTAAAGCACAATGGGAAACGCGGGGTTGGTTCAGATATGAATAACAAGTCTTCTTGCTTTTGTTATTGTAGATGCTGCTGCTGCTGGGTTTTACATATTCTTCGCTCTTTATGCTTTTTTTTTTTATTTTTATTTTTTATTTTTCCTGAGAAAAACAGATATATATCACATCCACATCTTGAAATGTGCTGCATTCATGAGCCTCTGAATGACAAAATACATGAAGAAATCTAACACAAAAGATGAATTGTAAAAAAAATAGAATGATGCATAAAAACAGAAAACAGAAGAGTGTAGATTAAAATCCGAGAGGTGTTTATAGAACTGAGTCAACAAATCAGCTTGAACACATTCATACATTTACTTTAGGCCTATCTATAATTCAGTTTCTGGATTGTTTGCCTGAGTGTGTAGGGGCTGATTGCCCTCTTGCTTGTTTGTTTAAATCAGGAACATCTTCAGTGCACTTACTAATATAACAGTGACATAATGGAGAGATGAGTCAGTCACAGGAAAAAGTTATATAATGGTATTTAAAAAAGATATGTTGTATTTTACTGTGAGGAAAAAAATAATTTTTATGAGCTCTCAGCAAAGAGGTAAGTCGGACTATATACTGGGGACCAGTACCTCAGTGGCTCAGTCTTGATCTTTGCTGACAAAAAGGTCTGCTTGGGGATGTCAGGCACTGAAATGAGTACAAGGCAGCAGTCTTGCCGAGGGATGCTATTGACTGGAATTCACGCTGGTCCTGTGGTCATTCACGCAAGTTGTGAGAGCCAGAGCCATCCTGTTCTTCTCATTCCCGGAGTCACATGCAAAGCATCCACCAAACCCCCTTTTTTGCAGCTTTCACATCCAACACTACTTTCACTCGGTCAAGAGAGAGAAGTGAAGCCACACGATAGATTTGACCTTTTTGGAGCAAGGGACACCGAATGCAGAGAACAGTTCATATTCAGTCCACATGGTTAACCAGAATTAACTTTGGATAATGAATACATTTGAGGAAATCGTGACTTGCCTGTGGATAGTCCCACAAACAGGAAATGAGACTAAATCCATTTGATAAATTACTCTTTGCAAATGAGCCATTCAGACATACTTTTGCAAGCGCTGCACTGAGAGCTATCCAGAGGGATCGGTGAGGCGAGGAACAGAGAGACCGTTTCCTGGCAGAAGTGTAAGCAGGGTGCCCACCTTACTCCATCCAGCAACAGTCTCATGGTAGTTCCCAGGTAGCTCCCACTGTCTCCCACCTTCCATGGTGCGGATGTCTTTCTACTGGAAAAGGTTTCCACAGTGACCAGGGGACATCACTGTGAGAGCTGTAGTTCACACCGACGCCGAGGTGACCTGGCAGAGAGCTGTTGGAAAACAAGGCCCCAGTGCTTTCCTGGTGAGCTGTTTGGTCTGTGAACTTTGAACACTGTCAGTGTGGAGGACTTCAGCCCTTTATGTACGTACTTTGTAGGACTGAACCACACATGTCAGTGGGGAACTTCAGCCTCATTAGCAACTAGGTAACGTCAGATTAAACTCCCTGTGAACCCACTCGATCTAGCTCCGCTGCTAATGTATTTATTTTGTTTTATGCTGTATTCATCTAAGTACAGCTACAGTGGTGAAAACAAAGATTCTGGATAGTTAGCTGGGTATGTGAAAGTAAGCTGGCTATTTTCATGTAGGGTACAGCTATGAAATAACATGCAGAGGAATAAACCAAATTCGTTAGTGTTGATCTTAGATCTATCCGCATTTCCTTTATCCATGTATAAAAGAGGCTGATATTTTACAAGAGGTGTGAAGAACATGGCAGCTATGGCCGCTGTTAGGCTGCCATGCACACTTACGCATGCTCTGCTGGCTGCCCTCTGGGTAAATGCTACGACCGTAGCTACTCTTTTGGGACGTAGGAATGTATTGGCTCAAAGAGAATTTGATGCAAAATGATTTAACACCTTTTCTTAGCTTTCCACTGAATGTAGATACAAAGGTTGGTACTAGCTGGAGCAATTCTGTCTTAATTTTTCTATCTTTCTCGGGACCCAATTCCTCTTTCTGTCAGATAAAACTGAGAAGATGGGCTTTGTATTCCCACATATTAAATGCCAGGGATATTCTGCCTGGAAAATAACAAATCTATTACTAATAAAGCGGGAAGACATGGGAAAAACTTGTGGGGAGGACTTAAGAGTATACTGATAAGTGCAAGTGCTTTTTGCTCGGCAGAGGTAGGTATTGTGTGTGCATATTTGTGGGTAAGAAAGAAATGCTTTCAAAAACACACACATTTTTCAGTGCAGGTAGAATAACAGTTTTTACTCCTGAGAATACTCAGGTGACAGACAAAGTCGTGCTTAAAGAAACTTTGAGCTGAAGTGTTATTTCTACAGCCATTATCAGCTGCATTCCCATGACTAAAATGCGTTCCTCCAGAGAGAGAGGAAAGCTAACAGAGCTTCTAGCCAATTCGCAGGAAATCTGTTTTTTCTTCTTCAGCAAGGAGCAGAGGGAGTACTAGGTGAAAAAATTAAATTTGTTGAGACCGGATTTTCAGCACACAAGCAGACACGAAATGAACAACTATATAAGAAGTTAAAGCCTCAGTCGCACAGTGGGGGATCCCAAGGCGTCTTGTTTTTAATGGCGTGGTGACATTTGAGACCAGACGAGCACTCGGTCTTTGAGACTGCAGCACACGCGGTGAGATAGTAAAAGTTTTCAATTGCCAGAACTGTAAATCACTTTAAGGAGTTCTAGTTTTTTAATCTTCTGTGCTTAAAATGATACCACTTTATGTATTATTAATCAAAGACCAGAATATATTTCTTTTGCACGGTCTGTATAAGGATAGCACAGATTCATGATAGATGGAGCCACACCACTTTTATACCAGTTGATGGTATGACTAACTGAGATAAGAAGTTTCTATCATCTCTCAGAGAAACAGAGATTGCCCAACCCATTTTGCAGATGGAAAAGCAAAGACTCTCACGTATGTTGTGTAGCAGAGTTTGAATGTTAATTTGCAGGGCCCACTCTATCTCTGCCATGTCAGGTCTGTAGGTACTCCTCCTCCTCCTTGCTAAATACTATCACTGAGGCCAAAGGGCACAAGGTACAATTGGTAGATGAAACAAGCACACAAGGAGGTAGCCCACAGCTGAAAACCTCTTCCAGAGACCCCATTGTGCAATCTTTCTAGTTTCATTCTTCTCTTCTAAGACCTGTGTAGATTTAAAAATATGTTTCCCAGTTATTTCCATTTCCTTTTCAGTACAGCTTTATACTATATCATGGAACTCTGTCAGCACAGATCTCTTCCAGTGGCGTGCCACAGAAAGACATTTTGAAATGTAGGATAAGTAAGGGTTAAAAATGGATCAGTGGAACAAGCTAGTGTCTCCAAATTGCATTTGGTAATTTTAGATTGTCCCAAAATACCCAGTGAGAGACATTTCATGAAAGGTTTTTAAAAAGTAATGTTTGTCTGGATTAGAGGATTTTAATCTCACATGTTATGCACAGAAAAAAGCTGACAGTATGAAGAAGTGAGAGGAAAAAGTCTGTTTTTCGAAGTACAATAAGTATTAGCCAGTATTCTGTGTGCCAGGTAACTGAATTCATTGCATTGCTTGTACACTCGGTCGGTAGCTATAGCCATTAGCCTGGTGTTCTGGAGTGTCAGGGCAGAGGAAGAGAAACACAAACCAGCAACTCCTCTGCACTTCAGAAAGCTGGGAAAAAAGTCAGGAGTACGTTTTCAGAAATACAGAGGATGGTGGGAAGTCTTTCTCGCTGTGTCAGTGTCTCAGAACAAGGATTCCCCCCTAAATCAGACAAATATGGAAGCTCCATTTGAAAACGTGGTCTAAGCATTATGCATGCCTATGTCTGCACTGAGTATATCATCACTATTAGATACGAAGTAGAAAGCACCAGGGGTCATGAGAGAAACAGCCAGACAAAGGAGACGATGGGAAGCAGTAAGATTTTGAAACGGACTGTGATTAGTCTTGGTATTGAAGGAAAGAGTTAATGTCCAGAATACTTATGTATAGCATATCTAATTCACTGAGATGAACAAATTATCTAGGGTTGAGCTAAAAAGAACCCTGGTTTTAGACTACAAGAGAAAGACCACTGCTTTGAACTACAAGAAGTCAAAAAATCCTGCTTTGAACTACAAAAAGAGGTACCAGCAAGAAGAACCTTGCTTTAGTTGAGCAGCAAAAGAATTCTGCTTTGAAATACAAGTAGGGGGGAAAAAATCCTATCATATTCTGAGATGAAATGAAGTAAGAAATGTGCTTCCAAAATAAAGACAAAACATGAGTTTGAACACTTGAAACAGAGCAAAGAGGAACAGCTGTAAATACAGCAGCAGAATTGTGTTGTCTAATGGTCAACATCTAAGATTGGAAAGAACTTCTGAGTCATGGTTGCCGCTAATTTGGTCTCTCCTTAGCTGCCTGCCTTACCTAGCTGCTTCTCTTGCTCACTCTGTAACATATGAGCTGACTCTGCTTACCTACCTTGCAGAAGCGGGGATATTTTTTCCGGTGCTTTGAAGATGTTAAGCCTTATGTACATGATGAGTACTGTTATCATACATTGCTATGGACGATTACAATGCACAGGAGAGAATAAAAGCCTGCTTTAATATAGGAAAGATAAATGAACATTCTAGCTGTAAACAACAGCAGGTAATGTAGAAAAAAAAATCAAAAGACTGAGTAAAAGAAAAAAAAAAAAAGATGGTAAGGAAAGAAGCAAGCAAGAACGCTCTTCCAAGCACATCCGTCATCCATGAAACGGAAATGACTTGGAAATGACTTGCAACTGCGTGAATTTCCACATGGAAATGACTTGCAACAAGGAAAGTGATGTTTGCTTTCCTCCTACCAGCTGAAGCAGGCCTCTTGCTGTCGCATTGCCATCTGGTGGGGAAAAGCGACAGGCTTTCACAGCGTGTGCTCTCCAAGAAGTTATTTATCCAGGTAGAGCTGAGGCAGGAGCCACCAGGTATCGATACCAGAAATGCCACAGCCTGCAAGGACTCTTGCTTGATTGATCTCTCTGAGTGCTCCACCGTACCGAAAAGACCGACTGTGCTAATCTGAGAGCAAATGCAGTATGTAATGGTGCTTCCGCTAATGGGTAGACAGAAGAAAGCTAGTCATGCTGAAGAGTATCTGCTGAGTATTTCAAAAAATAATATATAATTAGGGAGACATATGGGTAAATGAATTCCAAAGACTGGGTCCTTCATCCACTCAACTGTATGCTGTAGCTAGCTCTTTTCTTTAATTTTTCCAGTGAAAGTTAAGAAATAATGAGATAGAGCATATGTACTTGTACTTCTGTATGCATTAAACAAAGAGTTTGCTTTGGATGGCCTCATAATTATGTCCACCATAATGAAGATATATGAGGAAACTGCAAAATTAACTTTGTCTTGCAAAAAAAATCAAAATGTGCTTAATTCAGGTGTTTTTTAACCCAAGCACACACAACAGAAGAAAGTGAGAATAAAGCTCACAGGAACAGAAAGTTTCACATTCTGAAAAATGGGTTACTGTTTCAGAAGTGAATACTAAGTGTGGTATAAATTTGTTGCATCTCCAGACAAAGTCAGCTAGTTAAGTCAAACCTTTCCAAAGAAAATGTTGATGTTTGTGGGCTAAAGCATATTTCCAGTATATGACAAGACCAATCAATTGAAACAAGAGTGCTCCGGATGAAACTAGGTTTCCTGTGCTTACTTTATCTTCGTGAATGAAACAAAGTCAGTCTTGTTCAGGGAGGCCAGATTCTGAGTTGGTTTTCACCCATGTTTGTCAGATCACCGCTGCTGACTCCATTCATCAGCCTTGCAGCAGTAAGGTTTCTGTGGCATCATTCAAAGCCATCACAACAGAAAGTCTTTCAGATATTGATTCTGCCACTAAGTATTAGGCACACTGCTACATTTGATTTTTATGGATTGTTACCTTTCTCATGGACCTTTCTATTCCAGGTTCCCCTGAGATCGATGAACGTGCATGCTAAATAGAACCTATCAAACATTATTCTTCACTCATTTTAAGCCGTATGTTTCAACAAGCAGGATGGAATTCAAAATGCCACAAAAAACTGCTAGGCAACTGCATTTCACCTTCTTGTCAGACTGAGAGCAGTAACTATATTGCCAAAGGACATCCTGCACAAGGAACAACTGTGCCCTTCTAAGCTGCATGGTTGGATCACAAGACACTGGCGTAAACCGTCTCCACCTTCTTAAACATTTTGCAAAAATGGAGTATGGACCCATTTTCCTCTCACAGCTTTTGATGACCCTTCTCTCAACGCTCGCCTTCCATCTCATGATGGAAAGCAAAAGCCAAAGCAGTCTTCTGGTCAGTGATGAGATGGTATGACATCGAACTTTATCCATGTTGTGGTACCAGCACCAGGAAGCTCTTGGGCTTTCCACAGCATATACGTCTTACTTTAGGGTATTACCCTCCACCTTAATGGAGCTCAGTGACATCAGGCAGTTTTTCCAACATCATTTCAGCTCTGTGGCATGTAATGTGTTGACTTTCTGCAACAGCAGAACTGTCATGTTTCTGAAATCAAAGAATTGACACTTATGACTTTATCTCAGAACAGGGAAAAATCAGGAGCACCGAGAACTGGGTGCAAGAGAAATGGAGAGACCATAATGTGGGAAGCAGCTGAGCATTTGTACTTAGCAAAGGTCCTTCTGCAAGGATCTCTGTGGTGCTCGGAGCATCTTCCTCTGACGCCAGCTCTTTATCTAGGCTGAGCACCAATTCTCCTGGCAGTAGATAGAAAAGGGCAAGGACACAGCAAGAGAAGACTGCATTTAAGTTTTATGCAAGTGTGAATGGTCCCATGGAAGGTGAAGCATACTCCGGAGCAGTCTTTCTCCCTCCTCAGTTTAGATCAGCGTGCACAGGATGCCACAGAATGTGGCTTTTCCCTTTGTTGCACCCTGGGGAGTCCCTTCTTTCCATGAATTCTGCTGTGGTGCCTATTTGGATGGACGGTTTGGATTGATGTGATTTTTCTAGTTTTCTTTACTTCAAAGTAATTATCTTTTAGCTTAAAAATCTAAAAATTACTTTAGCTGAAAGTCTATATTGAAATATGACAGATTGCCGAAATTAGGTGATTACTGGAACAGAATTTATTCTACCCTAGACCACTGTCCTGGAGGATAGTTAAGTCTCTGCACATGATAAAAACTTAAATTCCACAATATGAAGCTTTGTTAGTCCCTTTAGTGTGAGGAGATACTTTCCCCCTCCTTTCTGCATGACATTTATTACGTAACACTGAATTCTGGTTAAGTATGTCTCTCAATCCATGTGGGCCGCATGGAAATTAAATAATCTGAAACACAGGTGTCATTCAGCATGGTGTTTTTAGGAATATAGGTCTTGATCCTCCCTTGCAGCATCTACAGGTTGACTGTTTCCATCAATACAAGATGAGAGCAAGGTGGGTGGGAAGCATTATCAAATCTGAGTATTAAATAACCACTGAAGGCATATGACAACAATATAAGAGAAGAAATAGTGAAGAATGAACTCTGCAGAGTGTACTATAGCCACTGCTTCCCAGGATTGTTATGTAAAATGCAAAGTCATAGATACAGATATAGATGATAGATAAAGATAAAATGCAACATGCTTTTCTCAAATCTTCTTCAGCTTTTCTGGAACACAGATAGGGGGAAAAGTGTTATACACTTTATTTTTCTTCTTTTTTGTTTGTTAAGTGCCTATCAATGTGGCAACGCAGAGTGTCTCACAGAAATCATACTGACATTTATCTGTGGGCATATTTCACCCCAGCAGGAGTTTAATTAGAGAACAGTCAAGGGACGAACACGCTAAGACAGTGAACTCCAAGTCCATGACTTGGCATTAAGAGCATAACTGCAGTATAACAATGGGAGAGGCTCAAACGTGAAATCAGACATACACAGTTCATTTGTGTTTCAGGTCATACAGTGACAAAGCATTTGTTGATCAAGCAAAAATAAATGCCACTGTGACAAGACTGATTATTTAAGTTGTAGCAAGATACATTCATCAGCAGTTATAGCTGAAGTACGTGGCAGGAGGCACAAATGATAACACACTCACCATTTTCACACTCTTTAGCAATTCCAGCTTTTACCTTGCAAACTCTTTATTTCTCTTAGTATCTTGCAGGACAGAGCTGTTTATATGGCTATTTAATTAAAACCAATTATCACAAAGCGATCCCATTTTCTGCATTGCAGTCCCTTTGCTTTACTTAGGAGTGCTCTGAATTTACATCAGCTTGACAATTAAAGCTCCAAACCAGTTGTGAAAGCCTTTTATATCTGGTTTTCATTAGTTCATATTAAACGATTCATTGGCTTGATTTTCACTTCAGTGAGCCTTCTCGTAAAATCTGCTTAGACATAATGGTGATATCACATAGGAAGTGAAATGAATTAATACATCAGCAGAAACACTAACTAGAAGGCTATTTTTTTCCTCACATTTTATTATTTTGCAGATATACTTGTCAGTCATGTGCAAGATATACTGAGACCAAGGGAGTGGGAAAGCAGCACTAAGTCAAAGGGGCGCTTTGACGCGGTATTCTGTGTTCATTTGCTGAAGCAGGTGTGTAGTCAGCAAATTGCTGCTGAAGGGAATTATTCTTTAGATGGTCTCTTCTTAGTATTATAATGGCACCACTAAAGCTGCAATAATTAAGGATCTCTCAGCATTTCATTACAAAAACATATTTTCGAGTGCATATATAAATTGCATATAGAGAAATTTTGCTTCTCGTTCAAATGTCTTCCTAAAATTAGCATTCTGAGTGGGTTCTTAAAAAAACCCACAAATATTAATTTGTTGATAAGAATGGCTTAATGAGTATTTAGCTCAGAAATCATGGAGGAACAGCTGTAACCCCATAAGAAGAAATGGTTTACCGCCTTCCAGATCTGTGCAAATATTGTATAAAATGTAATGTACAAAATGCCCCTACACACAGGAGCAGACATTGATCATCAGAAATATATCTGTTTAGCAGGCAGGGATTATCCTTCCATGGGTAGGTTTGGATGTTTGGTGGAAGGCCTGCACAGGCTAACTGAAAGTACAAATCTGCGAGGTCTCGTGTATTATTAACCTTATTAAAAGGTTGAAAAAAGAGATTTCCAGTGCAACTACCCTAAGATGGCAATGAGGAGAAAAGCGTTTCCATCATCCCATTGCGTGCCCAGTCCAATAAACTCTGGTTTGCCCAAATTATCCTCCATATTCTCGTGTTTACACTTCAACAAAAGCTGATCATCATCTATAGGAGCAACATGCTGGAAATGTATATCTACTGCCTATCTTGTGCGTGGCAGGTTGGGCTGGTGTAAGCAATGGGGCGTTCTTTGCTGGCTGAGATGCTTTAGCCCATAACTATGCAGGCAGGCAGCTCCATAGCATGGCCAGGCGCTCCGGCTTGCAAGTGTGATTCGCCTTTGTGACAGGCAGCAAAAGTGAAGAATGACTTAGGTGGGGAAGATCCCAAACTCATCTCCCCTGAAGAGCTACAGCGAGCCAAGGTTTTCTTTCTCCAGTGACTATCGGTCTCCGGAGTGAGACACTGGTGACTCTTTTCCCTTCCCTGAGCCTCCCAGTGACAAGGTCAGAGTGGGACCCTGTCTACAGCATGTGAAATGGTGTGTGCTTGTGAGGGGCTGTCCATAGGTAAGCAGAAATGGCAATAATCTGGTTGCTTGTCAGGCTCCAGTCTGTTATTTTGGCATTTCCCTTCTCATGCAAAGCGTGTGTTCACCATGTAGATGTTAGGCGGAGAAGGATCAGCTGTGTACTTCTGACTTTGAGCACCAAATGCTTTCCACAGCACTGTCACAGGCACTTCTGGGGTCTGAGTTCTGTCCTACGTGTGGAAAAGAGCAGCAAATGGCATGCAATTTTTCCTGCATTTATAAAGGATTCAACAACAACAACAAAAAAAGGCATTTTAATATCTTTGCTGCACTGTAGAAGTGTTTATTTAATTTTACTTGAAAAATACCTACGCATTTTTATTTCAGATTTATTCAGTATTTACCCAAAGGACTGAAGCAGCAATTTTTGGAACATACAGTGATATGATCTATAAATAACAGAGAGGATTAATTAGGTATTTATCCAGCAGATGGTCAGTGAATTAAATAATACAGGTTTTAGAAAACTTCAAAATTATGTATTTTTGCCTGGGAGCCCAGTTAAATCTGTATAGAACACTAAACGTGAATATCCAAAGGATGACATTAAAAGGCAAATGTAAATATCAAGAGCACTGAAGTTCCTTTTCCAGAACTTGTGCAGTTCAACAGCAAATGTCTGCTCCTCCAATCTTGTTTTGTTGGAGTTACTTCTGATTCATGTGAGTACAACTAGGAGCGGACCCAAGGATGAACTTTTGTTCTCTATAAATCATGCCGTTCTGTCTCATTTTTATTTTTGACTTAAATAATTCTAGCTTACCTGTCAGTTTGTCAGGTCGTTGACACCAAACTATATTAAACCATAGTTCCTGTCGGAGTTACCCACTGCATATCTAATACTTGCATAACTAAATCGCTCAAATTGTGTGAAACAAGGCCTGTATGTGCTGGAATATATTAACCTTTTGCATATTTATCAGGAAAGAATCCAAGATTTAGTCCAATTTCCACATAAGGATACACAAAAAAATTTGTATGTACAAAATGTTTTGAATTCTAATGCTCACGTTTCAGAAAGTATTCAGTATTAAGCTTAGGTTTTGACAGCCTGATTCATTATAGTTATTTCCACTTAATTTGAATATTATCTTCTGCATATCCTCTCCATTTTTCTTCCATATTGCAGAACCCTGTTTTTAAGCAACAAATGAATTTGCACTACATTTATGTTCCCTTTACTTGCCCATCTATGTAATCTGACATCTTGAATCGGTGACATCTGAGCCAGGTGCTGTGGAAAAGCCAGTCTGTCCCACGTATTGAATGATGGTTGTTTCCCTACTTAAACAAAATGATGACATTTTTTTTCTTGATAAACAGCCCAGATATATATATTAAACTAGGAGTTCTAATACTGACATTACAATTCCATGAAATGGGAAAGCAGCTTTTTTTTTTTGTCTTGCCTTTTTAATTCAATTTGCAAATATCCTATTCTCATTTCAGCTATATAGAGCAAAGGCACCAGTTTACTGCCTTTAAATCTCTATATTTCAGTCAGGTTGAGTGTTATCAATACCTACTCTTTTTTTACATTTTATTTTATATTTTACTTAGTAGTTCAGGTCCTAAAATCATGTCAGACCAGAAAGCACTTTTTTTCACAAAAAGGAAACAAAAAGGTTTCTATACCTCATAACTGCAGGAAAAAAAGGTTTGAATCTGTTATCTGGATATCTGATAAGACACTGAAAAGAACAAAATGAACTGCAATCGTGTCACAATTTTAAAATCTCACAGCTTTTAAATTAAGCCCATGCTATGATTTGATTGAAAAGTGTTTTTTGGCATTGGCAGAAGGGTTCCTCTGAGTTCTCTCTGGACATAGGTGGGTGTCAGGAAGATCTCCCTCCTGCTACCCATCCCAAGGCTAAGACATAAAGGTTGGGCTGCCATTAAGAAGCATGATGATCCAGTCTGTCTGTGGTGCCCTCCCACTATCATGATCACTTGCCTCCAAGTAGATGAGAAGAGATATGTCTGCTAAAAATGTACGTCTCTCAATAGCTGAAAAGCGAGCAGGAACAATACCGTAATGCCCTCTAGAAAGTAAAGGTGGGAAAAGGGCAGAATGGGGAGGAAGCACAGAAAAAACTGAGAAGAGCTGTACAGAAAAGTCAAAGGGGAAGCAAAGCAGGTGACCTACAAACCAGCTACTACTCTTTGGAAAAGCAGCTTTGTCTTGGAAGTCAGAAGAGAAAGCATGACCAGTAGTAGATATGGAGTATGCAGTAGATGTGAGCCACCCCTGTTGAGCAGAACCTAAAAAGAAGCCTTTTTTAGTTAAAAAATTAGATTAAGATTCTTCTTAGCTTGACATTGCTCACAATTTTTTGTAGGACCAGAGCTAAGGGATCATCAGGACTGTTTTTAATTTCTTTTTCATTGCTTAATTTTTTAGGATTTTTCTCTCTTCTACCAATGTTTTTTCCCTTTCAGAAACAAAACATGATGGGGAAAACAAATGTTTTGTAAGAACTGAATCCACTTTTTTTTTAACCTTTTAGGAAATACGGGAAGATTTTGACTAAATATATTTTCCTGAAAATACTTGTAGGATTTTGCAAAGTCCTGTTGGACTTTGATAAATAAATAAAGAAATAAATCTGGAATTAAAAAATCAGGCTGTGCCCTGCCTTACTTTCTATCACGGCGTCTAAAGCAAGGGCGCCACAGTTGATACTGAAAAGTGGAAAGAAGCATGGATACCATAGCACTTGCTAATCTTCATTTGGTCTTACAATTTTTTTGTGGAACTATGGTAACTTTCTAATTTAACTATGGATCTGAACCTACAAAAACAGAGTCATGGTCTGAAGGGAAGCAATGCGAGCAGTAGCAGGCAGGTAAGAATCCCCTGCAAGTGCCAAATGCCAGGTGAGCTGGGACCACTGCCTCTCTTCACACATGTCATCATGCAGATGTCATCTGATAACAATTTACTTAACACTGTAGAGAGAGGCAGTTTCTCATCTTAATTACACCAGCTCTAAAATGGCACCATGGATTTCATTGAAATTATTGCATAATTAAAGTGGCGACTAATGTAAAGGAGAGTATAACCAAGATTCAGATTTTATTACATATGGAGACCACAAACTATGGCCTGGGGTCCTGGTTTGTGGAAGTGAAAGAGGAAAACATGGGCGTACAAGTGCAACCCCAGGGCAGAAAGACAGTGTGGGACAAAGGGAAGAGAGTGGGGACCGTGGCATTGATGTTCTGCTTTGGGAGGTGGGACAAACTGTGATATACTACATTATAATATACATTATAACATCGAAGATGGAGAAGTCTGAGGATCTGTAGATAAATATAAGTCTATAAATGATATTTCTCCCTAGAAACCTGTGGTTAGTGGCCAAGGAGCAGCAATTCACAGCTGGCCAGTGGTGAAGAGCAGAGGAAGCGAATGAATGAAGAAGTGGTAGTGGCTACTTAGGGGCAGTGATGGCTGAGACAGGACGCATTAGAGATATGCTCATAGCTATAGAGGAATTCAGTGCTGCGGCTCGAACTAAGACTCAAATATCCCACATCTAATTTTCTGAAGGTTAAATGCCAAATCAGCCCAAAAAAGCGAGAGAACTGACCACTCAATGACCCACAATTTGCAAAACTGAAAGCATGAATAGCTGGTACAACAGCTTGGGATAAATGAAAGGCAACTCCGGTCTTTCAGCTCACACCTTAAAAACCAGCCATGTCACCCTTCTCTGCCATCAGAAATAGTACTTGGGGAAAAAAGGAACGATGGGGTATTTAGGAGAAGTATCGGCTGACTGATTTATGGTTTTTTGATTGCATATAATCATACAAGATGGTCTGGCAGGGAGCTAAAGAGACATCTAATCCTTTTCCACATCTACAGAAACATCTCAGTACCAGAAAATATCTATTATATTTGATTTCCAGCGTTCTCAGAACCGGTTATTATTAAATAACTTCAGGGAATCTTTTCTTTATGAATTTCAAGCTGGGGCACAGAAAGACAGAAAATCAAGCAATTGCATTGTGTCTTGGAATAGATTTCACTTCTTTCAAACAGGGCAGAAATCTGCTCTGGCAGAGCAAGGAATAGCCAGGCACTGGACCCTGAGCTGTCTCTTCAGTTTGCCCATTTAATGGATTAAGGGCACACTAAGGTTCATGCCTACCACATGGTTTCTTTCATTACTAAGACCTGCTTTTATCAAGAAAATACTAACATTTACTTAGCACCAGTAAGGCAAATAGAACACATTCTCTGTTCACAGCCCAGTAAGATTGGTTATAGGGTTGGTGTCTCACACGGCCAGCTGAGTGACAGCTTCCAGGATGGGGATGAGCATGCCGCGGGATAGAGGCAGATGAGGGATCCTCTTACGCCCTGCAGAGAAGCCCAAAGGGGAACGGGATTTGCTTCTCAAAGTCCCAAAAAAGGGGAAGAAAAAAAAAAAAAAGCCTGATTATATGTAGATTCTTCGTTGTCCAAATAGCTAACAATTTGGTAATATGCCTGCATATTTTTTGGATGAATTGAATGCTACTTGGTGTTATTCCTAGGGGAATTTTATCAGTAAAAACATTCTTTGCTGTGTGAGAATTGAGACATCTCTAGGACAGTGATTGCTGAATAGAAGAAAACCAATAGAAACTCAGTGACCGCCAAACACAGCATTAATTCGTGCCTCCTGAGAGGTAACAAAACATATGTTTTGGTAGCATCAAGTGGTGAGCAGCAGGAGGAAATTTTAAGATCTCCCTTGATTATCTGAGATCTTTTTCCTGTATTAAAACATAACCTTTGTTTTGCCCACTGAGAAATCCTTTTGGCATTTCACAGCCCCTCTGAGTACCTTGCCCCAAGGCTTTGTAAAACTCCTCCTCCCGACTAGCTTTAAAATTGTGCAAATTCTGCACAGTGTCTTGGGGAACGGAAATAATTTGCTTGTCCATTTGCACTTACAGCAGATCAGACGAGGCTCCACAGTCAGGGCTCTGGGCAGAGTTTTCCTATGCAAATTCCAGCAAAGTGAACATCTTTCCTGCTAAATATTCCCGCGCAGTACACATGTTATTCCCCTGTCCAAAACAGTTTGTGCTGAAGTGCCTGGTCGTTGTAAACAGGGAACAAGGAAAATGACTTCAGGGGAAGGCTCACACACACACACACGTAGCTCTGCAAGCAGCTCTGATTGAAGCCGTAGGCAAACCAGCAGTTTAAATCTGTCTTCGGAGACTGTAGGCCAAAGAGACCTAAACAGCGCAGGAAACTTAAGACATTATCCAACAGATGTGGTTTAATTTTGCTACATCTGTTGGCAGATATACAGAACTTGAGAATATAGGATGGCTGATAATAGCAGCCTGGGAGGGGCAAAGCCACAGGCAGTGAAAACTGAATGTCAGGGACGTGATGCCCGAGGCGGGTTTCTCTGGGCATAAAGTGAACTCTTTCCGTTCAGTCTGCCAGCTTGATAACATTTGTTTCTGTAGATTGAAAAGGTATTTCCTCTAGAGATGCTGCAGTCATCTAGCAGGGTACCTCCTGCAGGTACAGTGAGCTGGGAAATAAAAAATTACTTTGGCAAATTAGCGGAGGGTTAAAAAGTTAAAGTCAGCATTTTCGGGATTGCACACAGATTTAGGAGGGCTCACTTTCTGCATGCTCAGCCTCAGACAAATAATGGCTGACATGCTAAAGGGCTAGCCCCCTGCCCCCTTAGAAGTTCCATCTTTTCAGGGTTTTCAGCCCTCATAAAAACCAGGCATTAGCTCCTTTGTGCAGTGAACACAGGTTAAGTGCCACTGTCACTGCCAACCTCTGGAAAACATCGCTTCCTGTTCCCACCTTTATGCCTTACCTTTGGTACCTCCATCCATCCAGCCAGATGTTCTAATGCAAGCGAGAACTGCTGTTTTCATTCAGCTGTTGGTTTGTTGATTTATTTTTTTTTCAAATTAACAATAAACCCTTATATTTAGGACTGCATTCAAATAGGATTTCTGAAAAGGAAGTAACAATAATGGATTTTTTGTTTTCGAAGTGTCGTATGCATTGACTTTTTAATAAGGTCTTCCTGAGCATCTCCTGGTTAGTCTGTTGCTAACTTATTCCTACTTTATTCCTAGTTTATGTGCATGATCATTTAAAAAGGAAGCTGTACAAAGACCTTTCACCTTCACCTTGCCCTGCCAGTGAGAAAGTAGCCTTGCATCTGCAGTTTTTTTCACCATACCTCTCCACAGTGCCTGATGTCTCTTTTGTTCGATACTTCCCTGAGAGAAGCGTAGGCATTTGGTATTGCCTGAGGCTTCTGCCGTTTACAGACAGAGGAAAGGCTCCGGCTCACGCTCACTTTGCACTAGCAACCCCTTTGGTGAACTCAGGGCTGTTTGGAAGGCACAACCGTGGGTGGGTGAATATCCAGCTTGGCTCTGGCCAACCCAATTCAGTCCCAGAGCAGTATGGCCATGCTACCACAGTAAATTTAGCAAGACTAATACAGTTGCCATCTGTAGAAATGCCTGTGCTTGCTGTGAATGAGCCATAGGTCCTTGTAGGTCCTTGATACCCTATACTTGTGTCAACGTGCCGCTCAGCCTGGTGTGAACACCCTACGTCCCTTACTGGTGTGGGGCTAGCTTGTCCAGTAAAGGCTCACATTCTTCATGCCTTCATCATCAACTCAAGTCTTCCTTCTCCCCAAAGGACATTTGATTTAAAACTAAGCATAAATTCATTGTATTAACATAAGTATTTTTATTAAATTATTTCCTGGTACTTTATTTAGATACAGCTTGAGTATTTTCTACATCATATTGGCAGATATCTACAAGATTCCCTCCTGTCTTTGAACATGAGCATATGATCATCCTTTCAGAAACAGTGAAATCTTTTTTTATGTAGTTCTTCCATCTTCATCCTGTTCTTCCATAGCTTCCTATATCTGTGAAATACAGATAGCGTTGTGTATAAGCTTTCTCAGTGCCAAGGAGAGATAGAGAATGGATGAAGATGAATTAACTGGACCTCAGTCAAAACAAGACTAAAATTATGTCTTTTAAATATTCAGTTTATTTCAGAGGCAGAGAATAGCAACTATCATTGCAGTAAGGCGAAATACATGGAGAGAAATACAGAGAATATCCCTGGTGTTTGCCCAGCATAAGTGGCTCTTGCTTGTAAGATATAAAAATCTACACGATATAATCATAGAAATACCTGTAAGTTTACCTTCTAAGGGCCACTAAAATGAATCAGAGTGTTTTCTTCAGTTTGTCTGAGACTTGAAGCTGACACTGAAACTTTTGTGTTGCATTGCTCATTCAGTCAAATTTCCCAGTGAAGTTGGGTTGGGGTTAAAGCATGAAGGAATACATGACTGGCTCTTCAGGACACATCAATTTTGATGTGAACTGAGAAAAAGACTCCTGCTGCGAATACAACCATTAACCTCGTGCTTTGATACTGACAGGCAGCTGTAGCATTTAGCCACTAGGCAAAGAACGGAGCGGCCGCAGCTCTGGGAAGCCGGAGAAGTTAATGAGAGTTAGCGGGGAGCAGCTCGCTGTGCTCAGGTATTGCCGCCCCCCAGCCCACCCTTCTCTGCGCCCACTGCCCATGGCCTGATCCCTCCTTGCACCTCGTAGGGCAGCGTGGGCAGCTCCTGGTGTTTATGGTCTGCAGCTGTAATAGACCCATGTCCCAAAGGGTACTTCTGCGTGAGCCTTAACTGGAAAACCGGAAAGCAAATAGCTAGTGAGATGAGGCAGAGGTACTGAGGAAGCCAGAGTCCCAGTCTACTGCTAGCCAGCATCAGCGGGAGTCAGTCCAATAACGTGAAAACAACTGTTCTGGCTCAAATTCAGCTCAGGGCTTTGCAGGGAGTCAGGGTGGACCGCTCAGGGCTTGTATGGAGATATGCGGTGGCTGTGTTTCCCATTGCTTGGAAAATATATGTTGCTGTGCTCTGCTACAAGCACCAATGGGCTCCAATGAAATTATGAGAAGGAATGAAAGTAAATTTAGAAGGATTCAGAAATGAAAAAATGACACAAAGGAGCTCCAAAAATTTGCAAGTAGGAGTGAAACAGAATTGTGTTTGCAGTGCCTGTAGTGAAATTGTGTTCCTTTTACACTGGGCTGGTATAAGCCACTCTCACATAGCCTGCGGCAATTTGGGAGGCCCACTGATGAAGCCAACGCACTTACAAAAGTGTAAATCCAGTGAGAGAGAAAAATTAGGAGCTATTATTGTGACATACATTAGGAAAGTGTATTTACAGTGAATATAAACAAAGATAACTGTTGAATATAGTTGTTCTTGGAAAAGTTTTGCCTGTGCACTGTTTGCCCAAGCAATATCCTGCTTATCGTAGGCTGAGTGCTTATTTAATGAAATCAGTTCCTGTTTATCTTCAGTTTCTGATCTATCTGTCTTTCTATCTGTATTGTAATGGTCTGGTTTTGCATTTGCAGGCTAGTGCTATGCAAGTTTTTCACCTAAGCCAACTGCCTTTGTTTGTCATTCCCAGGACTGTTCAGAGCTCCCTCCCAGCTCCAACCTGCCAAGGCTTCCTTGTAGGACTCCTTGTGCGGCAGGAAAGGTATTTCAGTATTTCTTACTAAAATAATCTTTACTGCCTAAGGTTCCATCAAGCTGGACACTTTAAAAGCTATTTTAAACTGTCAGAGTTCTTTGGCTTTTGCTCTTCTTTTAAGTCCCATGTTTGACTGATATATTTCTCGTCTGCTCTGTCACCTTTCTGTTTATTCTCCTTTTACTTGCTTTAGACCCACTGTTTGTTCCCTTGGCATTTTTCAGCTCTCTGTTTTCTTTTTGTGGGCAGCTCTATCATCTAGATCTGGGATCAGAGCACATGCTTCCTCTCGTATCACCCACTTCTGTCTGAATAGTTGACCTTAATTTTCTCAAAATTAGGGAAAAAAGATCTGAGAGAGTTTTCACCTCTCCTCAGTATCTTGCAATGCGGTAACTGGCCTTAGTCCCCTTCTCTCTGTCCCCTTCACATTTGAGTTCATGTACTATTGAGTTTAACACTCCACAAGGTAGAACAGCAGGGCCTTTACTATCCCTCTCTAGTGCTGTATTTCAGAGTATAAAGAAAAAAACCAACAGGAAAGTTGTAATAAGAATACAATATTGTAACTGAAATAGATTGCCATCGGGATTCAAGTGGGTGATCTCCAGATACAGCTCAGCTATCACAGGAAAGGATGTTACTGAATGCAAAGGTTTTATTTTCCCCAACTCGGTACACAGGCAATGTTTCACTAGGATAAGAAGAGATGCTGTACTGCAGGGCTGCTTTCACTTAACTGTAAAACCAAGTTTATGATTGCTTATGGTCACTAATGTGTCCTGGCATACTTCCAAGTGTTGGATCATTAACCTTGCTGTCAGAGCTAAAATCCACTTATATAATTAGGTTATCTTTATCTCAAATTTCCACTTGCAGTTTCACTTGGAAAAAAAAAAACACAAAACCCTGTTCTTCCTTCCCTTCCCTACAGAAAAGAAAACAGCTGTGTGGATCTGCTGTCAAATAAAGGCAACTTGGCTCTTCCTTTGACTTTTCCACTTGTTTTTTAAACACAGTAATAAATCTATTCCTTCATCTCCTTGCTGTACTCTCTTTGATTCTGTATCTAAGTCACAGAATTCCATTTAATATTGTTTGTGTCCTCATTCTACACCCATGACTATTCCAGAGACGAGTTAGGCCAGGTGAGTGGCAGCTTTCATATTTTTTGCTTTCTCTTTATCTGACTTCTAAGCAGACAGAAAGTTAAGGAGAGAAGGAAACGTGTGGTTTGCTATGAGATGCTCTGGGGTTTACCTTTGAAGACAAGGTCAAAGCACCTTTTAGTCTTTGGAAAGGATAATGGCAGAGTTTGAGGCTATTATTATTGCAGAAGAATTTTTATGTGGAATTTTTTGTGCCATTTTTCTTCACATTTTTTCCTCTTTCTACGTATCGCATTCCTCAGTAATTTAGTGCTTTCTGTCATCTGTGTAATCCTGTACTAGGATTTAACATGATTCTCATACCTGGCGAGTGCACCCCACCAGGCACAACGAAAAGCTCTGAAGTGCAGGCAGGCAACAGAAGGCACCTCACACACACTCAGCAGTGTGCATGCTTCCAGGTTTAAATCGCAATTATGGTTTGAAACTTGTACCTGTGAAAGCGACGTTGTGGGAGTTTGGAGTATCTGCTCACAAAGGTCAGAGGGAAAGGACACTAGGCATTTCCTAATGGCCACCACTTTCAGCTGCTGCCACTGTTAGCATCAGAAAATCCATCTTTGTTCGGCCTGCCGGAGATAACTTCGTCTGTAACAAAAATTCTAGCAGGGCAAAATCTTTCCTACTTTACATTTTTGCAACTGCAGTGCCATCAGATGCCTCAGTTCCCATCACATTTTTTTTTCCTCCTGTATATCCCTGAAGGGATGTAGACAGTGGAACTACACAGGGGCCATGGAGGCACATCTGGACTGGCAGCTGCAGCTGGGTTAACAGGTTTGTTGCGAACAAGAGCAGAATCCAGCTCAGGCACGCTCTGCGCCAGAGCTGCATGACTAGCAAAAAGGAGATAGCAGCTAAGACACATTCTCGTTGCTAATTCCCATCAGTTTGTCTCGAAATGTATCCATTCCCACCATTTGATGGAAGCATACAGTTTGAATACCGGCTCCTGTGATGGGAATTCAGACACCGGTTTGAATGAAGGACTGTTTTTTGTTTCTCTTTTACCAGAGCAGACAAAATGTTTTTAACCACTCCCAAAGCTTTGGTGCTGCTCCTTCAGTGTGGTGGTGGTCATGTAAAGGGAAGAGGTGATGGCCACATGAGTTTGCATCTATTTTGTATTTGTCTTCCCGCTACAACTCATCCCTTTCAGCTGTGCTGAGCACTAAGAAGCTGTTCTTGGCAAAGACTGTGGGCACAAAAGAAAGCAAAAAACCTAAAAGTGTTTTCCCCGAGAACCATAACTACGACTGCCAGCTGTAAACCTTGCACAGGAAACAAGAGTCAAACCACGGAGGAGGTATGCTAACCAAACTTCTCATCGCTAAAGGGAAGGAAATTTTAAGTAATACAGTGCTGATGAGAAAGTTTTATTAGTGATGGCATTGCCTTGCTTTTCTCCTTTTAAGCTGTTATGCAAACTATTCTGTATTTAGGACTACAATCTATCTCAATTACATGTAAGACAGAAAACTATATAAAGTAATACCAATAATTGGATAATGAAAAACTTACGTTCTTTAGAAATATATGGAGTGGAGTATAACGAACAGGAAAATATAGATCGCTTTCAGGAATTGCCGTGCTCTTTTAGCAAGGAGTAACATGTACTTTGGTGGTGAGAAATGACATATGAAAGAAGATTAGCCCCATCATATGTTATGCTTCACAAACTGTCTCCATGGAAATGCAGAGTTCACTTTCTTCTTTGCTCAAAACCTGTTTTGGGTAGAGATCACTATTGATTTGAAATGTAAATCAAAATTTCCTCATGAATCAGAGGACTTCATTAGTCATGCATGGCATTGTTCTTTTCACTATGACCTCTGTTTGCAAAATGATGTCTCACTCCCATTCTCAGACTGATAGAGTCGGCAATGAAGAAGGAAGGCTGGGCGGCTTTGAAAAAGGTAACTATTCATCTTGAGTGCTTATTTCAATATTTTCTGATGTGAAAGCAAAACCACATCGGAACCAATTTCCTTGCTTTCTGTCAGTCTGCCTCACTTCTTCCGTGGGGTGCAAGTTGTGGGAATTCACTGAACGGAAATGATACTGCTCATCCTGTCCTAAGCGGAGCTCTCTCTTCCATTTCAATGTGCTTGCCATGTGAGAGTGTTGCATGGAGTGGAAGGAACATCATTTAACATATACTGTATGATATTCTGGTCCCTGATGCCAATGGCACATGGTTGAATACTAAAATCAACAGAGAACTCGGTGTGTTACATCATTTTTTTCACAACGCTTCTTCCACGGGGTGAAGTTGATCGATGTCTTTGATTAGCCCAATTTTAGCATAGAGGATGGTGCAGTTTTGTAGTTTCTTCTCTGTCTTGTCTGGAAATAGAAAAAAAAAATGCAAAGTCTGATATTTCTAGTTGGCATTTGTTGACTGTAGCCATTTCCTCAACATATAACGCACTTTAAGATTTATGTAGTGCAAGGTGAATGCATTCAATGGTAGAACTAAATCCATTCTCTCTTCTAAGGAATATGCACACACGTATACGTAGACAAGCAAATACTTTTATTTCCATTCTGAGAAACTTACAAATCTAGCATCAGGATCTAGCAGTCTGATTAATGACATTTTAATTCATTTTAATTATATATGTACTAAATAGACTTCAGTTAAATGTTTTTATTGAAAAGAACTTTTAAAGGTTCAAATACTTCATATTAGCTTAAATTAAAATGGCAATGAGCATTTCCTAGCAGTAAAATAAAAGTTTAAAAACTTCTAATTAAAAGACAGAACAGTAAAAACTCTAAAAAAGTCATCCGCTCAAATGATTTTAATTTTTATACTAGTAAAGAGTCTCAATGGAGACTCAAAGATCTCCATAGCAAAAAAAATCTAAATATAATAACCTTTCTTTTCTTTTTTTCCTCTTTTTTTATCTAATTCATATAAACAAAAATAAAACATAAGGTATTTTGTGAAAAGGGGGTATGCAATCACATTTTATGGCTTACATTTCAATTGGTTTAAAGATAGAGACATCAATGAGACTAGGTTTCTATGAAGTTTTATCATTAACTTTAATGTTCCCATAAAAGTGAATGAGAAGTTACAGTGTTTTGGTCATCACAGTAGTTAAACTAATAAAAATACATACTTTTTCAACCATGCGTACAATAGTAGTCCCAAATGGTTTCAACAGTTGTTGGTGCGTTTTCCCCCAGTTTTCATTTTTTTATTTATTGTCTGAAAATTTCAATTCTAATTACCCTAAATTCACCTGAGCATCAAACAGTAAGTCTCAGAAAGACTTCTTTTTTCAGGGAAGCAAATAAATCAAAGTAAGGACAAAATAATATGTATTCAAATTTATTTTTTCAGAGCCCTGGTAATTTTTAGCTGAAGCAATTCTTTTGGAGAAAAATGTAAACTGGGAGGGATGTACATTCCATTAAACTTTACTGAATTGTTCCATTAAAAGAACAAAGACAAAAGGCAAATTGTGAATATTTTACTCGGAACTTTTGGAATGAATTTTTTTAAAAATGAAAACGTTTTCATTTTTCATTCAAAAATATTTACATTTTGAAATTTCCCTGCTTATTTCAGATTTTTTTATTAAGTAGTGAAATCAAAATCGTGGGTTTTGCCTTTTCTGATTTGTTCTCATTGAACTGTTTCATTTGATCCTCCATTCTTTGCATTCCCCCTCTAAAAGACCTCAAATCAACAACAATGCTGAAAGAAATAAAACTCTTCTAGCTTCAATTTGAAAAACCAAAAGCAAACTAACAAAAAAATCCCACCTTGCAGGTCACTTGAAAGCATTGGAAAATGCTTTTGTTGGAGCTAAACTGAATGAGATGGCGCTGGTTTGCGCCAGGTAGAAATCACCGCAAAGGTATCTAAATGACTTTCTTAGCCAAATGAAACTCCCTGGGAATTCAGGAGGCTGCGGATTAGCACTGACCTTGCATGAGAACAATTCTAAATCGATAGAGAAACAGAAGGCCTGTACCAGTCACTCCCAGTTACCTTCCTGTCGCTCGCTTCCTCTGCAGTGGGTCTGTTCAGCTGCGGCTGGCGCTCCTCCCGCGTCCTCTTTGCTGCCCATTATCTGAGGCGTAAAATCAAGAGACGGGGTATGTCCACACTGCAGCAATAGCAACCATGACTGCTGCATGGTGTTGAGACCCCCACGCTGACTTATGGGAAGCAGTCCCCTTAACCTGGGGTGTCAGCGCATCCGTTCACCCCATTCCTGTGGCTCTGGCTGTGCGCGGGCAAACACTGCGTCTCTCAGCGGTGGCAACAAACCATAATCCTTTCATGCTTAACCTTGATTCTGCCTATTAAAACAGACCTGAAAGCCAATGGAAAAGAGCTTATCACTTGCTCATTTCCCACTAAGCCAGGACCTTTAAATATTCACTGCTAAACAAGTGAATTCTTTGGAAAACAAGGTGCCAGAAGGTGACTGTGGATCTCTTGTGGATCTCTGCTGATAATGAAGCAAACGAAAGAGCTTTCTAAAACAAGTGTAAGCCCTGACTCTAACTAGTCTGACTCTTCTGACTCTAAAGGGAGCTATCAGCTGTTGAACTTGCCCATAGTCCAGCTATTAATGTCAAGGACTGGTCATTCAAATATGTTTTCCAATAAATATCCTGTCCTTTGTAATATGAGTGAGAAACAGAAATTATTATGTTAATATAAATACAAGCACAGCAGAATTATCATTATGAGGTAGGAGGGAAAAAGTCGAAAATTTGGAAACTTGATCATTCACCATACGTTAACGTGGCCTTTTACTGGAGAGAGTAACAGAGAACTTTGTACAACAGCCACCCCTTCCAGAAAAATAAAGATGATACGTTGGAACCAATGTTAATGTTTAATTCCACAAAAGATATTTTTTGCAGATCGCTACTGTTTTTTTCAAGCTATGAGTTTATGGATATTATGTTTATGAATACTATGTATATTAGTGCACAATATTTTCTATGAGAAAAGAAATCATCTCATCTACACAGTATCTACCTATTCTTGGAAAAACTAGACATCGACATAGCAATGCACAGAACTTGATCAGTCAGCTTTTAAGATTTGTCTTCTAACAAATGACCCTGATAAAAAAATGATTTTTTTTCTCATACATGCCAAAGCACATGAAAAATTATGGACTTGCAGCCTGTTAAAAGCATTAAGAAATTTCACTCTAGATATTTCAGTGCTTTGTGGTTTGGTGTTTTACTAATAAGAGACGAAAGAATAAGGACTCCTTGCTAATCTGCTTCTCTGTGTTTCTCTCAAAGTTACGTATCTGTTCAGTCTCAGTGGAAATAATTTCTTAACTTTATTTTAGTTACTAAGCAAAATTTTACAGCTGACCTGCCAAAGGAAATGTAGTCTTACTTCCCCAAGTCCATTTAAAAAGAGCTTCAAGGAAAGAAGTCTCCGACCTCAGCAGTGCAGGGCACCATGGAATTGGCACACAAGAATTTCCAAATCTTGCCTTTGCATTAGCGCTATCCATTTTTAAACTGCTTCACACTTTGTAGAGCAGAATGCAAAATTTTTGCAGTTTTAACAATTACTGGTAAGAATACTGAGCTGAGGAGCTGTGACATCCAATAAAGTAAACCACCAATCAGCGGGAAAGACTGTGTCTTTCAAGCAGCAAACTCCAATTCATACAGGTGGACATCCCTGTGAAAATCTAGGAAAAGGTGTGATCCTGAGCTGTTAAATGAAGGTCACATTTGAAAGTGGGGACTTAAAACCCTGAGCCACTTAGGACTGTGTAGTCAGACCAAAATATCTTCCAGACACCTACCTCTCAATCTGGCTGTCCTGGATCCTGAAAGCTATTCAGGTCCTTAATTCCCATTGAATCAAGCGCCTTTGAAGCTCTGCGCATTCTGGCTCCAGCTAGGTCTGGAGGAAATTGCTGTCACACACCGGTGCTGGCTCATATTGTTCCTTCCATAGGTTTTCATAAATGTCCATCTGTACCACAGAGATAGTACCGCTTCCTGAGCTTTTGTATGGCTGTGAATAGAAATGAAGACCTGAGAGAAACTGGTAGTGTTATAACAGAATTTTTGTCAGTACAGTAAGTGGTATCTAACGCTTTTCCTGAGGATGGGCCACTGCAGGTTCTCTCATTGGCTTCTGTGCAGCTTGAGATGGTATGAAGTACTATTTTCAATCCCTGTTGGAAATTATGTGTGACCTTAAATGAAGAGTCATGGATAAGTACATGGAGAGACTCTCCAAAGCAGGTAGCTGTTGAAGGAGAATTGTAGTTTCTGCCAAATAAAGAAAGAGAGAATAGAGAGACAGCAAGCTGGACAGAATCAGAAGACAGAAGACAATTGAAGATAATTTTCCTACACAAAATTGTGCATCTTGCCCATGGGCTTCTTACAACTAAGCAGAAAAAAGCTGGATAAACACAAAAATTATGTAGAGGTTCTTTTTGTCTACCAAGAATGCCAATGTACATGTTTGTGATGGCCAGCGTTTGTGAAACATTGCCATGGAGTAACTGTCCCTTTCTTTAGTGATTTTCCTTCAAGGCCTGTGAGGTCTATTCCTGCTTTCTTTTACTGCACTGCTGTTTCACTCACACAAATCATTCGCCTCTGATAGAAACAGAGAAAATAAGTGAGATTTGTTCTTTGTGATCATGACAGAAACCTTTAAAGATGAAATGTCTTTGGCTAGTTTGGGATCTAGAGTTTCTGGGCTGGAAAGGGTAAATATGATGGCGATGACTGAGCAATACTTCAGTCTTTACGTGACCACCACTTCCAGCAATTACAGCAAAGAAACGATATGTTCTTTACCCTCTAAGCAAACAGTTATTCAGTATTTGCATGAGATGCCTGAAGTAGCCAGAAATTTCTTTATTTTATTTTATTTTATTTTATTTATTTCTGTTGATGTCTTGGTGGTTTATTCGCTTTATCCCAAGGCATTAGGTGCATATTTTCATCATGTAGACTGGCTCATTTGTCTCTGTAGCTCTTCCATTCAGTGCATGCTCCCGCTGCCTGGCGCATAGCCCTTCAGCTTGCAGAACCAATTAACCTCCCTCTTTTTCTTTAAAAGTGGAAAAAAACCCTCTTCCCTTCTCTGTGCTTACAATAGGGTTAGCCAAAGTACATATTCACAGCTATAAATATATCTCTTGGAAAACTGTAACCATGTGCCATGAATTGGATTTATTTTGTCTTGGGAAATCACACTTAATATAAAACTACAGTTTCTGACCTTTTCTTTGTTTTTCATTGTATTACTTATTAGCATAAACTAACATTTATACTCCCACTAATATCCAAAGAGGTGTTGACATGCTTGTGGATACGTAAGCTTGCCAGATAAATGACAAGCCAGAGGGACATGTCTTACCCATGCAGTCGCTGCAGTGCATTGCAGAAAAACAAAATACCCTGCAGGTCAAGGGGGTGTTGCAGGATGAACACCATCACCTTGACTGGATACAATCGGTCTGCTTGAAAGCACCAGCATCGGCTCGGGAAAAGGTAGTTGCTCTGTCAAGACAGGACTGATAAACATCGTTTGAGCCACCTGGACTTCTTCCAGTCACAATACTTATGGCAAGGGTGGGTGGATATCCTTATAGCAACCCCTTGGCAAAAATTACCCCTTGTTCCCACCTAAACTTTAGGTGAAACATATGGTTTGTTTTGATTTTTATAAAGGGAAAAGCTTGATTAAACAGTTTCTGTTTCACCAGAGTGTTTGTCAGCTGTAGGCTGGAATCTCTATTAATAAACTTTTATTTATTGTATGATATATAATAAAATATAATTTAGTAATCTTTTTAGTTTTCTTATTATTTTATTAATTTATTTTTAATTTTTATTAATTTATGAGCTACCTTGAAAGAGGGTGTGATATGTATGGGCTAGCCTGCTACAAACATTGTCAAGGTTTCTGCTGACTATTAGGGCTCTTCTTCAATTCACTGAGCTCCTTTTACTGCTAGCCTAAAAAGGACTGAAGCTTTATAAGCAGAAGTAGCACCTGAAGCACAGCTGTACTGGAAAAAAATGAATTGTGAGTAAGAGTTGGAGTGGAAGTAAGACTCTGGTGTTTGGCCTCTGTACTTGAAATGCCTATGATCTTTTCTAGGAAGGAAAATGCAAAAATGAGATTAAATAGGAAAATGTGACTAGTTGTGACACATTCAGTCCCTGGTAAGAGCATGTTTGTCACTCAATAACGTGAAATTTGTGACCTGACAACAGTAATGTTCACTTTGTTCTCTCTGTATCAGTCTTGTAGCCACAGATGTTTGGAGCATCTCCATGAACTTCCCCATTCTAAAAGTCACCAGACAATACTTCACAAATCCATTAAGCCTGTTTATAGAAAATCCTTGCTATCCATTTGATATCACATCATTGCAACAGTTTCACACAAACTTGGTTTGACCAGTGTGTCTGGCTTTGGGAGCATTGCCTTTTGGATCAGTGAAGGACAAGAGGAATTTTGACAGCATATGTTGTCCATGAGTGCTCTATGAAAACCCTCATCAGTCCCACTACATTTTGCTGAGTATGACAATATGCTAACGGAGACTCACTCCCTCTGATACAAGGTAAGAGTCCTCGTAGCTGGCAGTTTCCTCAGTGACTGGCTTTTCTAGGACTTTGCTGAGGAGCACAGGCTGAAGTGTTGCAATTTCCAAGGCTTCTTACAAAGCTGTAAGAATACATATTCCAGTTAGAGGCACGGCTATGCTAACCCGTGTGGTATCATAGGACTGCAGCTTCTGCTTCTCTGCAAGGGACTTCTACCCTTGCAGATTTAGCTGCCTGTACTGCTGGAGGCAGAAACGAAGGAGGTGCAGCCCCCGGGGCTCTGCGCAGCTGTGTTGTGTTTGCATCTTGGTCTGCACCAACAAAAGCAAGCTGAGAGGAATTGTCAGACCCTTGTTCCTAGGTCTTCCCTTTACTCAGCCTGCCTGTTCTTTCTCTGACCATGAGAAATGCTTTATTGAAAGCTTTCTCCTCCCTGGAATCTGCTCCTTCCCAGAGAGCTCATTTCATTTCCAGAGGTCTCCTACAACACGCAGGCTGGCAAGGTCCAAACATACATCTACAGTAGCCAACAGAGCTTTAAGGTAGGTGAGTAAGCTTGTCTGCAGTAATTGTACCCTCCCTGTGTTTTGGGACCTGTTGTCAATTTAATGTGGATGTAAGGGAATCAAGTATACCGCATTTGCTCATTGGGCAGAGGGGATAGTTCTGCAGAGGGTCATCTTCACCCAGCTGAGTTGTATGCACTCTGCGTGTGAGGATGGCACAGGCAGAACTGAAATATCCCTGGTGTGCTTTGTGCTGCCTAAAGAAATTTAGCAAAATCCCCCTTTCCAGACCCCAAATGCTTGACATGTAAGAACTGTGATTAGCTGCATGGCAGCAAAGGTGTTAGACTGTTCTTGTTACTCTAAGACCTGCTTTTAAGGCTATTTCCTCTCTTTGTGAATCCGATAGACCTTTTGGAGCAATTTTAAAGCAGCTAATTGTGTGATGGAGGGGGTTTGCTACAGACCCATGCAAAAACCGGTCGTTACCCTCTCACAGTGAGGGAAAAGGGTGGAAGAGGAGAGAAACTATTAAATAGCTTCAGGGTTAAAAATGGAATTGGTTGCTTTTGATCTGGCATAAAGCCAAATGTAGGTAACAGATTTTCTGGGAAGAGAAGTGGGGAAATCAGGGAGCTCTGATTATTTGTAGTGCCCACTGAGTCAGAAGCAACCGTAACACAGGAATCAAGCCCTGCTGCGCAGGTGTGAAATCAAGAAGTCATACACATCCAAAAATACATTGAGTGCATCAGATGCTGCTGTGATTGACCTTATTTTGTGTACATCAGGTTTGTAACCTTGTACAGTACGTAATGTGTAACAGGCAGTGCATAGACCTGATATCCAGTGTGCAGTCCATTTGTTCTTTCCCTCAACAGATTGATTCAATAATTTGCCAGCACCTGTGATCCAAAAGTGGCTGATCTTTCTGTCCAAGTCCCAAAGACTTGTGCCCACTCCTGATTCCATGAGTTACTTGCAATGTTGTTTCACATCAGAAGCTTCCCTATTCCCAGATAAGGAAGGAAGTGGCAATTAATTCTGCGATGAAGTCAAACAAATTAAAAAGAAGATGCAGGGGAAATATGTTTCCTTTTTTATCTTAGCAAATTTTTAAATAAAAATGTTGATCCTTTCCAACCAACTTTGTCTAATCAAAAAGGAAAAAACCTTTTTTCCTATAGGAAATAGCTATTTAAAAATATGGCTATTTCCCTGTCATCTACTATTTTTTAAAGATTGTTAACAACTTTTGCAATTCAAGAGACAGTGTGAGTAGCAATGTAGAGAAATTTCCATCGCTGATCAGTGGGTTGGTTCTGAGAGACAGCTGATCACAGCCAGGCTTTCCATCAGTCCACCTTTGAGTAATGCATCCTGCAGGTGTGTCCTGTGGGATCAGGCAATTCTGTCGATTGAGTGGAGCCCAGCCCCACTGCTGCCTTCTTCAAAACTCCCACTATCTTTGTGTCAGGGTTTAACCCCAGCCCGCAACTAAGCACCACGCAGCTGCTCGCCCACTCCCCCCAGTGGGATGGAGGAGAAAATTGGAAGAGTAAAAGTGAGAAAACTTGTAGGCTGAGATAAAGACAGTTTAATAGGTAAAGCAAAAGTCACGTGCACAAGCAAAGCAAAACAAGGAATTCATTCACCACTTCCCATCAGCAGGAAGGTGTTCAGGCATCTCTAGGAAAGCAGGGCTCCATCATGTGTAATGGTTACTTGGGAAGACACACACTGTAACTCTGAATGTTCCCCCCTTCCTCCTTCTTCCCCCAGCTTTATATACTGAGCATGACATCATATGGTATGGAATATCCCTTTGGTCAGCTGTCTCAGCTGTGTACCCTCCCAATGTCATGTGCACCCCCAGCCTGCTCGCTGGTGGGGTGGTGTGAGAAGGAGAAAAGGCCTTGACTCTGTGTAAGCACTGCTCAGCAATAGTGAAAATGTCTTTGTTTTCAACAGAAATCCAAAACATAGCCCTATGACGGCTCCTGTGAAGAAAATTAACTCTATCCCAGCCAAAACCAGCACACTTTGATAGGACCTGAATTTCCCACTTGGCGTAACGCCTGGTAACCATTGCCTCTGTGAAGCAGATTAACTTGCCTTTATATAGGCTGTTAAAAATGACCATGATTTCTGCCACCTATCCTGGGGAAACAGACATAAAACACTGCGAATCAAAATCAATTGTCAAGATGTTCAGAAAGAGCAGGAGCATTCCTGTGAGAAGTGCAGGAATAGCAGCAGCAGAATCACCGCCCCCATGTTGTGTCTTCTAACCTGAATCTCTTCCACTAATTGTCCTGCATCTCGCATAGGAAGAATTTGTCAGCAAAGGCTCTATCTTACAATGAAAATTTAGTTTTTTATCATCGCTTTTCCTACAGCGTGCTTAGCTACTGCTTGCTCACTGAGTAAAACCTCCTATGACAGAAACAAAAAATAGTTAGGTTTTGCACTTTCTATTGATATTGCATGTGACGGGTGCCCTAGTAATTAAGAGGTATGTGTGAATACTCTCTTCTTTTAAGAGTAGAAGAAAAGCCATTCCAAGTTGCTGGTTTGTGTCTACCTACAGCACAGTTTCTGTCTGGTCCCACTGCTACTTCCACCGCTGTCTGCATACTGCACACCTTTCTTCCTCTAACCTTATCAAGCTCTACTTCTGCCATTGAAGCAGAAATACATTGAAGTGCTTCTTCATAACCACCAAATGCTTCAGTCGCTTTTCCTTCCACCTTCCTCAGTTCCTCGCACTGGCAACGCTCCTCCTACATGTTCTTTGATGGATCATACACCACGGTGTACACACTAGAGCGTGGCAAGGCTGTATCTTCTTTGCAGCTTGTGTTGTAGGCACTTATACTTCCAAGGAGCAGGTGCAGAGTTCTGCCTCTCTTTCAGGTGCTTTTCTCTAATTGCTTAGTGTAGGTATAAATGGCTATGCTGAGCTTAAAGCAGAGGTGGGCTCTGTGGATGTAATTGTTAATACCTATTCTTACTTTGGAATCAAAAATGTAGAAATCTTGTGCAAGAATCAGATCTTGAGGAGGGGGGAAAAAAGGGAAAAAGCCTTTCTAGGCTTGCCTCTGCCTGCCTCTCCGTACAATTTGCAGGATAGGCATTGCCCTCTTTGAACAGATTCTGCTTCAATTCACAAAAAATGTTGGTTAGTAATTTATTTTACCGTCCATAACTTCACCGCTTCTGTTAGCTGAGCACATGTCATAGTAGTGCATCACCTGCTTGTGAAAGCTGAGCCTCACAAGGTGGAATAACACCTCCTAGGTCAGAAGAGTGAGGGACCGTGGAGAGCCCTGCACTTCAGCATGGTGCCTGAAAGAGGTGGGAAGACACGGTCCCTGGGTTTGTCCCCTGGGAAGGGGGAAAAAAGCAATAAATTCTCTTCATTTCTACATCTGTGGGAGCAGACAATAGGAGGGGGAATCAAATGCAGATAAGGGGCAAGGGATGAACTACAGGGCTGCACTGCACATTTTTGGTTTTTTTAAGAATTTAGAAGTGGGAAGTATAAATAGATTAAGACTTCAAACCAGGTAAGCCATGGAAGGAGAGGCACTGCTGTATACTCTGTAAAGTGTAACAAGGCAAGCTTCACAGTGTGATTCAGACTGTTGCTAAAGAAATGTGGTACCACAGAAATTAAGACAAATTGGAAGCTTACTACAAGCCCATTCCCACAACATCGTCGCACTTCTGCTTAACGTTGGATTTAAATGTCTAGCAGTCTCCTTTCATCGCAGCAGCTCACAGCAGGCAAGGTTTCATCTTGCAAATGCCGTCACCACAACTGGCAGCCTTGCTGACCGCCTTAGCAGAGAGGCCAAGGACTCGTCGATGTTGTGTTAATTTAAATGGAATAAATTGGCTTGAAGAGTCAAAGGCATTAGCACGACCCTGTCACTGTACACTTAAACAAGGCTCGGGGTTTTGAGCACCGACTTCAGCTGATTCCCATGGCAAAAAGCACCATTAAAAATCTTTTAACTTTCATTAAAGATTCAGAAAAATGAAGAAAAACATTGAAGTCACTGAAATGTGGAGTATTAACTCTTACACTTAGTCCTGTTTTAACCTTTTAGTTAGAGCTTGCTTTATTTAGAGGAACAGAGAGCAAGCAGTCTTAAGTAGAGTGAAACTGTGGTTTTGGGGAAAAAACCCAAGTTTGTTGAGACGGTCTGCTGCCATTAAAGTCCAATCTCAGCTTCCTGAAAACAAACACTCGCAGTCACACAACAAATGGAGTTTCTACCACTAATGGTGACTCGCCCTTGCACTTCTCCAGTCCCCTCATGGGTGAGGACAGGGACAATCTGAAGCCCACCACAACCCAGTAAGCTTGCAACTCTCTTCTGTGCTATTTAGTACATGGCTGTTAATCTTCACTGGTTACAGAGCCTCAATGGTACTGCAAGGGACTCACTTATGAGGTAGTCAAAACTGAAGGCAATGGGGAAACAGACAGAAACTGAGATTAAAAAGAGAAGACACCCAGTGGGAACGCCAGTTCCAGAGGGTCTAGCAATGCTCCATTCCACAGCATATCCTGCTCAGGAGGCTTTCACAGTTGGGACAGCTGAAGTCCAGCAGGGGCTCAGAGTACTAGTGGTGTAGGTCTAATGGCAGAAATAGCGTCCTTCAGGGTGATACTTCTTCCTGGCAGAGCTGCTCATCGGAAGAACTGTTGACTCAACAGCTCAGCCCAAGTAGTACTTTATTCACAGAGAAACCACTTTTCCTTCTGTTTGCCTGTATTCCTTGGGTAGGATCTAATGCCATACTTGAGTTCTATCAGTGCTTTTGGCTGGACCGGTTCTGTGTCTCTCTAAGTAGTTTACATGTACGTACAAGCCAGTCTGATCTGGACTTTGTTCACCTTAAATAGCTTAATGCACCAGAATGGAAGCATTAATGGAAGAAGTGAAGATACAGGCTGGGCAATTGTGTGCCTTATGGATCTGGCTGAGGCAAAGTCACAGAGCAGCATGGAACAAGCATGTCATACTATTTTGCAGATTAACAGAATTTAATTCACCACACCATCTATTATGATGATGCCTCAAGCAACCAAGCCTGAGCCCTGGCTGTGGTAGCTGTCATACAGGAGCAGATGACAGGTCTAGCTTGCAGATATTTGATAACACAGTGATAATAATTTAAAGGTTTCAATGGCAAGCATGCTTCCCTTTACATTTGGTTACTTAAAAAAAACCCCAAAAACCCTAAGTCCTGCAGCATGGTGGCCATGTATCCTCTGAAGAACCAACAACAAAGGCTCAGCTGCGACATGATTTAGATGCTTTAGTTCAGTTATCTAACAGTAAATAGGAGTATTTAAAAGAAAGGAAATATAGCTGCCCATGGGTGGCTTCCAAAATCACTTGGTGGCATGTTCCCTTCCAGTGTACCAGGCAACCCTTGCATGCTGCCAGCCACAGACAGATATCGATATGGTAGGGAAATAAGGGAATCTGTAGAGCTGCTTGAACAGAGAGATCATGCTCTGGAACCAAGAAAGCACACAAGGTGAGGAAGAGCAATAGAAAATAAAAACCTTCTTGCACCTGTAAGGGCAGATATTAAACATTGTCTGTACACCTTTCTTTGTAACCACACAGCTTGCCCGACCCACCTCCAGTTATTGTGCCATTCTCTGCTGCTACAGGGACTCAAGAGTAGCAAAGGGGGGAAAAGACAAAGCTTCTCCAGATCTGCAAGGGTTAATGCCTTTAAAACTCAAGGAGCCTTTTCCTTCTATGCTGGGTTCACAGGGACAGGACATATTTTAAATGTAAAGTTAATTCCACATTACCAAATAAATTAAAGAAGTTTACTTGAACTTAGAAAGGAGGAAATATAACCTGACTCTATCTCCACATGCAATCGGCACTCTTTCCCACGCAAAGGCAGCAGGAGCTCTCCCGAGTGCATTAATAAGCGTTTCCCTGCAAGGCATTGTTCTGGAAGCGGGGGGAGAAGAAGGCTGTTCTCTAACTGGAATGGTAGAAATGCAGCAATGCAAACAAATACTGATAAGTAAACAACGTATGTACTTGAGTTTTGCAGTGGATTTAAATTATAAAATTGCAAAGACAACAGTCTGCACGCTTTCTGGGCCTTCGCGTGCCACCTGGTAGATCTCAGGAGAGGGCAGTGAAGCATCTCCTGGAGTTCTGGGGCAGGGCCAGACTTCAAGATGCTGAAGCTAGTTCTCTAGATCTGGCCATCCTTGTGTCCTTACAGAGATGGCACGAGGACGGAAGAGCAGAGCCAGGGTTCGGCTACCAAGCAGAGCGTTCAGAGGAGCCCAAGTGCCTCAGACACAGGGGCAGCATTTGCTGACTGCGTTCGCTCCCTGAATCCAACCTGCCGTTGTTCCGTGGCAGGATCAGAGCGGGCACTGCACAGCTGTAACAGAAAAATGAGACCTCATTACTTGGAGACCCTGATAACCCAAATGCGCTGTTACACTAGCCAGAAATCAGTGCCGCTCTGTTCATTATACAGGAACATTCTGCCCATGTAGAATTTCCTTTATAGGTAGAACTTGATACCTTTTTATTATTATTATTATTATTCATTCTCTGCTGCTGTGTAATACTAGACTGAGCTGTTGGGAGCTACTTTATTGCCCCTTAGTTGTTACTTTTCAGTAGTGGATGAGCTGACTCCTGTTTCAGAAAACGGCTTTCCTCTCCCCAAACTGTTTAGTGTAAACAAGAAATTGTTTGCAAGTATATGATGTTTAATTGAGGTAAAGTACTGTCTAATTGCACAGATCATGCACAAGAAATAAAAGTAGCAAAATTGCAGGATGGAATTTTTAAGGGTTGGTGGTTGTTTTTTTTTAACTTTTGCTGTGAACAAAACATATTTCTACACTGATGAGTTTTTAATTAGACACAGCTCCCATTAGCTAAGATTAGGAGCTGGATTACATCTCCTGCATTTTTGAAACGCTATATGATGATGAAAAGGATAAGTGAAAAGGAAGAATTAACACAAAAAGTTTCATTGCATCTAGGGATATGCTAAACAACATCTGAGCAAAGATAACTGCCTTCCCTCCACCCCTGCTGATGCGTCTGGGTTTATCAGCAGGAAATGAGAGTGTTTATGTATTGGGAGATATTTGTTTTAAATATTTATAGGGTGCAAACTCCTTAGGCATTTACAGGAGGCTTTGTGAATTTGTCATTAAGGTTCTTTACACAGTCGCATTTTGGTGAATCTTTTCGGCATAATGCAAAAAAATTCCATGCCCAGTCTCTGCATTAACCTTACTGCACTGTCTGGATAAAGAGGAGCAGGAGAGGTAGTGATGCAGTTACAGAGAAATGGGCAGTACCTGGAACACAGGAAAATCTCTATGTGAAGCAGAGAGTGGAATTACAACATTGGCATTCCTAACATTTCGTTCTTCCCTTTACCTCACCCGTGCTTGCACAAACAAGTATGCACAAATATGATCCAGTGTTTGCTCTGACCCTGACTGTAGCAAAGAGGAGCTTCTGAGTAGCTAGTGATTCTAAGACTGATGATAAGGCACTGAGAAGAATCTATCTCCTGTGAATAATCATTAAAATATAGGTGTTTCCTTGCCTTGTTTCTCTCCATCTTTTGCCCTCAGATATGTTTCCTTTATTTAGCCTAATAAAGCTGCACAGGGCAAGGAGTTATAAATGCTTAAAGATAAGCATAAGTCAGAACTTTAGGATGTGTAGGTATTCTGGATCACATTCTTTAGGTCAAAGGCAGCCCATTTCTTGGTGCTTTAGTTAGATTTTTGGGGGAGGTATGGATGGGAGGCCATGGGATTTTCTTTCCTCTCAATCTGTGCAACTGTATGCGATGAAGCACAACCCATGAATTTTCTTTTCCTATTTGTGTCTAAGGAGAAACAAGAGGAAAAGGGAGAGTGTATTCTTTGTTGCCATAGGTCATAGTGAGGTACGTGCTCCCAGATCCTCTGCCAGCTCTTCAACTGTAAAGCAACAGATGAGCCAAAATGATTTCCCTCTTTGTGGAACATCATTCTGCAGAAATACATGCTGGGGAGCACTTTAACAAGAGACAAATACTCTCTCCCACTTGGCATTTCAACATCAGTGGTATCTGGGATTCAGAGCTCTAAAATATTCACAGATCTCCTTGTACAACACCTTTGCCATAGGCATGCTAACTAAAGATGCAAAATCTGGCTGGACACGTTATGCTTTGTGCCCACGGCTGACGAACAGAACGGGTATTTCTGCTGCCAGCTCTCCAATCCCATCTGTTAGGATGCTGCTTATGTGGGTTAGATGTTGGTCAGACCATTGCCCCTAATCCAGAAATTCTGTCTACAAAAATGTTGATAGGTCAGTTTGATTCCAGACTTGCAGTTATTAGTCACAGAAAGCAGCAAGATGTATAAGTAGGGATGACTTATGACTGACACAGAATGTTAGACTTCATTAATTAGAAGCTGTATTAATTAGAAAACTTTTTTTAAAAGTCATGAGGTTTTGTATGCACATGTTATTTTTAACTTCAGTTGTTAACTGGAAAAAAATTTAAGCGAGAAGATTATAATTAGCTACATTTCTGTCCTGCATGCCTTCATACACTCTTCCACACCTGTTGACATTTAAGTTCCAAAAAACCTTTTCTAAACAAGACAATAGCCAAATAGCAGGTGATGGGAATGCATGCCGATCATAAGGCGTGTAGATGCCAAAAAGACAGATTGTATGCAGCAGGCACCCTGAAAAAAATATTTGGAAAGTCACTTGGTCTCTCTAAGTTTGTCACAGAGAAGAGCTGCTTACAGGCAGCCCCACTGCATCCACTGACACCTGCAGATAAACTATAAAAGGATCTTATCAGGTGAGACATAATTTGGAGCCTGCCAGTCAAAAAAGAATAATCCTAACTGGCCAACCTCAGGGTGCCTTATGCCCTTGTAAAAAGACCAAGGACATCGTAAAATATGACTTCCTTATTAAGCTTATTGCAATACCATCTACAGGTCCCTCCTGAGACCAGGACTTTGTTGTATTATAGTCTACCAATGCAGCCTCCAAAATCAGAAAGGAGGGGCTCTACATGAATGAGGTTGACAGTGCCTGGCCACAAAAGGCTGGCCTGAGCTGGGTAACTCGTACATAACCTCAAACTCCAGCAGAGAGCAGGGAGTTAAACATGATACCGAGCACGAGGCTGGCTGCTTGGTTCATTGCATCCTGCCTCCTCTTGGTTTGCACGGCAGCTTTTCCTTGTACTGTATGTACTCAGAAGTAAAAGCTTCTCTTCGTGCTCTGGGATCTGAACGGGGGTGACCGTACAAATGTCAGTGCTGGCTACAGATCATCTGCCATACAAGCAGAAGACAGCAGAAGGCATGTGTTAGGCAAGGGAGAGGGATGCTTTAATAGCTCTGAAAAGAGTTCAGTAATTGTTAATTTTGAGATCTGACTCATTCTGTTTACCTTTAGCTATAACAGTACAAAGAGGAAGTGAGATTTATCATAATTACATTTTCACCCCAAGGAGAGAGACCTGGAGGTAATTCTGAACTTCAGTGCTATCTGCTGGGTTCACAGGAGGTTTGGGATTAATAAGAAAGATCAGGTTTGCACCTCTTGCCACCAGGCTTTGCTGCTACAATGTCAATTGGAGCAAAGTTCCCTCATACAAAGATTGCTGGGAGTCACCGTGAAGCTCTCTAATGATGGCAGGGTTACAGGTGCCTTTTGTTTGAGAGAGTAACTGTGCTCCTTTCTGTGACCAGATAGTAAAAACAACTGGGCGAAATAGGTAACTCTCATCTGTGAGAAACCCCTGGACTTCTGCTGAGAAATTGTTCCAAAACAAGCCTGAAGCACTATTAAAAAGACGGGAAAATATTTGAAGGCCTAAGCCACTGTTTATTGTTTTTATTTTCTCTCCCCATCTCGCAGTCTTTTTCTTCTCTGACCAAATATCCTTCACCACACAATGTATCTTATCTTAGCTCATGGATGTAAACAGTTTTCTTCTTGAAGAGAAACCTCTTAAGTACAAACAGCACAGAGCACGGCAGGAAATACAGCAACTGGTGGTCTCAGCACCATCAGGGAAAAAAAGTAGGGTTTGTCATTTCTGACCTATAGGGCAATTATAAAATTACTTCCAGACGTCAGCTGAGATCATCCTCTTCAGCCTATTGTAACTTTGATTCACTTAGGTTGTAAAATAAATAAATAAATAGAAATAAGCAAACAAGCAGCAACAGAGTGCACAACCCCATAATCTGTTGCTTCATTAATGCAAGATGTAAATGCTTCTCTTAATCTTCCTGAGCCTAGGAGTACAGGGTGGTGTATCATGATGACAAAGCAGGGTTACTGAAGGGACAGTCTATACACCCTTTTAAACTCAAACACATTCAGTGCTATTGAACAAAAAAGCTTTAATTTATTTCACATGCAAAGCTCTGAACACATCGCTTGGTTAATCATGTTGATGTGGGCAGTGCAATTACTCAGAGCTGGAACTTCTTTCACTGATGGCTCAACTGCAGGTCACATTAGAAGCCAGGGGCAGAGGTTGATTCCAAAATGGCGTGTGGCATGAGACTTATGTTGATAGCTGGGCTGGTCCCAGAACTGGGAGAGTCAAAGTGCCCTGGCTTCCCACTGAAGCTGTCGGGACCGAAAGCAGCAAGGGGGTGCTGGCTCTCCTCCAGGCCACTGACTCGAGGTCCTTCTTGATGCCACTTGTTAGTGCACAGAGCGGGCACTTGGCCACATCTGCAGTGCAGCGTTCCTGACAGATACAGGTGCTTCCCAGGTAGGTCCTGACAGAAAGGAGTCGGCTCAGCCCCTTTGGACATCAGGCATTTTAGCTGGATAGTTGGCAAGGTCATTACAAGTATGGATAACGGGTGAAACTATGTTGAACATTTTGCCTCCAGATACACACGTAAATTGCGCTAGGCTTAATGCAGCTTCATAAGCAGGCAGCAGAGCAGGATATTTATAATGCCTGTCGCTGTGATATATAAGCACTTACCTAACTTACTTTAAGTGCTGAGCAAGTCAGCTGCAGGCCCTCCAAGGAAGCAAGATTAGCAGGCGGCGTGTCACTGCACCCTCCATGGGAAGCACTTGCTACTGGGAATTCTTACTACCACAGGAAGGGGATGGTTGATTTCTGTGTAAAGGTCATATCCAGATCTGGCAGCAGGATATGTATCCAGGGCAGAATACATCTGGCTATAAATTTTAAATATTTCAAAGCTTGATTGTATTTTTATTTATCTCATGCAGCAATTCAGCTCTTGCAGTGCTTTGCTCGTCCAAAAGAAAAAAACATAATTATACAATGCTGAATACACATTGTGCACACAGGACCTGTTGCATCCCGTAGAAAATAATTTTATCAGAAGAGATTTTTGTCCTGTGTCTTTCCCCCAGGCAAATTCCATCTACTTCCCAATTGAGTATGTCAATCATTATAACAATCATTTCTAGATCATTTGAGACACTGCTACATCCATGCCATGGGAAAAGGATGAAAATCTTAGAGTATATTTTCACAGTTGCTAGAGAACTTTTCCCTAGTCTGCATTCTTGGCCTATGAAGGAATACATATGGGATAGTCCCTGAATTTGAGTTCAGCCCTGCTAATCTTAGTGTTGTTCTGCATGGATACAGGGCCTAATTGAGATGTACTAACAAACCTGCTCTCTCCTCACAAGCAGCACAACTACAGTGCAAACCTCTGTAGCTCATCTTTACACAATACAATCAGCCATAAGAAGTCTGAGCTGCAAGGCAGTATAGCAAGACATTCATTTTTACTTAAAAAATTCAACTTCAGTTCAATATGCCATTGAATTTCAAACAAACAATTTTACTGTCCTTGTGTTTAGAGGGAGTTTAGCATCACTGAGTGCTTACGCAGAGTCAGTGCTCTTCTGAAGTTGCTCCAATGTTTTGAGACGCCCTAACTCACATTCTTAAGTTAGATATTTGTGTGGCCACCTTTTGTAACAGACGTCTCTCATTAACTGTATGAGTGAGAGATCAAGTCCTTTACTTCAAACTATTTAATTTTAAGGGTTAATTTCATATATATGTCAGTGTCTTTAAATTCATTTGAGGAATAGGAGCTCAGATGATTATTACTAGCAACATGTTAATCTTTGAGGCACAGAGGTGTGATCTTTAAATGCAGTCAGTGTCTTGGAACTCCTTTGATAAGTTCTGAAAACAAAGGTAACTCCTCCACATACTTCCCAAAGATGCAGCTTGGCTGCATCTTGGTTAAACGGGTAGGCTTACGCCGATGTGATTTGCAGAGGTGCAGCAGTGACATAGTAATTTGAATTAGTAAGAATTACTCAATACTGTAATATCATTTCTAGGTGTTACGTGTTCAAAAGCTGCATTTCCAGGAATGGTTTGAATGGTTTGATGCTACCAGCAAGTTGAAAGGCAGCTTAAATACCAATTCACTTCTACCATGTCTGCAACTCGGTATCCATCACATTAGCGTATGCAGACCTCATTCTACAGCTTTGGTGCAGCTAGTTGAATGAAATTTTAATTAGGTCAGAAATAGGAACTGTAGTGTTTTGGAAGTGAAAGCATATCTTTTTAATGTTATAAGTTCAATACATGCAAATTTACTTACACCACTTTGGGGAAGCAGAATTTAAGTAAGTGCCAAGATGAAGGTCTCTGTTGAAGGACTAGGCTCAAACTTTCATTTGTTTTTGAAGCTGTTCAAGGTGGGATAGAGAAGAAGCCATGAGTATTAATAGGGGCTCTACAATTTGACATATGCAAAAAAGAGGGCGATTTCTTCCCTTTTTTGCCATAAGTTTTATTGCTGTACGGAAGTACAAGAAAGAAGGTATCCAAACACCTTCAGGATAAATTGTCTCCTTTTCCTGTTCCTTTTCCTTCATAATACATTAAGTTGCCTCCACGAAGTCATAAAGTACATGTTTTTGTGAGAGCCTGGGGCTCTATTATAACACTTGCACATAAATGGTAATCAAGCAGTTTTAAAGGGCTATTTAAAAATGTGTACAAAATGGGATTAATGAAACTAACTGGATTTGTATTTAGCCCAGTTTTGTTGTCAAGTTTTCAGATTTATGAATTTGAATAGGAAGAGAAAGGCCTTGTTTTATGCCTTACTACTGGCAGGTAGCACTTCACACATTATGCAATAGTAAAAAAAAAAACCCCTATTTTTGTTATGGAATAGTGGATTATATTTCTTTATTTCTAAAATATTTTTATTGTTACTATTTCCATTTAATTGCTTCCAGAATAAGCATCACTTAGGTTTTTCCTCTTTCTCCAGTCTTTCTTAATCCTTTTCTCTCTTTCTTCTGCTTCTAGGCTTTGACTTCAGATTCTTCTTATAGAGCGAGCAAAGCTGAGCAGGTTTGGCATTCTATTTCGAGTACCATTAAAATGTGTATAAATGTAGTACTCAACAAAATGTGACAGTAATGGCAGTCCAAACTCACAAGTGTTGCTGTTTTTACACTGCAGTCTCAGCTTCCTTGCAATTAAAAAGCACAATAGATAATGTTGGGTGACATACTCTAAATATTTCCATGTGTTTGTGTTTCTTATAATTCTCACGATTCCCCTCCCTTGTAACAGTTAGGTTAGGGATTATTACAGTTATTAGTGTACCTTCTGAAAGTATTATGCCAAAATGTATCTCAAATTCAAATGTGTTTAAGGTAGGCTGTAATCTCAAAAGATATTTAGATGCTGAACTTTGAGGGTCTTGGCTCTAGGCACATTGCAGGGTGTACACACATGAATAGTAATAGCACTAGTCACATTTCTGAAGTTACTGCATGGCGGGATATATGTAGGATCAGGAGCTAGTGCTACTGAAATTAATGAAAGTGTACATTAGGACGGTGGTCATAAATTGAGATAAGCAAATGCAGCATCATATACTTGCCTTATTTGGAATACAGCTTGCAGGTCTCCTGAAGTTTTCAATAATAATGGTTAAAAAAAGAAAATTTACCTTTAATGCTTAGAATTCCTGAATCCTTGCTTCTTTTGGCTCTCCAGATGACATGACCAGCAGTAATGAGTCTGAGATGGCAGCTGGAGACTTTCTACCACTCTGTAATTTTTATTGGATAATTATTAGAGATAGAAAACTGACACCCTGGAGTTTCTCCTCATTTACCTCCTCAGAGCAGGTAAAGAATACGCAAGAGAGCTGCAAACTTTCCACCTTCTCAGCCCTAATTAACCAGAAATTGAACCAGATACTAACTAAAGCCTAAGGAGGCTGCCCTGGCCTCAGCATCAGCCTTAATGTCTGCTCTCACAATAATTCATCTTGCAAAAGAAATCTCAAGTGTGTATTTTATGTACTTACAAGCCAGTCCGTTTGCTGTTGCAGAAGTGATTAACTTGACCATTGTCTACTACTTGCCTGCTTCTGCAGCTAAGAATCTGCACAACAAATCTGCACATCATTGTTTATTTAGAGTAGCATCCAGTGTTGCTAATTAGAATTAGATTTTAATTGTCGTTTCTAGCAGCATGCTTGAGACACAGGCTAATTTACCCCCTCCTTCAGGCAGTGAGATCAAATTCCAGCCTTTATTTCTACGATTTCTAAGGGATAAATGAGTTCCATTTAATGCCTAGTTAAGACGCACCGAGACCAAGCATGACCTGAAGAGTCCAGAAGCACAAAACCTTGTGGCTTTAGACTAAAAACGTTCATCCTTAAGTTCCCAAACTCTTGACATTGTTAAGACATTGACATTGTTAATCCTTTTTGCATCATGCCTCCTGGCACTTTATGGCTAATGATGAGCACTTCCATCCCTTGTCTTTCTCTGGAGGGAGCTCACGAAGTTTTGGTAGGACCCGCAGCAAATATTTCTGTGTGGGCTCTTCTCTAACGGAAATAGGACAGCTGATAAGAGAATCTGGAGCACAGGTCATTTTTTCCTCTCTCCTTCCAGTTGTGGGCAGCAACATTGGAAGAAGCAGAGGAGCCCAGCTTATTAATGCATGCCTCCATGGCTGGTTTCACTGCCACAATTTTGGGTTTTCTGGCAATGGGACGGTCTATATGGCACCAGGCTTGCTGGCGTCAGATGGGATTCACCTTTCTCAAAGGGTCTTTGCTCATGAGCTAGCGGGGCTCATTGTCAGAGCTTTAAACCAGACTTGAGGGGGGCGGGGGACAATATCAGGCTTGCCTGTGACAACCTGTGGAGCAACACGCCAAGGTTAGAGGGACGGTGTGCTAGCAAGAGCCCTCAGCCTGTTGCTCTGGGATGTGCTGGCTACACTGGAGCACACTTGAAGTCTTACAGAGATGAACGAGAGGCTCCTCAGAGCCAAGCGGGAAACACCAGTGAACACTTCAAAGGAACTAAGGGGTGTTCCTCTAAGAAGGTGACACAGCTGACAGCCCAGCTGAAGTGCCTCTATGCCAGTGCACACAGCATGGGCAACAAACAGGAGGAGCTGGAAGCCATCGTGCTGCTAGAAAGATACGACCTCGTTGCCGTTACTGAAACTTGGTGGGTTTATGGCTGGAGTGTGGCTATTGATGGCTACGGGCTGTTCAGAAGGGACAGGCGAGGAAGGAGCGGTGGAGACGTTGCCATCTGCATCAAGAACAGGCTACCAGCAGTCCTCTAAGCCAGTGTTTCTCAGTCTGCTGCAACTCCCAAGGAGTCTGTGAAAAGGCTGGGAGGGAGCTGTGAGGAGTCAGGGAAAAGGCATCATCAGGCAACGCATTTGCTTCACACTGGGAGGGTGAGACGTGGTTGTGGTTACTGACTGTGAGTACTTGCATTGGCCAAGGAGCTCCCAGCTGCCTGTCTTCCTGGAGGCAGCCGAGTTAGGGCAGGAGAGTGAATGTCTCCACAAGTAACCAAGAATGACAACTGATTCCCACCCCACCTTCCTGAAAAATCTCTGAGGTTATGCTGATGCCTGTGTGTGTCAGGGGACAAAGAAAGTTGAGCCATGTGGAGCGCACGTGACTTTAGAAATGTCGGACAAAAGATTGTAAGCCATCTACATATGTCTTAGGTACTTACACTAAATTTTTCTATTGTTGGACTGGGTTACAAACATTTAAGCGAGGTTTCTAGAAACCCCCTCCATTCGGGCGGAACGACACATGATAAATATTGCTGTATTAAGTTTTGGGTTTGTTTTGGGTTTTTTCTCCTCCCAATGTCTATATAAGGGTAATGGCTCATTTTTCTGTTCCCTAGTGAATTCCTCTTGAATGTATGCTCTGTGTGCAGAATCCATCAGCCAAAACAGTCCTCATTCCAGCAGCAACCTCGGAGTGCACAGCTAACAGAATTACCGTCAATAAAATGCATATGGAGTTCTTTAAGCTTGTGAACACTTATTTTCCTGCCAGAGGTATATGGTAGTTCATAAGAGTACTAGCAGGAGATTCCGGTTATAAAGAATTTTTGTGTCAGTAGCAGATGTAATTAAAGGAATCGTTCTTTGGTTTAATGATCACCTTTGGCACTAACTCTATTGGGGTTTAAATGTGGAAGGACGTAAACATTGTACATGGGGAAAATAGCATCTCTATTTGCAGACCAGCTGAATTAAAAACCGCAAGCAGTTAGGTGGTCCAGATGAAAACTATTATAGTGAGAGGTGAAAACCGTACCAAGTATTGTGGCCTTGATTTTCCAGAAACACACACCCCTGCAGTGATTTGCAGCAACAGCTATGTAGTTGCATGGTCAATCTACTAATGCACACGCAACCTTCAGTAGTTACAGAAGGCGTTAGTTCACTAAGCGATATCCGCTGAAGTTCTCAGGAAACCAATAACAGACAAAGCATGGAAGATTTGTTTCATGTTTTCATGGATTTTAGGCAACTCTAGACAAATATTAGTTATCTTCTTTGTTATTGTCTCTTCCAGTTGATTTCAGTTTATGCCTCTCAATACCAATCACCTTCACCTTGTATGAATACTTCATAGGAGACAGGATAAAAACAAGCAGCACAGCTTCTAGTTCCACAACCAGCTGTGTCTATTTATCAGTGCTTCCAGATGAATCAGCTAGAGGTAGTGATATAAAAATGTCTTTTTCCTGCTATCATAAACCCCCAGACTGGCACAGACTTCTTAATTATGCCACTCATCAGCAGAGAATAAGCATGACACCAACCCGATACCCAAGCAAACTCCATTAGCTTTAGCCTTGTAGCTTTCTACAGCACTGTAAAATGTTAGGGGTCTTCCCAGCTTATAATTTTTTTTTCTATAATTTGGATACAAAGAACCACATAAATGATCCGCTGTTCTCAAAACTGTTTATATGGCTACATTTGGATGTCTCTAATAATCTTTTCTCTAAAATTACCGGTCAAAAGTAAGGCAGGTGACTAAACAGGTCTATCAATCAATACTCTCTAAAATCAGCTGAATGCAAAAATGAAAAACTCCCCTATCTGGGGGCAGAGAGCCATACTGCAGTGTAATGTCCCTGTGCAAAACTGTATTTTTAAGTCCGGACTAGGTCTAAGCCTGACCCTGCTCCAAGACGCTACACATTGTTCAGTACTTTTCCACGGCACAGTTTCACTGGAGGTTTGGAGAAGGACAAATGATTAATGCTGGAGTGGTGGTGAGGAATAAACAGATCTTACTCATACATTATGGAATTGTTGATGTGTGTACTAATTCTGAGAAAACCAGCTAGGAGGATAAACACAGTATTGAATGTAGACTTGCCTCTTGAACCTAAGACTACTGTCACTGGAGATCTTAATTCTCATGTAAACAGTAAGGACACATGGTACTCCTAAGGCAGAAGAATGTCCTTAAAAGGGCAACAAAAGGTCTGGACCCATGTCAAAGCAGGGTAAGACTGCACAGTGGCTCCTTTGCAATCTTTTCTTTTCGGGGTTTTTTTTTGGTTTGGTTTTTTTTTTTTTTTTTTGAGTTCCACCAGGCACAAAGATCTGGCTAGATGGATAAAGTCACAGAGCTACCTTCTACCACACAGTCACAGGCAATCCAGCCCACGGTGCCTACTGCTGTGCAAACCACTGCCATCCTGCCATCGCTGTGGAAAGGATGATGAGTAAGTAGCTGCTGAGGCCAGTCACCAAAGCCTGTGCTCCTGCTAAGATATGTCTGAACAACCCTTAGAGCTGAGACCTCTAGGGAACTGCTTTGTGGATTCTCTGCCTGCCATGACAATGACCCTGGCTGCTACGCTCAGCTGATGGCCTTCCCTTTGGGGAGGATAAAGCAGAACGGGGCTGTAGTGCAAGCTGCATCACTGTAAGAACGATTTTCCTTGCAGAGAAAGATGGAAAGCCTGTGTAGAGTAACAGTAAATTTAAGTGGAAAATAAATTCTTTCTAGGGGAAAAAAAAAAGGGCGGGGGGAGAAAAAAAAAGAAGGGAAAACTGGCTAAAGATGGGGTCAGCTACTTTATTCTGTGCTCCTGGAGGGATTTTGAGAATCCCTGAAATGTTAGAGGTGCGGGGAAGAACAGGAATCATGAAATCTTTTCTTGGTTTGTAACTGTGAATCTTGTCCTAGTTATGATCATATTGTTCATCTGATTCTTCTAAGAGGATCTTGCTGCTTATATATAATGTCCTGCTACTTTTATAGTGTTACATCCCTTGCAGTCCTCCCACATGCTCATCCTTGTAAATTGTGTTCAGTTCTTCATTTTTCTTCTAAAGTAACCAAATCTTCCTTATCAATTAAAAATTCAAAGGCTAAAAATGTCAGCCAGCAGCCTCCAAAATGCTGCTCTTGCTCAGTTCCAATTTGTGCCTTCCTCTTCCAGGACATGTGTGAGAGCATGTAGAGCAGGCAGAGAGCATCAGATGTCTCCAATTGTTAGTGAACTTAACACCATTCCCTGTAAATTCTGAAACTGTCCAGTAACACGTGATCTTGTCCCCTGCCATGTCTACTCTCTTCCATCCTATGCCTTCTATCTTGGTCACTTGATTGTTAAAACTTGCTTTTCAAAGGGATCATCAAGCAAGCTGGCACTGTTGCTCCATGAAACAACTTAATTCCAGAGAAATCAGTGAGTCCCCAGGCAAATCTGTTATGGTCTAACCTCGTTGTCAAAATCACATTCTTCCCTTTTTCACTTCCCATGGTCTGGAGGATGAGGGGCTTTTAGGGATGTAGGCAATTACCCTTTTTCTTGCCAATAACATAATCACTGGTACTGCTTTGTTGGGTCTAAGAAACTGGACTTTACCATATCCAGTTTTTCAGTGGTAAGTTCCTGTTCCTTATTTCAGAAGTGGTTTTAGTAACCTAGAGATTAAATAATGAGTGATATTTTAGCTATGAAGGTAAGGTATCCCTTCTCATCTTGGAGCTTGTGTTACTCAGTGAGAAAGCAGAAGTCTTGGCCATTATCAAGCCAGTATTGTAATCTGTATCTTATCAGACTCTTGAAGAGAGTCTGTGAATAGTCCCAGTTCAGAAAAAGACAAAAGAGAAAAAAAAAACGCAACATTTTATAGCAGATAATGTAGAATGTTAAATTTTTATTAATAGATTACCATCAACTAATTTACGAATGCACATGGAATGAAATGAACTAAGAAACTCAGCGCAAGATACTTTAATCATCTTTGAACACAGATCAGCTGAGACATCTAATAACGGAAAGCATTGTGTGGGGCCACAGACAAGGGTCCATTTATTTGATATTACATTTCCAAATGTTACTCAAAAGAGAAACAATGAATAAAAATGTAGGTCTCAAATTAAAGCAGTAATAAACTAGATAGCTGCAGATAACCTGCAATGGTCCTTGATCAAAATAAGGTTCTCACTATTATCTCCACCATAGAGCCCTATAGGTGAAAGGGCACAAAGTTTTTCACATAGAGGACTTATGCCCGAAAGGCCTGAGCTGGTTTCTGTAAATCTCCATGGAGCTTCATCTGAAATAAGAGCAGGCCCAGAACACCTACATCTTCTGGGCACAAAACATTTTTTTCAGTGTGTTATGGAAAACACATGGTCATGGTTAGACTCTTCTCCTTATTTTGCAAGTTTTTCTTGACATTACCTGTGTTGCACATGAGGGAGTGCACAGCTGAATTCCCAATAACATCTTCAGACAAAGACATCTTAAGGCTGTCAGTTTAAATTACTCTAGTAACGCAAACCTCAGAAGTTACTTTCTAGCATTGAATAACATGTACTTTAAGGAGCTAAAGGTCATACTTAAAATAGGATCACATGTTGTCATTATGAGCAATTTTTATTTTCATAAACTTTCCATGTTCAGCTGTCGGGCTGAACATTTTTGTTATTCCGTTATTTGTCAGCTTCTGTACAGGTAGATGAAACTCATTATTTCTATGAAAACAAACTAATTATTGCTAAACAGTCAAGAATGTTTTTAATTATGTGACTTAAACAAATCACACCATTTGTGAAACATTAAGCTCTATTACAAGATGATACTGATAACTATGAGTATTATAACTGCCTTTATAAAAAGAACATTAGAATAAATGTTCTGGAAATGATACAGTTTCTCTTTTACAGTTTTACACAGAACTTTTGTATTTCTTCATCTCTGAATTCATAAGCACTAAACACACGCACAGCTTGGAGCACTTCACAAAACCGAATAAATACATCTCCTCATTCAAATCAATAAAGCTACTTCAGTTAACAAAGGCTTCATTCTTGTTGGAGCAATCAAAATCTCTATAATGTTTGCTTTGATTAGTGTACTGGGATATCTTTTCCCTGTACATTTGAGCTCTAATTGCCCTGCCACCAAGAGGCCAGGAGAAAAAAGACTGAAAACACGCAGCCAGGCTTCCCCTTACAGACACCTACAACAGATTTCCTCTTGCTGCCACACACTGCTCTGGAATTTGAGGGGTTCCCTATGAAAGCTTCTTTCTGTTGGATAAAAAAAAATAATCCAGCTACATGTTGGTAGCAGTAAATGCATTCTAGGAAGGTGCAGCTAGCAGGGAAAGTCGCGTTTCGAACCCATCGAACAACAGAGTAGTTTGTCAAGTTGCAAAATGAAAAAGGAAAAAAAAACCACAAAAAACCAACAACCAAAGAAAGTGAAGCTGTTTGTTCTTGTCATAGCTGTTTTTTCTCCCAAAGTGGAAATAAATGGGAAAGCTGGGGCCATTGCCATATACTCAGACTTCCATAGTTTGCTTAATGTTTTTTTCACAAAATGCACGAATGCTTGTGCATGAAACTGCAAATATATTGAACTACAAAGAATATCTGTAACAAAAATAGGCCATTTTTGATCTAGAAGACGACAGATGAATGTTATATAGGTCTGCATGTAAGTTTGATCTTAGTGTAGATCATCAAAATACTATGTTAACAATTAAGTTTCTTGGAAAATGTGTTTCTTTATAGAACCTGCATCTTCTTAAATATCTTTTACCAGAAAGTTTCCTTATTCTTCCTTCATATTTCTTTCTGCATGCCATCAGGTTCCTCCCTTAAGAAGCGGTTTAACAAATACTGTAATTAAAATTCATTCTAATGCCACTTTATGCAAAGTGTATCAGGCGAGAGAATCCCTACAATAACAAACGGAGTAAGAGCGATCCAGTACACGGGTTCTACGGGGAGAATTTGAAACAAAGATCCTGAAGTGCAATTACGCCTTTATCTCCTGGTGCACGAGGTGGGGAGGAAACATGAAGGGAGAGGTGGGCAGCATGGTCATACTGAGACATCCAGCGGAGACAGGATTCTTGTGACACCAGTAAAGAAATCGGGAGGAAGCCCACCCTGAACTGGACAATCGGAAATTAGTAGTTGGTAAATAAAAAAAAATAAAAAAAAAAAAAAAAACCACTTCAGTGGAAACTGATGGGTATCATCCCGGGGCATTAATATTCAACTCAAAGATAGACCTGCCGGTACAATGCTGTGAAAATTAAAAGTGAGTGGAGAGCGAGAGAGGAATATCACCGCGTTGTGCAACAGACTGAGATATTTTGCAAGTTGTTCCCGTCCTTGTGCAAAGGACTGAGATATTCTGCCAGTCATTCCCGTCCCTTAGCCCAGCTCAAGCCGGAGCCCTCGGAAACCTGTTGTGGGATGATGCGCTTCAGAGGGCCGGACCCGAGCGGGGCGCGTTCCTGGATAAAAGGCTCAGATGCTGAGGAGCCAGGGACTCCCGAGGCGCTCCCGAAGCCCCCGGAGGAGCGGGAGAGGAGCCGGTGCCGGTGTATCACACCTCCCTCTGCCGGGGGGCGCCGCCATCGCGCCGCCGCCGGGGCTGCCGCCGCCGCGGTGGGGCGAGCGCCAGCGGGGCTCTCACCTTTTGTATTTTTGCCGTCATTTTTCAGGACAAAAAGAATACCGAGACCTAAAATGATCGAGCTGCTGCTTTTTCGCCTTTTTTTTTTTTTTTTTTTTTTTTTTTTTTTTTGTGTGCGCTTGTCTGTGTGCGTTACTGAGTATTTGCAGATGGGAAATGTTTTGGTATATCGCATCATGCAACAGGAATAAGGAAAATAGTTTGAATACTGAACTTCAAATGCTCCTGATGAATTGTGCATGCATGAGCTACAGCTCAGGAGCTGTTCCAAGGAAATATTCACCAAACAAATGTGAGGAGATAATAAATAAGTAAGAAATCCATCGGCTGTTTACAGATCATTCGCGTGAAAGAGAAAGCTGTTTGGATGCGTTATTTGGCGGTTGCTGGAGGACACAGATTTAAAAAATGGGCAAGGAGCCTAAGTCCTCTTGCCATTCAAGAATATGATGCCCCTTAGTATTGAAAGTGAGACTTAAACACCTTTCAAGTTTTAAATGATATTCCCTAGGCAAATGAGTTCCCAGCCCCAGCAGCATCCTCTTGCACAAGTTACAAGAGGATGTTATGCACAGTAGGATACAACCGGATGATGTATATGCACTGTATCCAGCAAATACAGGGATGGTATTTGGCCCTACCTGTAGTAGGACCACCTGAAATGGTCCTTTAGTTCAAGAACATCCTCCTCAGTCATCCTCCTCGAAGAGCCGAACTGTTCGAAAGAACAGTGAGGACAGCAAAGGTTTTAGTCGCCATAAATTTATTAAACAAACAGAAGCATGTGTGCCTGAAAAGGCATCAGGAGCAGGAGACCATATGGCCTCCCAGGTGATTCTGCACAGTTCCAGAGTGGTGGTTGTTACAAGGTGAAACACTATTTAAATTGTTTCTGTGGGTAGTAAGATATACATTGACCACTGGTCTTGCTAATGTAATGTGGAAACTGAAAATTTAGCACACTAGTATAGCACATGAGTATAGATGAACTTTGGAAGATCTGGTTCCATAAATAAGCAAGCAAAGCAGTGATTTTGGAAGCTGAAACACAATCAGTTGTTTTATTAGATTTCATTAGCTATGAAAGAAATTTTTCTCAGACCACAATTCCACCACAAACAGTCATTCCCGGTGTGAAAAAAACACTCGGAAGTTTTTACTGCGAATGAGGTCGTGTTGCTCTTGAAATGTAAGTCGTCAGAAGGGTAGTTTCGTTTGCTGATCCACAGTATCACACACGCAACCACAGAGGAAGTAATTGCCTGTCTAAACGGAGAGAAAACTGCAGTGCTTGATAGCTTGTGGTATGTCTGTCAGGGAAGGGAGAGGCTTGTTGCACACCTGCTTTTTGGATTGTGGTGTGCTGGGCTCTGCCATAAAAAAAAAAATAAGAAAGAGCAGCATGGCAGAGCCTGGGGGAATGGCACAGCCAAAGGCAGGTGTGTGATATACCTTCCATGGCATGCACACCACATGCTACCCAGCACTGCAAACTGCTAGCAGAGAAGCTTGCAAAATACAGTCCTTGCTCAAATACTTCAAGCTGGTTTCGGTGTATCTCAGTAGCTGAGAGCATCTTGACTCTCAAACATAACCACCTGATGTGGAGCCTGAGTCTGTATCCCTTATTAGTGTTTGTGTAGCAAATGAGTCCTGAGGCTGGTTGCCCAGAGGTGACAGTATCCGCCTAGGAATGCAATGCTGACTGCGAGGATGGGTTACTGAATCTCACTTGTCATTATCAGTGCACAGAAGAGATTCCTCTCCTCGTTCAAAACCAGCATTGCTCAAGTCCCACATAACACAGGGCACCTTAGTACCTCTGCTCCAAAGACATTAATCAAATTTCGCCACTCTTTGCCATGGGGATCGGGACTCTTTGTTTTCATACAGTGCCTGCTGCAACGTGGTCCTGAGCTGTGCCACTGTAACAAAAGAAAATACAAATGTCCCTTGAGTTCTGTAATTAGATTAAGGTTTGTGTAAATAGCTATAAATACAGGGGATCTTAAGGAAACATCTAGAGCAAAACCTGCTACCTATACTACTATTCACAGTATTAATTATGAACGCTGATAGGAGTTTTCAAATCCAATATGTCATCTACTTAGTTGTTTTGCAACTCTAGATGCTTGGGCAATAAAATGCACTGAAGTCAAATTCACCAGCTCTGTGCTTTCAAAAACTGCTTGTCAAGAGCTTGAAATTCCTGAGTTGACAGCAGGGGTGAAAAACTTCAAGTATTGATTTAGAATCTAACTCATTTAAAAAGCTCCTTTGGAAAAACAAACAAAAAAGCATTCCTTCAGTACACAAGTTATACTGAAATGTTTTAAATGTTACCCTAGATTTTATAGTCACTTACTGCGGGTTTCTAATTTGGAGTTGCAATTTCTTGAACTTAACTGAAAAACTAGCTAAAGCAACACCTGTTAGGCTGCTAGGTCCACTTCCCAATGCAAACTGTTTGACACTTGCTATTTTGGTCTAAGTATGAAAATTGGAGATTAATATTTGCTTCAGATGAGTTTATGAAGGGTATGCAGTGATTTTTAAGGGCATTAAAGCTGCCAAAAAGATAAATTTACATTACATGTACTTTTGGTTCAAACAGATGGGAAAACACCTCCCCAGCCAGGTTCTCTCAGGGAAAAAAAAAAAGACCACTTTTGGAATAAACCCAGGCAATTTGCACTTTCTAATCCCAAATCCCTGAATTATATCAGTCCTTGTCCTAACTCCTATGTCAAATCTGAAATTTAGTAAGCTGGGCTAATATCTGCTTATCTCATAGCCAAAAAGGTAAAGAACCATTGGGAATGACTGGCTCCTGAATGGGCAAAATCCAGCATGGTGGCATTAGGGATGGCCCAGCCCAAGTGCTGTTTGTCAGCGCACGGAGAACCTCTGAGGAAGCTCCCTGATGCAGGCGCATGGAGTGTCCTTGGATGCCCTCTGTCACTCATAATGGAGCATAGTAGGATTTGAAAGCACATTTTCCAGAGAAGACCCCTATTTAGCTATTTGTTGCTGTTTCTTGAACCGTCTTCTCCAGGTCAAGGTATATGTACTTCCAGCAGAAAAGTGATTACTGCACACCTCAGGCTGCAGTGCCTTTATTCCTCTGCTGTCCGCCACACCTTGGGTATTGGGAAAAGACTTGCTTTCTCCCCAAGCCAAGAGCGTGCAGTCCCCACACCGTCACTTCTGTCACAGCTGTCAAGCAGCAACGCTCCCCCATGCACCTACTCTGGGGCAGAGAGGCTGACGGGTTGGCAGCCACCAGGGATACCTGTGCAGGGCTGCGGGGACATCGTCTTGAAATTGGGATGGACCTATTTAATGAGGTCACTGAGCTACTAACTAGAAACTAAGCCTGGAACTATAGGCATTACTCCTGGGAAGCCCCAAAACATCAAAAATAAATTAACTCCATTTAATGGAGAAGCAAGCCCTCCCTCCCCCATCCCTCATGGTGCTAGATGTGCCCGTCAGCTGGTGCTGCAATGAATGCACCTTCCACGTGTGACATCTTTCAGGGGTCTCTTTTTCGGCCTCTGCAAACTTTTCTCTGGCACAGAGGAAACAGTAAATACCCAACAAATGAGAGATGCTCCTGACTTACAGAGTGATGGCAGAACTGGCAAACAAACATCATACATGGGGAACTGCTCTGCTTGTCTACCAACCCCAGACATAAGGCCAGGGAGCTCGAGGTCAGGGATCGATGTGAGGAGCGCATGCAATCAAAAAAGCACTTGTTCAGGAGCCACATTGTCCTTTGAACGTGGCTACAAGTTGAGTTTCCCTTCCGCGGCTTAGACAGCCCCAGGACTTAACTCACGGGTTATGGTGAAGCCTTAATCTTTTCTGAACTATGCCGTAGCGCTTGAAGCGGACGGGACTTTCCCCCTTAAAAGATGTAGTACAGCCAGGAGATGGGGAACTGGAGTGCTTTAGTGGGAGAGGACTGCTTAGAGTTACTGGGTAAATCAGCCTGTTGGGCCTGAAATGCACCCTTCCCGGGGCACCTTCCAGGTGTACCCAGGTGTGCTGCCCAGAACAAAGTCTGCCCCTTTTTCTTGCCTTGTGCCTGTAAAAAAACAAAAAAAACGCTGCTTTCCTGTCACGCTGCAGTTTTGTGTCAGCTGCTGTGGAGGAGAAACCCCGCGCTGCCCCCCCAAACCCAGAGATGGAGGGAACAGTCTGAGTAATTCCTTGGGAAGAGCATTAAAGTCAGGGGAAGGCGGGACACAGCCTCCCTGGGCGCAGGCAGCTCCTGCGGCCCCCGGGAAACCCTCCTGCAGCATCGGCAACGCTGCTACTGGTTTCCTGGCGGGGCAGAAGGCAGGGGCAGCATGTCGGGGAAGATCCCAGCTGCGCCTCGGAGGAAAATAGCACTCCTGGCGCACAGGCAGCCCTGCCTGCGGGAGCTCCTGGGCTGGAGAAGGTGACGCTCCCTGGAGTACCCTGGTGTGGGGAGGGCCGTGGGGCTGCAGCCCCCTGGCATTGGCAAAGCCTGGGGTGCCAACAGCTGGGTCTGTCTGGTCACCACTGGGGACAGCCTGCCTGGGCTCTGCAAAGCAAAAGGCAACTTTAAAAATACCAAACCCCCCAAAAAACCACCACCACAACAAAAACAACCCAACCCCCCCCAAACAAGCCCCAGAAAACAACACTAAGAGCCAGGCGAGCCCTGGTTGAGCGGTGAACCTGAGGTGTGGGCATTGCCATCCCCCTGGGCAACATCTGGTAGGCGCGTGGTGAAGGCAGAGGCCAGGGGAGAGCATTTTGGGGGTGTAAGGAGGGTGGGAGGGTGAGGACCAGCAGAGAGCAACCCAGCCTTAAGAGAGAAACCCTGGGAGGCACATGGGGAGACGTTCTCCAGGGATGTGGCGTCCCCCAACAGCCCTCCTGGTGCTGCCTCTCCCCTTGCCCCCCACCCTGCTACTGGTGGGAGCAGACGGGAGCCCCCCGGCCGGCACGGGGCTCCCCCACCCTGCGTTTTGCGGCTCCTTAAGGAGGGCGCCGGCCCCCCAGCGACCCGCAGGTGCGCGGGGGGGGGGNGCGGGGCCATGCAGCGCCCCTGCCCTCCCGCTGCCCCCCGCGCAGCCTGAGCGCCTCGCGGGGGCTCCGCGCCCCTCCGCGCCCGGCGGTGGGACGGGGCCGGCGGAGGCAGAGGCGGCACAGAAAAGCTCCGCGGCTCTGCGCGACTCTTGCCCCCCCCTCCCCGCCCCTCTCGCCCCGGCCCTGGGGAAGGGGCTGGA
>VZSF01005067.1:593311-630653 GCA_013398295.1 Chionis minor
CATGGGGAAGGGGCTGGAGGGGACGGCGGCCCGCTGCGGGCTGGGACTGGGATACCTGCTCCAGACCGTGGTGCTCCCCGCCCTGGCCGTCCTGGGGGCCAGCCGCCCCGGCTCCGCGGCGCAAGGTAAGGCGGGGGAGCGGATGGAGAGGGGCCGGGGCATCCTCCGGCTGCGGGCTGCAAATGCGAATTTATACCGGGATTTTATTTTATTTAAATTTTTCCTGCGTCTAAGCAGCGCGTTCCACCGCACGCACGGCCCCCGCCGGGGGCTGGGGGCTCCGGTGGCCCCCGCCGGCTCGGGTCTGTGGCTGGCGGAGCCCGGCCGGGACGGGCGTTATCCCTGCGCTCCGTCCCCAAGCGGGGCACCGAGGGCGGAGGGGCGGGGGGGGCTTTGGGCTGCGGGAGCCCCGCCGGCAGCGCCCCGCAGGGCTGGCGAGGTGCGTGGGAAAGGCAGGTGCGGGGCGGGTGTCCCTCCGCAGCCGCACCCCGGGGCTCTGGGGGCGATGGACGTTCGGGAGTCGTCGTCGCCCCCCCGTCTCTCTCCCTCACACCCTCCTCTTCGTGCCTAAAACATGATAGACCCGAAGGGAGTTACCGCGTTCCTGTGTTTATGCTTAATATCTTTTTCTTTCTCCCTCCCCCCTCGCCGGGGGTTCTGGAGTACATCTGGATCTGTTTTCCCTCTAGCCCGTGTGTAAATTCTCTTTTCCAAGTGAAGATGTCTCGCTTCTCAGCGCATGTTTAGCCATGTCTTGAGAGCATCACAAAGAGCCCTGGCTCAATGTGTCACCCACCCGGCAGACAGCCACAGCAGGGGGCTTCTTCCTCTGCGAGCTGATGCCGGGTAAACTTTCTCGGTGCTTTTCTCCTCTCTTCCCAGGAGTTAGAGCTAAAGTGGAAATGGGTAGCTTTTGCTGGGAAACACTTTTCTACACCCTCCTTGGTACTGGGGAGGGAGAGGTTGCTCCTGCGTGCGGGCAGAGCCGCGTGTAGCACGGATGTGCGGGTTTGTTAAAGCACTTGGAAATCCTGGTTGTACGTTTAGCAAGAGAAGGAATTTTAGAAGCTGGTTTGTTTTGCGGGATTTTGGGGTTGTGTCCCCCGTCGTCCCCTCCCATATATGCCACCAAGAAGTAACAGTATGCACCACAGCTTTGATTTGGACTTGTTAGCATATGCAAGTGGAAGAATGCCTAGTTTTCCCCCGTCATCTCTGTGGAGAGGCACATGAGGCGACTGCACAGGTCTGACCCCGTGCTCTCACCCAGCCGTTGCGACGCGCGCTCCTCTATGGCCTTTCTGACAGGAGAGTGGTGCTGGTGGCTCGGACTCCCGGTGCCCCTGGCAGGCTTTCGGGAGCTGTAGGCTTGCTGCCGGTGGGCTGGACGCACCGTTCATCATGTCTGTACATGTAATGGTGCTAATCCATTTCCCGCTGATACTTACTCCATACTCAGAGGCCCATACCAGGCATTTATCTCGCAGGAAAATCAGAAACCTGCTCATGAAAAGGAGGTAGCAGAAAACGGGAGTACAGAAATCCTTTCTGCCTCATGTCACATTTCTTCTTGCATAGCAGCGTTTCCTTTCACTGGTTGGTTTCGTGTTTGAGATAAGACAGGTCTGATGTTACGTATTTAAAGGTTTTAATAGTACCATGTGCATGTAGACCTAGATATCAGTGGGTATATAGCCTACTGTGTAGATGGGGGGGTGTTGAAGAGGAAAGATCCTCCCAGATAGCTGGACCCGGAGCAGAAAGGAGTCTGCCTGCTCTGCTGGCAGGACACGGGTAATTCGTGTGACAGATGGCCTGAGTGGGGAAGAGAGGATCCCCTGCGTTCTGCTGTTTCTGAGCACACATCTCCGTTCCACAGGGCATACCCCACGCTTTCAGATGGTTTCCGCTTCCCACGCGTACCCTCCGTAACACAGCGCTGCAGGACAGAAATGTCGCGAGGGGAGAGGAGCCAGGTCCCCTCCGCGTCTGCACTGCCAAGGGTGGCACACGTGTGGGACGTGTCACGGGACGCCGGTGTGCTCACCTACCCACAGAGGGACACAGAGCTCTTCAGCAACGCTTCCCGTTGTGCGGCGTGTGATAAACTTTCACAACCGAGTGGAAAATCCAGGGAATGTGGGTTGGGATTCAGTCATTCATCTCGGACCTCTTTTTCTATGTAGGCTTTTGTTTTTATTTCCCATTTGCTAGGACCGGGCACAGAATTTGGGTGCAGACCTGGTTTTGGCATCTTTCCCAGAGCTGAGGGATTTTCTGATTGGTGTTTGCGGCGGGGATCTTCATGTATGTGTATGTGGTGCTTCAGTGAGGCAATGAATCAACAGTTTAACTGTGCCCTCTTCAGGAAGTTTTCTCATCGTATAGCACCGGGCAAAGTTTTCCCTCTGTTTTATTTATACGTTTCCAAAAATGCCTGACGACTGAAATAATTCTTACCCAACCTCTCTTCCCAAAGTCATCCTCCTTTCAGTCCGTCTCCCTTGAAATGGAAACAACTCTCTAGTCTTTTTGGTTGCGTTCCTGTGAGAGAGAGGCCACGTGGAAGTTACACTCCAAACTGCTCTCGGTCTTCTGATTTTCAGTGAATCTGGAGCTAGCTGACTTGATTTTTAAATGTGCAAAAAAATTCAATCTTCCTTTCTGATAGCTTGAAAAGGAGAAAAAGTGGTGTCTGTGTGTGTGTAAACGCCTAGTTAGGATTTAGAATGGGGAGGAGGGGAAGGGAAAGAGAGCGTGTATGTTTTTTCTGGTACTTGCTGCTAGTTTTGCTTTTTCTTCTCCGTTCCCCAACCATCTCTATCTTTTGAAGGAGGCTAAGGAGGCCGTGAGCATTGCTGGAGCTTCTGCTTTCATGCCTTCCTTTTCCATTGCCTTGTGGAAAATAAATTTATTAACTGAGTAGTTGGTGAACCAACCCCCACGCTCCCTGGCAGAGAGATTCATATCACTGCATCTCAGCATCCTCCTGTGAGCTTCTTAGCAGAGCTAAATACACTTTTTGTTTTATTAGCATTTCTTATCTTCTCATCTGAAGCTGTCTAGGTGTTTTTCCGCGGTTATCAGGAGAGAACAGGAAATGGCCACAATGATAGAGACAGCCCTTAATTTTCCAAGTGGGATGAATGGGACCAGAGTGATTATCAAGCCAGAATCAACTCTGATCTGGCGTTCACTGTGTTCATTATACCTTTATGATAAGCTACATCAGAGAGTTCAAACTTCACAAACTGAGGGAAAGAGCAGCCAGCCCTGAATCCAAGCACCTACACCTGCCCAGTGTTTCAGTGCCGTCTCCCGTTAAGAGCAGCTTTTCCTTCAGCTCTTTGATCATCAGAGACCGAGTTTCAGCTGTTGTGCTTCCCTACTTCTCCCCTCCCCAGTCTTGGGGCATTAAAAGCGTTTGAAGAATTTATCCTGTGGCCCCACCTTTTTTGGGGGTAGGTGGGACAAGAGAGAGGGTCAGGTTATCTGTCTGTGGTGACACGCATGGTTCAGGCAGCTTTATGGGCTAATAACAATGGCGTAAGAGATGGATGGAAAAGCTAAAGGGGAGTGCATATTAATGATTTTTTGTTTCAGTTGTTCCTTGACAACAGAAGAGTACTTTTTTTTTATGCTTAACCCCTCAAACCTAATCAAATAAAAGTGATAATTTAAAAAGAAAACTGTAAAAGAGCCATATGTGCAGATACTTGTCTTGCCCCAGCATAGTCTGTATTAGCAACAGCAGCAGTTTCAAAATGCTTGGTGCAGAAAAAGGGAAATACAACATGTGAGTGTACTAACCTTTCAGAGAAGCACTTCTTAATTAAATACCTAAACGCATCTTACTGAAAAACGGGGTGGAAAGGGCTTAATTATCCTGATGCATCAGTGGACTGCTTGCATTTGATCATGTGGGTGTAATCGTATTTGTATTAGTAAAGCGAGGGCCAAGTAGTATTTCGTTGTGAATGGGTAAGCCCGCTTGGAACGTTTATTTGTTTTAGAGCGATGTGCTCTGGCAGATTTCAGTGGTTTTGATGAGTTTGGGCTGGATGTGGTAGCCCATCCTGGCCCTGAGTAGCATTTTAGTATTCAGCAGGCTTTGCTGAAAGCAAAGCAGACACCGGGTTTCCTTTGCTGACTGAGGGGCGATTTAAACAGGATTAAAATGAAGTGGAGGGATCTGTCCGTGGAGGAGGAATTCCTCCTTGGGAACACGGGAGCTGGAATCTGAGCTTCTCTTTCTCTGGCTCCAGTCTCTAGCAGCCGGTTGCAACAGTTATGAAAAAAAAGTATATACATCAAATACAGCCCCCTTCTGATGGCTTTTCAGCATTACTGTCAGTGTCATTTATTCCTCCGTACAATAAGAATGCCTGAGTGTATCTAAACATTTCTACAATCATTGTGCATATCTATACTTAATTATTTCATGTGGATCATTCATCACAAAACTTTTTTTCTTAACTTCTTTTTTTTTTCTTTGGTAATGGCCTCAAAACCCTGGTTGTTTGGGACTAGCTTTGTGTGTGACATCGAAACTCAGAAACAGGAAACAGCATTAACCATATTAAAAAGATTTTCCTAATTTAATTTTCCAAAAACAGGAATACAACTCTGTGCCAAGGCCGGGCAAATCAGTTCCATAGCTGGTGTGTGCAGCAAGAGAGGAGAAAATGTGGATTATATTTATGAGACATTTTCAAGTAAATATCTCGGATTTCTTTTTTTTTTTTTTTTTTTTGCAAGTTGAAGACTAATGTATTGAGAGATGTCTGTCCAGTTCAGTTGACTAGGATACAGAGCAATATCCATTCCTATGGAAGGTGAGCGGAGCCCAGGCTGACTAGGATAACATTTGAGTATTTCTGTACAGCATACAACCAGTTTTGTGTATATGTAAAATACTAAGGAGAGCTGTACTTTGAAAAGTGAAGCTACATTTATTTCGGGCTGCCTGCTAAGTAATCTTGCTTGGAGGAACCCGTTTTATAGCATATGGCTGTTTTGCTGCTTTCTGGTGTCTTTCTGGGTTTTACATTATTGGACTTTTGAGGAATCAGTTCTGGTTACTTTTTCTGGGAAAAGGCACAAAAGTTGCTTTTGCTGCTTATCAGAAAAAACATGGTTTAATTGCTGTCACAAAGGGGAATTCCTCGGTAAAGTTGCATTGCTTAAAGTAGTGGACGGTTTGCTGCAGTTTAGGCAAAAAGGATTTGACTCGACGTGAGTCTCAAATGTTCAGATCATTGGTTTGTCACTGAAAGTTATCTTTGAAATAAAGGTTAATTTAATCGTTGGGTGCTCTGCCTATGCAATATGTTTCATAAAACTATGTATATGTCACAGTCGGAGAAAAAAAAAAAAGCCATTCCCTTTCTTCTTCCCTCTTTCCCCCATTTTGAGAGGGGAGAGGGTTGTGCTAGTTTGTGGAGTGCACATCTCGTTAGCCACCCAGTGGAGGTATTCAAGTTTCGCAGGCAGCGATCTTGGCATTGGTGCCAATAAAGCAGTAATTACATCGCCTGTCATTTTCATTAGCCATCTTTGCTTTCACGTTTGACTTGGAGGTATAAAGCAGCGCACGCTTTTAAAGCGCAAGTCAAGGATTAAATGTGAGGAATAAGAGACAAGCAGCGGTTTTCCAGTTGGCTACAACCTCCGTCAACACAGCGGCAGAATAATGTTGTGCAGAGGCACAGTTCAGTGCTAACTGCTTCCAAGGACTGAAGGGATGGTGGTGTTTTCAGTGATTTATTGCGTGTGCTCGGTAGAGTCCAGTCTCGGGAGCAGGTGCCCCTGGAGCTTTCCATCATAACATTATCCAAGAGGCGATCTGAAAGAAACGGTATTCAGTCTTCTGGGAGGCAAACTGTATCCAAAGAAAGACTTAATTTGCATCATTTGTAAGACGGCATTTGAAATTATGCTCAAAAGGGAAATGGTTGTGGAGAAGCTAACGTCGAGCAAACGGGAACAACAAAATTCTCCTTAATTTTGCACATACTTTGTTTCACTGTGTTTAATTTACTGGCATCATCCGCAGATACTCTGACTCCAAACTCAGCAGTGGGATGGGGAGAGGATTTATTTAGTATTGTCATTGTTTTTGTGATAGGTCTGCTTAAATGTTTTGCAGAGCATTGGTCGTGGGTTTTGTATTTAGATCCGTCTTTCTGGGGTAAGGATGTGGCATAAAACTGACTGTAAAGCCGTGGCCGTGCACGCCAGCCGGAGAAGGTAAAAGAAAGCCCCAATCAGCAGCTGCATTCCAGTGGCTTTCCTCAAGGCTGGCTCTGCTCGTCCGAAGAACACGACCAAGTAAGGCACAGCGAGTCGGAGCAGCGGGCAAGAGCTGCCAGAGGTTTCCCCAGCTTTCAGTAACCTCAGAGATGCTTGTATACAGCTTTCCCCCCAGGTAGTCATCATTAGAACAGCTTCCTTTTTGCTTTTATAACTCCATCCCAAATCACATGTCCGTTAAGCAGGAAACATGGGATTTCCTCCTAATTCGTCAAATGCTAGGTTTTAGGGAGTCCCTTTGTAGCCTGGCCTATTATTATCAAAGGAAAAGCTTCATACAAAAATACTTTCATTTAAAAATGTCCTTTTTATCAACCTGGGATTTTTTTTTTTTTTGGGGGGGGGGGAAGAGCCCTTTTTGTTTATTTGCTGGGGGGAGGTTGGAAAAAACCAAGAAACCTTAGTAAAAATCAGGAAGGATTAAGTTATTTTAGTGAAAAGGTGAAAAAGTGAAAAAGTGAAAGTGAAAAGCTTCAAATATTTACCTCACTGGCCAAACTCTTTCTACTTATGTACAGATTTCTGGAAATCTGTTAGGTTTTCAGTGAAAACGAAAAAGTTGAAGTTGTTAAGTCTTCTGACAACAACAGTTTTCATTTCCACTTACATTTTTCGATACATTTCAACCATCCTAGTGAAAAGCCTCACTGTTAAATTTGACTTACGGTTCTGGTTAAGCACTGGTTAAGGCATATATTTACAGCAATTTCTAGGTTTCACGCTCTTACTCTTTTTTTTTTTTTTTTTAAAATCACACTGATTTTACTGTGATGCAAATTGAGATAGAGACCCGGATTCCCTCAGTGGTGGTGGTGCCAGACTTGCCCTCAGTGGTGCCAGGGAGGGGCAGGCAATGCTGGATTTAGGCGAGTTCCTTTGCTATTCCCCAAACACGCGCAGTGCTGCTCTAGTTTGGATGACTGCACAGCAATCTCATCGAGGCAGGGACATCCCCTGTGTCAGTATGTGACACTGCAGTGCGTCAGCACCTCCCGAAATTCTCTCTTTCCTTCGTTCTGAGTCCTACGCGGGCAGGACAGGAAGAGGGAGACAAGAGGCTGTGCGTGCTCGTCTCAGCTGGTGATACCTCCCATGGGTGACATCTGCAGTTGCATCTTTAGGATAGCTTTGCTGCACATTCGGGATGCTAGAGACAATGGAAGGTTCTTGTTTGTCATGTTGCATTAGCTGTTTAATCTTTAATCCATCTTGCTGGATTGGGAGGACAGCTGTATTTCTCTCTATTTGGTGGAGAGATATAAGGGGAATTGCCTAAGAGTGCAGAACGAATGTGTAAGGAAGTCAAAATGTGAACTCAAGGTTTCTGAGCGCCTGAGACTGTGTTTGGTACTCCAGTCCATCCTCCTCCTTGTCTGACAGTCCCAAAGAGGAATGCTACAGAGGGAACGTTACGTTGAAGGCTCTCGAGTCTTTTCCCAATGTTGGGATCTCACTAGCAGTTTCTTTCTATCTGCTGGTATCTGGAAAAAGGTATAAAAGGTGAAGGGCAAACCCATATGCTGTTGCTCAGAAATAAGGATGCTTCCTGGAAGCCCTGACTTTACGGTGGCACGCCGTTTGGGAGGATTTACTTTGCCGAGTGAAATCCACAGTGATACCCTGAATTTGGAGGGAGCGAGAGTGGATCCAGCAGATGACTGCAGCGCTGTTGTAAATGGAATAAGGATCACTGCCTTGGGTTGTTTCGTTTTGTTTGGGTTTAATCTGCAGTTCAGGACTATCTTATTCAACTGTACTTCATTGATCTGAATGAACAACTTATGCTCCAAAGGACCTCGTTGCCTTAAGAGTCATAAAAGCTATGAGGTTGCCTAGGCAATTAATTCAGTGTCTTTTTTTCTCTTGTTGAGGTAACATTATGAACAGTAATGCTAAGGATAGATTTTACTGGCCTGGCAACAGCTGAGTGTTTTCTTGTTAGGTAGCTCCTGCCAATCCCTTTTTAGTTATTTTCAAGAAGTAAAGTAGCTTTATTTCTTAGTCTCATATTGAGTGAGAGGTTGAAATGTTAAGCTCTGTGGATTAACGGTGTATCCTTTGAGAAAGAGAAAAGCTTAAGTTTTTCTTGGTCCCCTGAGTGCTTGATGAAATTGTTTGAGCAATCTTGGATTTCATCAGCTAGCTACAAGGAAACGTGCAAGTAAGCCTTGAATGATCTGTCAAAAGAGGTTGACTCTATTGCAGTCGTTGTGGAAACTTGTTTGTTACGGATAGTTGTTCCCCCGGAATTTCTTTGCTTGGATTTAGGGCATTTCACATCAGGCACTGAAAAGTGATCACCACAGGATTATTAGTAATTCAAAACTTCTTGGAGAGCTCTCTTTGAGCCATAAATTTGCTAAAATGATGGCTGGAACATGAATTGCTGCACTCATGATGTGGTGTATTTATTGTTTAAATACATCGCTTGTCTTATCCAGTCCCAACATATGTGTTTATACTGGAAAGTTTACATAGTGAGCGAAAATAATAATACGGTCTCACTGAATAAGGTTAATTGCAGTTCAGTCATACCAAAAATGAGGAATAAGAAGTGGGACAGAACAGCAAGCGAGACAAATTCTGTTCTCATATGCGTTGGATTTACCTACACTGACTGTAGCGCAGGTAATTACTGGGAGAAGTTCAGAGTACAGACGTGCACGCTGCCTTACTCTGAATTAATTTTCTCTTTCATTAATATTTCTTCTGGTTTTGACAGTTGCTCACGGGGTTGGCACAGACGCATTCTTCATGCCTTTCCCTACAACATCAGCAACTTCGTGCGTCCGCCGGGTTACTCTGCAGCTCTGTAGGTACAGAAGCTGAGTGGCCGTGACCAGCGGCGCATAGCTAGGGCCAACAGGGGAACCATGAGGTGTCCAGCCTGAAATTTCGGGTTGTCTGCAAACAGGTGAGACTATGGAGAAGCCTCTGCTGCGCAAGCTTTTATTTTAGGATTAGGACAAAAACTCAGTGGGGCTTTCAACTAGGAGGAGATAAAGTTTGCCCTGTCGAGCTCACTCACTTCAGATCTGAATACCAGAATTGATTGTGGAAACTAGAAGTCTGTCCAGTTCAGGGATGGGGCTGAAATTTTTAAATGGTGGTGAATGTGCCCTTGTACCAGTGTCGTTCACTGAAAGTCTCGCTCAATTAGCTCATGAACTACTAGTATACCTCACTCTAAGCTTTTTGGCCCCAAAGATGCTGTAGTTTTTGGCAAGTCACCATCCTCATTAAAAATTCCTTTCATGCAGACATTGCAAATGTAGCTTTAGGGACTTCTCTTCTGCTTCCTCACCAGTTGCTGAAGGTGAGGGTAACTTTTTTGGTTTCTTGCTCAAATAAAACACAGGGATCTTCTTATGCAGCAGATCTCTGCTGGCAAGAATGTGAATGCTGGTTTTCCTTCTCTTCCTCGCGTAAAATAGCTGTGCTGTAGCAAAAAGGAAGTTCCTAATTTCTTGGTTCCTAAATAACTAGAAAGTTTGTAGCTAGGAAGTTCAGTACTGCGATATGTCACTTTACTATCGGTTTTTGTGTGTGTGGTGGTTTTTTTGGGTTGTTTGTTTTTTTTGTTTTTTTTTTTTTTTTAAATCCCTAGTGCTTATACCAAGGATAGACTTATGCTGTACAAGGCCAGGTTATGGCCGCCAACAAATACAGCTCCATTAATTTCAAAGCCGGCACACATCAGAAGCTGATCTGGTTCTGTGTTAAAAATACATTGACATATTACAGTGAGCATCTAAGATGGATGGACCTGGATCTCACCTCTTTTGCTGGCAAGTTTTTTGTGGTGGTTCTTTTTTTTTTAGCTCAATAATTTGAATAATTTTCTGGCTTTCCGCTTCCCTTACATGTAGTGATGTGGCTCTTTGCTACAGAGAGGTTACCACAGTGCCTCACTTGAAAACCTGTTGGCAAGATTCTTCCAGGCAGGTGTTTTTTCTCTTGGGTTTTGTCACGTTGTTTCATATAAGAACACTGACAGCCAAATGTCACCAACTGTAGGCAGATACCCACATAAATATATATTACATAGAAATGCGTGGCAATTTCCTGCCTCGGCAATCAGTCATTTTTTAACTAAAGAGCTCTACTACTAAAAGCAGGGGCTTTGAAGGCTTGAGTTAGAAATGGAATTTGGTAGCTGATAACAAAAGCAGTTATTATCCTGGTTTAGGCAGTAGGATGAGAGGTGCCATGTGCCTTTTACAAGCACTGGAAAAGGCAAAATTGTTCAGCTCCTCCTAGCTTTTGTCCTTTGCTTGTCCTGCACTATTTCTGTATGGAATTTTTTTTTTTTTTTTTTTTTTTTTNTTTTTTTTTTTTTTTTGCTAAGTGTTATGTATTAATTCTGTGTAGTAAACATAGCTATTAGAGGAAACCTTCCTTTTTTTAAAAAAAAAAAGTAAGTCCTAATTTACTTACTTGCTTTGTAAACATTTCTATCATTTTGCAGTCTCGGGAGGAAAGTCTTAAATTTGCATTTATAAGAAACAATTGCAAAGGAAACTGAATTAATATGACAAAGTGATATTGTGTGGGCTATTCATCTGCTACGTTTTACTGATGAGCTTATTTTATGAGTACTTGGTTTGATGGCAAAGATCCTTTCTCTGAGGGAAATCAATTGATGGCAGTACTTCGATCAAATTTTGCTTTCTGTCCGATTAGTTTGACTGGATTACTTGGGATTTACTGTGTGGAGCAAGACAAGGAAAATTCGGTCTTTTAGAATTTTATATCTGCTAGTACCAATGCAGAACACATATTTCACTCGTGGAGGCCAGGCTGAGGTTAAGTTGGTTTTAAAGATAACAGTAGATTCCAGCGTCCTTGCATTTGTTTTGTATTTGGTGACAGTCACTAAATCAGAGGAAGGAATGTTCAAACAACACACTTGAGGAAAAGTGATTTTTATGGAAAGGGCTCGTTCCTGCTAATAGCCAGTAACTGCACATAACCCCACTGACATTAAAAGTCCATTAGCTAAGCCCAGTTTAAACAGCAGCTGATGCTATGTCAGCTAAATGTACATTGGAATTTTTCATGTAATGCAGCAATAGCACTTCTGTAATTTTTCTAAAACTATGTACATTAAGGAAAGCAAATGTCATCTGATAGTAGTAAGATGAAGAGTTCACATTAAAGTAGGGAGAATTGTAATCAAACTGAAGTTACCATCTGGTTGCATTAACAGGAAACAAAAATGGTTACAAGAAAAGGAGAGAGTGTCAGGCTTCACAATTAAAAGCTAGGTGAGCAAATCTAGTGTACAGGCTTGTGTAACACAGGATAACCACAGAGCTGCTTATCCGCTTGGTTCTTTATCATTAAATACATTATGACCTTGTCCAAGAAAAGTTTCTACTGAAGTCGGTAAGATGGTTTGTCATGTGGAGCACTGGGTTGCCATGGAAAAAAAAGGGGTTATTTGCTGGCGATTTAGGAAATGCAACTCCTTACAGCAGCGTGAAAACATTTAAACTTGTCATGGTAGTGTTTGCATACCTGTGGCCTTCAGTTCTAGTTAACCGCTGGCACAGCAAATAGCATCTACCCACCCCAGTGTCTCAAAAAGAGGGTTGAGAAGTATATGATGCAAAAATGGTGCCTGCTTGGTGAGGAGAAGCGTGACAGGTGATGACCTTGTTGTTCATCTTCAGAAGCAACCAGCAGGCAGCGGTCCTAGTGCCGCGGTCTTGGGACACACTGAAGCACAGTTTAGCGCCTGGTTTGGCAACGGGTCTAATTCTGAAAAGTCACTTTGAAGTCTGCTTTGAAAACAGATCTTGTGCTGTAAAGCCTATGTGGAGACAGGCGAAGGGTTGATTCGTAAGTTAATGTGAGAGCTGGAAACGCAGGAGTACTTAGTCGCTTACTGACATGCTCCCAAGTACGGTGAAGTCTGACTGTAACCTCCTCCGCCTCCTCTTTGCTATTATCCCTCCGTTAGTGAAACCTTGTACGAGTACTGACAGGGGTAGTAGGTTTAAACGCTTGATGTGGGTAGACATATCCACCGCAAAAATCCTGCAAGCGCATCTGGAGGGCTCGCTTAAACTCTTCACAAACTGTGGTCGTAGTGCAAAACTCTCGGATGTGTCACGAGGCTGAACGGGGATTTTTTTGTCTTCCCAAGCTGAAGAAGTTGACATCAGTAGCGTGCCCAGAGCAGATCGTGTGTTTGTGAATTACAGGCTTTAAGGAGCGTAATTCAATTGTGTTTTTTTCCCCTCTTCTGGAACATAACATGTAAACATATTACTGAACTAAAGCCTGGCTTTAATTACAAGCAGTAACTTTTTCATGTTGACAGATTTTCACGTGGAAAGCTTTATTGAAAATGAGAGAAGACCTTTTTGCCATCATTAGTTCTTGCTGCGTAGTGCTTTTATCAAGTACAGTAAAATACTGTTTGTAATTAATTCCAAGCTTATATGGACATGTTTAATATAATTACCAAACAAAATCCTGTTTACTAACATAGTGCTTGTGAAACCAGTCTGAATAATCTGGTCTCTGGCACACATAAATCAGGCAGTAATAACAGCTGTAAATATTTCACAATATACTTAGAGTGCTTTCGTTTTAATACTGAATCCACTTTTGGGTTTTAAGGATAAAACATAGGTCGAAAGTGACTTTTCCCGTATGTTCTTTCCTAATCTCTTTTACTACTTTGCCTAAAGTTATTTAAAAAAAAATCATTATTGTATTTGATTATAAAAAAAGTAAATATAGACACGTTCGTGTGCTGGGAGAATTACGTAATTGAATTATGTGGGAGCTAACAAAATGACGCCTTTCACATTGGCGCGGGACAATTGCTCTGCCACAGCCCTGAGTATTTTTCATTGGAAAAGGCGTTGCGGTGCCACTACTCTTTGTCTTCTCAAAGTTTTACTATTTTTATCTGTCTGGGTGTCTGTATATCGTATACTAAGCCGGCAAGACGTGCATAAAACTGTTACAAGCAGCTGGTTATGCGGCTAATTCAGGCACCCAAAGGGCTGTGAAACCGAAGGTGACCGGCAGCCAGGTTTGCAGTGGCGTGTTGGGGGACCTACAAGACTGTTATGTGCTCGGCTCCCTCCTTCTGGGAAGGCTTTGAGCCTGTATTTAAATAGAAAGAGGAAAAGGAGACCGATAGTCTGTCTGCTGCAGAGTATTTGGGGTTGCGTGAGGCTACTAAACCGTCTTTGTGAGTTAGAGCTGTGTGTGTTGTTTGTCCAGTTCAGCAGAAGGCCTTGAAATTTTGAGGACAGATTTATAAGCATCCCTCAAGTCATTTTCCCCTGCCCCAAACAAAGACCATAAAAAAAAAAAAAAGTTGTGCAAAACAAAACATTTTGTAATTTTTGTTTACTTGGGAATGTTCTTGAACCTCTAAAAGAAAATAAGAATAAAGGAATGAAAGTATGGTTTTGAAAGACAGATTTGAAAAATGTTCATTTTGGAGATTTTTTTTTTTTTACTGGTGTTCTGCAGTTGGATTCCCTCACTAAAGTTGACGCAAATTTTCAAATGTTCTGGCCATTGCATTCTCTGAAGAAATTTAGTCCCCAAAACTGTGCCAGGCTCCTTCACGAATGCTGTCTCCTCTGAGCCATGAGCCTTGCAAGCCCAGGACCCCAACCCCCCCAAAATTCAAAGCACACCTGAGAATTGTCAGCAGGTAGGCGGTAACGCTGGGAAACGTTGCAGGAGGAGATTTTTCTTTTCCCTACCTCCTTGAGGGGATGAGCGAAGCCTGCGGATGCGTTCAGCTCCCCGAGGAGGTTTGTGTCCCTTCAAAGGGAGCCCCTGGTCACAGGGTGGAAGGAAATGGGGGGGGTGTCTTGGCTGCTGCCCTGCACTGGGTGCGGGTGCCCTGACCTTGGCAGCGGGGGTCCGCAGGGGTGGCCCCTCTGAGGAGGAGGTGGAGGTGCTCCAAGGGCTGGAGCTGAGATCCCCCTGCAGCCCGTGGCAAGCCCAGGCTGGAGCAGGTTTACCCCAAGGGACTGCAGCCTGCGGGAAGGACCCAGGCCGGATCAGGGGAAAAGCAGTTATAGTGGCTCAGCAGATTTTGATAATTTTTTTTTTTTTTTTTTTTTTGGTAGGAAGCAGATGAAGATGCAGGGCAAAGCTGGCACACTAAGCTGCCGTTAATATATTCTGCAGTTAGTCAAGGACAATGCATGATTGCATGTGGTCATTTATTCACGCAAAAGCCTGTATTGAGCAAAACTTTTGGGGGGTTCTGATTGTGTCGGCGCTCGGGGATATGTCTGACTTTAACATGATTTTTCCCAGGGTTTTTTTGCTGTAATGATATCTTAGGCATTCTGGAATTTGGTGTGCTTACACAAATGCATTTCTGACTCCCAAGTTACAAAAAGGACCCTTAGTTGACTAAAAAAATGTAAGGACTTTCTACTGTTTTTGCTTCTTTTTCTGTTTCTCTTCTATGTACATCAAAATAAACAAAGCCTGGTTGTTCTTGTTGAAGTTTCTTGTTTTTAGCCGTGGACTTTAGCACTTCCATGGAAGTACATTAGTGGGGAATTGTATTTGCCACACAGCCTGTAAGGTCAAAATTAATCTTAAAACACTATTGATTACTTTTTGTCAGCTACTGAAGTTTAGTTTATTTGAGGAAAGTAACTCTTACCCACAGGGCAAGGTAAAAACTGTTGTGTTGCTTGTTTTCCAAAATAGCATCTGAAAAACAAATACAAATACTGGCCCATTTATTATCACTTGTGCATATTAGAAAATAAATGTACCAGGGAAGGTTTTGCTTGAGGCAGTCCTTAAAGCAAAAACAAACAAACAAAAACCCCAAAAGCCAAACCCCACAAACATCATACTCTTTAATGCTCAGATTTCATCTAACTTGCCTTGCTTTTAGATGGTCAGTATTTTAAGATACCTCAGTATATTTTGTTCAGTATAATAACATGTAGTGTCACTTGGTATTTGTGATCAGTATGAAGTGTCTCTATCATCCCTAACATCCTATGAGCACTTAGGGATACATAGCTGTGATTTGCAAAGGTGTTACTATAAAATATGGAGCAGGTCGTTGTCTCTGGAGAGATCACTGGGGTTCCTGAGTGCTGTACTTTGGTTTTGGAAAGACAAAGTCTCAATTCTTCGTTTTCTGTAGCATGAGAACTTGCATTGAAGCGTGAGTCATTGCTTGAGAACATTGCAGTGCATGAACAATATTAAATTACTTTGTTATGTGTATGTGCAGGCTTCATCCAGACACTGTCATTGGGAAGTTATTAGTATATATAATTACCTAACCACAAGGAATTTCTGGACTGAAACAGCTTATGTAAGCCTACGTGTTTCCTTCCCACAAATCCAGCTTAAAGGCTCATGCAAGTCTCTTGCCAAGGAAAAGTGTTGCTGATCATGAAATATTATTTGGGAAGACGCACGTACCTGCAAGAGTAAAGAGCTTACCTGACAATGGCCCAACCTTTAAAAGTCAGTTCTTCTGACTTGTGCTCTGGGTTGTTTATCAAATGCTGCGTTGGTTCGTATTAGGTGATATGACCTTTAGATTTCAGCTGCTGCCATCAGCTAATCGGCAGCGTGAGTCTTCCTATAGGAGCCAAAATTATTAAGGAGAATTTGTACAACAGTGAGGTTTTGTGACTAGAGGGCCACTAGGTATGACTTGTTTGTATGAAAAGCAAGTAGTTGTAGCAGTGTAGGTCTGAAATTCAAGAAGGCCAAAGATGTTTTGATTAGCAAGGAAATGGATACCAGCTGGTTTATTTATGCTTATAAATATATATATAATGATATTTAGGTGCACAGGTAAATTGTGTATGCCACTTAGCCCCATCTGTTCCTAATAAATTTCAGCCCACAGGCTCTAGGTTTTGAAACTTCTGATTATGTTCAGATAGGTGAACTTTCTAAGTGGAAGAACTGGCCTTCACAAAATGTCTTTGCAGCTGAGCCTCTCATTTTGTGTAAACCAACACAGCTTCCCCGAGTTGAGTGAGTGCCTCAGTTCTGCACCAGCTGAGGGCTGTTAACAGTTAGGATTTCTGTAAGACTGTATTCATGGTGGAAAGATTTCTATCTCGTCTGTTTGGACAGAAAAAGAATTCCATGGCTTTAAGAACACTTTTTGTAAAAATGGAAAAAAAGCAGACACTGCAAAGTACATCAGAGACTGATCCCGGTGTTAACAAAGAGATTCTTTGCCACTGAAATGAAAAAGAAAATGTGCGTATCTTTACAAGATCTTGTCCCGCTTAAGAGAGCCTAAAGTAAAGAAAGGCATCTAGAATGGCAATTATCGGGTAAAACGATGGTTTATGACAACTAGTTGTATGGGGCTTTTTAGTTTTTAAAAAGAAATTTTTCTTTGGAAGTTTTTGCAGCTACCCACCACTCCACCACTGCAAAGCCTTTGCAAAAACTTAGTAATTAAAATGAAAAGGCTGTATGTTAACATTGCCCCCGCTCGCTGCAGTTGTTTGTTCTGAGAACATTGCCCTACTTCTGATCAAAACTTGAGATGAACTTTTCTCAGCAGATCTCTTTACCATCAAGGCCGTTTTCCTAGCTGCAGCAATGACCGGTCACTTTTTATTCGAGGATATTTACAAAAACTAAAATAGCACTTGCTTTTCCTCATTGTCTGTTCTCAAAGTAGGCAATGAAAAATTAAAACATCACAAAATCAACCTGTTGGGATTAGTGGTTTGAAATGTTAATTAGCAACAGTGGAAAAAATACATTTCTTTGGAGAATTAAGAGTTTTGAATACCCTACAGTATTTATTTTTATTTTCCTGGGTGGTAAGACAAATACTACACTGTATAAGGAAGTCAAAATATCCTCTTTCCCCAAAAATACATGTTTATAAACACAAGGTATAGACTAAACATTCTTTTCTCTTGCATGAAAACTTGGGATGGGAACAAACTTATCTGTGGGATCTGAGGCTGGAGAAAGACGGTATTTTGATCCTCAGGCTGGATAAAAATATGTTTTGGGGAGCAGAGTAGTATGTATTTACTAGCCACTTCAAAACCACAAGACAGACGCAAATGCGTGCAGGCGGTCTGTTTAAAGGTTACACAGCATGTTATGCATGGGACTGCTTGGAGGCAAGAAAGGGAAGATGGTGATGAAGAAGCGGCTCGGTTTTGTAAGGACACCAGCACGCTCGAAGCGGACCGGTTCTGCCTAATGACCGCGAGGAACCGTGCAGTTGTCTGTCACCAGTGGTTGTTTGCAGTCGAGTGGACCGAATGTGGCCCTGACATAGAGCAGGGGACACGGGTAGGAGACAGGCTGGGAATTACCAGCAGTAGGTGCCCATAAAGAAATACTGGAGAGATGTTTGAAGGGGCAAACGCTGCTTTGGGAAAGACCTCAGGATCCTCAATTGAGGCTGGAAGGCAATTCGGTATGAGCTAAGGCAAGTGGGGACGACGTACTCCTTGAAAACCAAAAGAAAAATCACGTGAATTGTTTTGTGGGTTTTTTTTTAAAGAAATCTGTCATTATCCATATGAACTATCTATGATGTTATGGCTATGAGACATATTAAATAACAGGTACTTTAAAAAACAAGACAAAAAATTAATATTGCCACCAGGTTATCTCTTGATGTTGCTGCTGTTTGGTTTGGTGGTGTTTGGGTTTTTTTAATGTGGGGCTGTTCCTTATCCACCTGAGAAATCTTGTAGAAGTTGGAGGGGTGCGCTTAACTTTTCTGAATCGGTTCATCTAGCCACTAAAAAAGATATCAGAGCATCATTATTACCTTTGAATGCAAGGGGAAACTGTAAAACCCAAAGATGGCATAAAGTGGGATCCCACAAGCTGTCTGAGTGAAGAATTTGGAGCAAAATACATGAAAAGTCTCAGTGAAAAGGCCATGGATCAGGCCCTCAGTTTTGAGCGCTAATGCTGCTGCCAGGACAGAACCATTTGTTGTCAATGACTCTCCTGCTGGGATGCTGAGATGAGCGTTGTTTTGGCGTGCTTGCTGGGTACACTACGGTGTAATTTACAAAGAAGGAACCAGCAAAGTCAGTTTAAGCATTGTGGGGTTTCATACCAGTGGAAGAACGTCAAAGCAACATTTAAAGCATAAATGGGAGTAAAGGCAGAGTTCTGTAGAAGTCCTTTCTCTCGTGAGCGGTCCCATTAACCTTTGAAGTGTGACGACACTTCTGCAAGCGGTTGTGTTTCAGTGTGTGAGTAATCCCACACCTCTGATATGCAGCTTTGCAAGGTTGTGTCCTAAAAGGAGTAGTCCCACCAAAGTTTTCCAGTAGGGTCAGGAACGGTCCCTTTGGAAGATGTTCGGAGCAGGAACATAACTTCTCTGAAGAATTCTTAATCTAAGCTCCCCGTTGCAGGAGCTCTCCTCAGAGAACTTTTGATGTCTATTGATTACATTTCTTTTTTTTCATATCTTAAAGAGTAAATCGAAAGGTCATTTTTTTATATTGGCGTGCAAGGAATTGCATTGATTCTCTTTTATGAGGCATTAATGAAATCTATAGAAACCTAACAAGATTGTATAGTTAACCATGGCAAGATTGCCTCCTCTTTTTATGTGGGCAGAAAAGGGAAAATACAGTGTTCCACTTTGCTGGTTTAAATTATGTGGGAGCACGTGATTTTCATGGAATCATATTCCTCTTAGCACAGAAAGAGAGCATGATGTATCTATACTAACCCGTTAACTCCAAAATGTGCTTAGCAGAGATTTTTTGGGAATATTTTGTTTTCCTGCCTAATAGTAGCACGTATTTATCACTATGAAAACAAGCAGGGAAGTCAATCACTCATTACGCGTGCCAGAAATGCCTTCCACAGTCACAATGGTGGTATGTCAAGAGTTTATTCCACTTTAAAAGAACAGGCAGGATTTCTTCTGGAAATGTACCAAAGTGGACCAGTCGTTCTCAAAAATATGAAGCTGGGGTCAATTTTGCAAAGTTAAAATAAACAGTAGTCACACTTGACTGGGTATATTATGCTAACAGAGGGAGAAATGTAAAGAGCTGGGGGTATCTATGGCTTTGGCTTGGTAGAACATTAAACATGATACATTGGATTAAAAAATTATCCACTAATTTAAAAACTGTTCATAATAAAATCTGTGAAGAATTTTCAGTGTATTATTTCATTCCACATTATTTTCTTAAACATGTTTTCTTTTTATACCCCGTTAATGAAGGCCATCTCGGCTATGAAGTACAAAGCTAATGCCCCCCGAGAAAGGATGCCTTTGCATAGTGAGAGCTCAGATCACGCTCATCAGAAGCTCAGAAGCCTTTGAGTGAATGTCGTGCATTTTTATTTGCAGTAGGAAAAACATAACGGAGACAGGCAAGTATAATTATCTCCATTTTTAGATGGAAACCAGAGGAGCGGGAGGCAGGACCGGGGAGCGAGCAAACACAGGAATTCCCCTCTGGTGGGCTCACAGAAAACGTGGGAGTAATTTGTGGGATGAAAATGACTGGTGTTGCTTGTTTCCATCAAAAGGCCATGGAGAATGTAGGAACCAGGCGCTGGGTTTTTACGCCACAGACCAATTTGCGACCAGCCTTACTGCTGCTGGGCCACCTCATCGGGTGGTCAGCAAGCTGCTGGTATGGACAAAATTAGGAGTGGGGCTTCTAATCCCAATTTTTGGCTCCACAGACCTGTGCTGAGAACAGCGGCTGGCTGCAAAAGCCAAGTTGGAGGAGCCCTGTCCCTCAGAGCTGTTGGTCCTGCTTTGCCGGTGCCTCTGAGGACCAGCCCTCCCCAGTTTGCTCCACGCCGCATGGTTTTCTCCAGCCTCCTCGCTTAAGTACCATGAGTTTGTGGGACTCCAATGACACCTCTCACATGGCTTTTCTGTTACTTGCTGCCCTCATACAAGCCTCCTTTTCTCCCTGCTGGATGGACAGTCTTCCCAGAGCGTTTCCAAGGCTGTTTTAGCAGTGAAGATGAGGGGATGCAGCTCTACCGCTGCCCTTGTACCCCCGTCGGGGCTGTGCTCGGGTGGGTGGCTGAGCTGGCTTTCACACAGAGGAGCCACACTGCAATGCTTCCTGCTCCAAATCTGCACAGCTGGAAGTCCCTCAGGGCCTTGGTGCAGTTATTCGAGAGAAGTACCCTCACTTCGCCCCCGTGTCAGGCACCAGTTGTATTTGATAAGGGTGGAATGGGCTGGAAATGCTGGTCTGGAGCTGCCGGAGGGACATCGCGTGGTGGCCCCAGACTTTGCCTGTGCCCAGAGGATGAATGGCTTTGCTTGTCGTTCTGGAGTTCCAGTCTCCTTCAGAGCACTACAAAACCAGGCTGTAAAGGGATACATCCCAAAACACAGAAGTGGTCTTTAGCTCAGCTCTTGCACTTTTATTAGCTGTCGTGAAACTGAGGGCTAGATGTTGCTGCATTGCTCAGCTCATGAAACAGGTACAAGTCAATTCTCCTTTTTGTATTTTTTAAGTCGTAATACGTGTTCTATTACTGCTTTCAATTTTCAGTAATGACCATTCCGGCTCTGGTGTTTATGAAATGATGTCTGCATTGGAGGACAGAGGTCTGCAGTACGTTAGGTTCTCTTTATTTCCTCCTTTGGAAGATGTATCTCAAAAGTGTGTTGTTTGGGTCTCCCTGGGTGGGAGCATCCCCTGAAGACAGCTGGAGTAACCTTCTGAGTTGCTGTAAGGAAACAGTAGGATTACCTGAACAGCACGTCTAAAATGCATTGCAGGAAATCAAAGAGGGACAGGCAGGCATGTTACCTTTCATTTTCATGTATAAATGACACATAGAATAAGGGTTTGGTTATTTTCCTTTTAATTGAACATTTTGGTTAAACTTCCTTGCAGTTTGGAGAGGTCAATACATCAGCAGAATTATATATTTGAATGTTAAAGACATTTTGATGGCTGCTAATATTTAGTTTCTATTTCAGCTAAGCTACTGAATTCTTTTATTTATTGGTCAAATGAGCATTTAGGGTTAAAGCACACCAAGAAATATTTGGACCCTGGCACTCCAGTAATAATATATAGAGTAAGCACAATTGTATACATTTTTCTCCAGGGACGTTTCCAGGCAGCATGTTTTCAAGAAAGCAGACGCCTCCCAGTTTTGTAACAGAAAACACTGAAAAAAAGACTGAAAGATAACTGGGTAGACAGAGAGACAAAAAGACGAATGGATGGACGCAAAGATGAAGGGAGATAGTTGGGATGAATCAATCCTTTGCGAACATAGTATGTGCTCCAGAAAAGGCGACTTTTTCTCCCTGAGACCGTGCAGTGGCTTTGGTGGCCAGGCTGGGGGGCAGGAGAGAGGGTGCTGAGCACAGTCCCGCTGACAACAGAGATCAGTGAAGACAAAGCTGTTTTTGGCTCTCGGTGCCTCGCAGCACCAGGCAAAGGTAGGAGCATGTCACAGTTGGAGGAGACACGTGGCTGCTGGGGAGGGATGGCCACATTTGCGGTCCTGGTGACACGGCTTTGTCCCTGAAGCGGGCATGCCGGCCTCCGTGTGCTTGCGGGTGAGCGCACCTGCCAGATGTCCCTGCCAAGCGCTGCTGGTGTGTCTGTCGGTGAAATAAAAGCTGTTAGGAGGCCTTTTGTGGCAGATGTTGCTGCCGAGCCCTCTGCCTGCCTTCTGCAGGTTGCCAAGGTGACTGATTTGTGATGTGGAAAGGGGGTAACGTAATTCCAAGTGTGTGTGGGGGAAAATAACTACCGACCTAAGGGTGCTTCTCTTAAAGCAGTTTGTGGGGCTTCTCCCGCAGGCATTGTGCTTCAGCCGCCCCGTGGTGGAACTGGGCAAAATCATTGACCATTTCTGAAAGACTCGTCCCCGCTGTCTGGATGGGCTGCACCTTACTGCTGGGTCCTCCCTCCCAGCACTTCCCATCACTCTGGGAATCCATCAGCATTCAGAAATTCTTACCTGTATTTGACATTTATTGCTTTATGGGAGTTAAGGAGTGATGACCCGTGTTACAAGGTTGTCTGTTTTTATCTTTCCTTTGATACTGAGGGCTTTTCTCAGCTGGGCAGAGCTGGTGACTTCTCCAGGCTAAATGAGATTTCTGCCTGCTGCTGAATTTGAGAATATCTTTGTTACTACTTTGTTACATACCTGTGGGTCCGAATGGGTGTTTGAATCCCAGGAATGCACAGAGGTGCCACCAGGGTACAGCAGTACTTGGAACTAAATATACTTTAAGAGGCAAACCACATTCTCCACAAGTTCAGAAGCCGGGGTTAAAGCCTGGGTGCTAAGCATTTGCGCTCATTTGACTGGTCTCAGAAGGAGTATGGACTCTCCACCACTACAGCCAAGAAGGCAATGTATTTTGGACAAGTGGCCAAAAAACCTGTCGTGTTTTGGGCCAGGCTGGCCACTAAGATAAATGACAGATGCTCTCCCCAACCTCTCTCTCCAAGAAGGGGAGGTAGAGAGAGAAAGAGACGAGTTTTGAAGAAACTAAAATGCTTTAATGACAATATATTTAAAATAATAAACAAAAAATAATGAAATACATACAAGATATACGAAACCATATCAAGCTCCCAAGGCATGATGATCACGTCACCAGCAGGCATAGGGAAAGTCCCAGACTGAACTCAGCGATGGATGGGAACTGGATTCCAGATCTGGATTCAGAAACAGAGGGATTGGGACCAAAGGCAAACGAACAGAGAGAGTTCTCCTTGGACACTGGCAATTGAAGAAAGAGGGCTGACCCTTTGGTCCCTCAGCTTTTACACTGAGCATGAGGCAGATGGGATGGAATACCCTGTTGGTCAGTTTGGGGTCACCTGTCCTGTCCGCTCCTCCCCGCAGGGGGGACCCCTCTACACTTTTCTGCTTCCGACCCTCCAACAGGGCAAATAACAGAGTTGTCTGCCCTTGGGTGTTACAGCAATAAGTATAAGCAAGAGCCTCTCTGCATCCCATTCCTTGGCATAAATTACAACTAATCAGGTCTTATCACTCTGAGCGTGAACTGTGTCTGGACAATATGCTGTTAATTTCAGAGAGTTCAGTTAGTTCGAAGAGGCTTAGCTGCAAAGTAAAATTACTGAACAGAAAATTGGTTCTGTTATACCTCAAACCAGGACAAAACCCCTTGCTTTTTGGAAGCGAAGGACAAGAGTTCAAGCCTCATCCAAATCATTATTAGCTACAAAATAGGGCTCTGTTGTGGTAGCCTTTAAAGTACCCCGGCTTTCTGGCTGTGATTAGCCCTCCCTGTGTTTCACTCAAAAGTGTCCCTGCCCGTGCATGAACTCTGTCATCCCCCAGTCATCATTTGGCAGTGTTAGGTTTACCATTGGACGTGATGATCTTGAAGGTCTCTTCCAATCTAGGTGGTTCTGTGGTACTGAAATACTGTTGACTGGCGCTGCTCTAGCAGGTAATGCTTCCTGCCTTTACTGTAAAAAGCTGCATGACGTTTCTGTGGGAGGCCAGCTGAGCCCCCCACCTTCTACAGAAGGTCACACAAAACAAAAATCCCTGCTCTGCAGCAAAGGCAGGACTCGCTTGGTCCAGTGGACTACTTTACTTTGCTGTTTAGACATGGAGGGTTAGTTCTCAGTGACACTGTGAAAGTGAATTATGTTCTTGTGGTTTGTGCTGCAGGGATAGTCTGTGCTAGAAACTTTGAAACCAATAGCTGGAGAAACGGGACTTGCTCTGGGTGAAAATACAGTTGGGGGTTTTGGCACATGGTGTATTTCTGCTGCTTCTGTGCAAACAAGTAGGCAGGGGCTTCCCGTTAAAGTTCATCGTCTGGTCTTCACTGAACACAGCGTTCAAAAATTAATGAAGCAAGGTATCTCGAAACAACTTTCACGCCTTTTTTTGGTGGTTATTTTTTCAGTATAGGTTTTACCTGGCAAAGGAAGATTTGTGTTTTTTCCTTCTATTTTTTCCCTTTCTTCCATATCAAAAGCTATATAACCTGTGGATATCAGATCATTTCACACAAATGCGGTACTAATTACGGCACAAAATGAAAGGAGGAGAAGAGTGATAGAGTTGCTCTCACCTTGGGCTGTCCACCATCTGGCTGCCCTTCAAGTAGCCTAACTAGGACTTCTACACAGAGAGACACTCTTATTCTGTCCCTATGTGAAACATTGTTAGAGTTAAAATGGTCAAGACTACCTTTTACTTGCCTGTTACATTCAAGGTCAGATTACTGATGAATTTAAACTGCTGATAAAAATAGGGTAAAAATGAACGGCAGTTTTTTGTATTGTCCTAAGGACATTCCATTCTCTTTAGTATAATACTGTAGTTTTTAATGGGTGAAGAGTGACTTACACACCGCTTATGTCTTGCTTAAAATATATTCTAGTAGGAATTCGATGTCAATGAGATTTTGTATGGGTCCTTTGCAGAGGTATGAATTAAATTCAGAAATGTCATTCATTTGCACAGGGTAGGAAGAAGACTTTAAGATTTGGTTTTGTTCTCAAATGTATTTTATTATATAGTTTACCACTCTAAATCTTGCTTTGATATTGGAATTATTACACATGTTTCTGTTGTCTTAAAAGGCTTTTCTCAAATCTGTCTGTCTAGCACATAATAAATCTGCTTCAGTCAATTAGTATATGGTACAGTACTTTATTTTGCAAATAAATCACTTCACTTAATTTATACATGGTAGAACAACTGCTTGAGCTGGAGAACTGGAATCATGTAGCTAGTAGAACTACCCACTTTTGGTGACTTGGAGATACTGTGCTTTACATAACAGTCTTGGTCTTTCTGTGGAATATTTTGAAGTGTTAGATTAGTCAGTTAACTGCGTATTAATATAACATATTGAAATTCAAGTATAGGGACAGCAGCAGCTTTCTGGAGTGAAAACTGAGTGGCGCTTTCTAGCTTTTCTTATACTGTAAGCCATGCCTCAGTGGCAAAATGATGGGTTTATGGTCTCTGGAATGTATTAACACCATTTATACGGGCATTACAAGAAGGTAAGAAAAGGTAGATGTACTCTGGAGAAGGACTGAAGTTTCATAGATGCATGCCACGACATAGACACGTGATGTAGTGAGCAGAAATGTTATCTCATTGCTGTCCATTGGATACGATGTGCAGGAAGTACCAGTTTCTCATTGATCCTTATTCACAAGGCTTCCGCTGGGGGCTAATGATACAGGAGTTACACGTGCCTTGCAGTCCTAGAAATTCCTATTTTTTTTTCTTTTTAAGCCTGCAAGAGTGCTGCACCTTGATGGGTAAGGGCAAAAATATTTAAAAATGTTTGTAACAAGTGCAGCTTTGTTATTTCAAGGGCAGGTGCAGAAAAGATGCAGTGGAACACTCAGGGTGTCTGTTGTGGGGAGCAATGGACCGTACATACCTGCTACTAGTTTGCAGTGTGAAATGCTAAAGGATGCCTTCAGCCAACCTGAGTCTCTACAACATACGTCCAAACATTCTGAGAGGGTGGTCGAACACTGAAAGAGGCTTCCTAGAGAAGTGGTCGATGCCCCAAGCCTGTCAGTGTTTAAGAGGCGTTCGGACAATGCCCTTAATACTTTGCTTTAACTTTTGGTCAGCCCTGAACTGTTCAGGCAGTTGGAGTAGATGGTCATTGTAGGTCCCTTCCAACTGAAGTAGTCTATTCTATTCTAACCTTTCCTGTTGGAAGGGGAGCTTTTGGGAGAATGAGGAGAGAAGCATCCATTCCCAGTTATATACCAGCAAGTTTGCCTTAATCTCTTGCAGCCATTACGTTAGTTACATTTGCACATGTACTTTAACTAATCCAATCCTTGCCAGTTTTCGTGGCATCAACCCCAACACAAGAACAAAAAAAATGCTACTTTTTAGAAGTTTAGGAAATTCTTCTTGTGCACATGCTGATACTTAAGGCCTCGTTGGCAAGTTTGGGCCAGTGAAGGGTGCGATGGAAGCTGGACTCGGGAGGCAGAGCTCTCCATCATGGTGAGTCTCCCAGCCAAAACAGTTCTACTGTTGGCTTGCTCTCTGGCAACAGAAATGTGTGCAGACAACACTGGGGTGTTGTGTAAACTATTTTGTACCTAGACTTGACCAATGGAAACTGGTAATTGAGAACTGGCGTTTTTCCTTCCTTTTTCAAAAGACATGCCGCTAGGATTTGCTCTCTGCTTCATATTTAAATAATATCCATTGTAGCTGTCTGCTCTCACTATTCCCCGAGCATAAAACAAATGAAACCAGAAATATGTTAAAGCATGTCAAATTCACTCTAGCATAGCCTCAGCCTTTCCTTCCAATTTCTTTTTCTTCCTATGACTATGTGAAACAATTCTCAAAAGTTAATCTCTGCCTCATTCCCGAGCTCCTTCCTCCCTTCACTTCTTCTAAATATTCTGGAATTAAATTTGAATCTTTTTGAAGTTTCTAAAACCTTCAGATAATTTGCATGCTTCTTATTGTTCTATTTTGTTTCTGCACATCATTTTGAAGGATGGTCTTGACAGAGCAGTCAGTTTGCCTCTCTGGTGGTGGTCCTGCAAGTCAGACCAGCCTATCTCCCAAAAACCCCAAGCCCCAGCAACCCTTTTTTTAAAAGTTTCTGGCTGAATTCTGCAGACTATTTTCGGAAGCTGTCCCAACAGCTATCCAAATATTTTGTTGCTTCTCTGGACGTTGTTGATAAGGTTGATGCTGTCATTAGTTGTAATGCTTTTTATCTCCCAGAGCAAACAGAAGTGTTAATGCGGATTAGCATATTTGCCAATATGTCACTAGTTTTAATTTCTGTGACTCTTTCAGTCATCCTCACCACCATTTGTCAGCATCTGGATGAGGTAGTATTGAAATTATTTGCGAATCCTTAAAGTCTGTTGAGTTGTGGTGTGATTGATCATTTGTCTCAAAATTTGTATTAAAAACGTATTGCATATCAGATGGGCATCAGCAGCATACTTATGATTTACTACCTTCTAGCGCTTGGAAGCAGGAATGGCTCTTAATATTTTGTATGCCTTGCCAGGTGAAATGGTATATTGCCAACACAAAGAGTTTGGGAGTAAAGTGTACATAAAAAATTTTCCATGGAAATAATTCTGTGAATACTGGCAAACAGCAAACATAGCTGAATAATACTCAGAATGGATTGTAAATTAAGGAAGAGATAAGGCAGTATATAACTTGTGAAGAAGAAAGCGGTAATTTGTTTTTTGCCACTACTTTATCTTCTTGCTGCCGTTTTTCAGTGCCAATCAGAATTACTGTGGTTATTTCGAAATGCACGTTTGAGTTACTGGGTTCGGGAAACACAAATCTGAACAGCTCTGTTATCACCTTTGACTTGCATAAAAGTCACATAAAAGGCAGATTTTTCTTCAAAGGAAGCAGGTTAAAAAGAACATCAGTAGCCTGGCGGAGGTAGAATTGAGAAGTTTTGTGAAGTGGGGCTGGTGCCTGAAGCGGGGGTGGTGGCACCAAGGGGAGGAAGGACTCAGCAGGGCTCAAACCCTGCCTCCGCAGCGGGCAGCGGAAAGACCTCCGTTAATGTCGGTGGAGACAGGACTTTACCCGGTGTGTTCAGCGAACGCCAACGTGAAGCTACAAGTGAATCAGCCCTGTACGGGGCTTTTTCACGATGTGCTTTGACTTTAAAAAAAAAAAAAAAAAACAAACCACAACCAAAACATCCATTTCAATGACAGAGCAGAGTTTGCCTTTCAGACCAGGATGGGGAGGTGCCGATTTTCAGTTCGCTTGGAGGGCACAGGAGAAAATCAGAGGAGAGGAGAGAGAAAATTGACAAAAGACAAAAGGAGAGACAATTAGATTGGATATTAGGAAAAACTTCTTTACTGAAAGGGTTATCAGGCATTGGAACAGGCTGCCCAGGGAGGGGGGGGAATTGCCATCCCTGGAGGAATTTAAAAGACGGGTGGACGTGGGGTTGAGGGACATGGTTTAGTGGTGTTTTTGGTAGTGTAGGTTATGGTTGGACTCGATGATCTTGAAGGTCTCTTCCAACCCAAGTGATTCTATGATTCTATGAAAAGCAACTGAAACGCATTAGTGTGCGTTCCCGCTCTAGTTATAATGATTGCTTCCATCGCATTCTGCCTCTACCATCATGCTGGGCATTTCCTCTGAACGTACACTATCCTTTTATAATTGCAAATACATGTCTAGAGAGAAATGTCTGATCATTTACAATGTCTCAACGGGAGAAGAAAAAAATTAAAACAGTAAAATCTGTGAGACTTCGCATAAACATTTTCTTTTTGAAAGTGGGGGTGTGGGGTGGGTGGAGAAAGAGGGTAAAGTCAGGAGGAGAGCGCGGTTCCTCCCTCCTCAAAGCATCCGCAGCGGTGATAAGCAGTGGGAGGCTGTGCAGCGCTCCATGTGTTGGGATTGAGCACGTGCCCTGTTTCTTGAGTGACTGTCGGTGGTGAGACTCGGACCCGTCGGAAAGGAGCTTAGGCTGTCTGTCTGCCCTTCAGAGAGCTAGCGCAGCCGGAGCCTCCCTCTGGTATTTTATCAGTGCTTGCACCAGGAGTGCCAGCTCACACGGAGTAACAACACATCCACTATCTCGCTTGACTTTTTCTTTCCCCTTTGAGCCAAGGAGAATCGGCTCTCAGAGCATAGATAGCATGTTCTGTGATTACAGCCAGTGCAGTCACTAACATCTTCCAGATGTTTTATAGTCCCTTGCATCAGTTTCACAATGAAATTCCTCTCTTTGTTGCTCATAATTTCTTTTATTTTCAGTTAAATCTGTATTCTAATGGATAACTCTTTTATAGATGTGAATCACTCAGTTTTAGCAGTCTGTAACAAACATTTACTGTACAACAGCTCTACGTGAAGTTAGTGGGATTGTCATAAACTGGCTCCAGTAGAAACAAGATCAAATATATAGTGAACATTTACCTGTAGAAGCCAACGGTCGAACAAGGAGTCAGGGAGATGAGTATTTCTTACATGAGATTATATAAACCAGGATATTCCTGTACATAAAGAATAGGGACTCAGTTCTTTCAGCCTTGCCTGGGTGCTGAAGTTGGGGAATGAAAGGGGCCTGGGGATTCAGCGGCGAGTGTATGGCGAATGCTTTCATCTTCAGCTGGAGTCAGTCATTTTCGAGGCCTTCAGCAGGCATAAAATCTCAAAGCTTGGAAACGGATCTGCATGATTCAGTTGAATAAATGTGTTTGACATTGAAGACAAATATTGTACTCAGTAGAGCAATTTTGAAGCCTAATACTCTCCTCTCCCAACTAATTCTAGGGCTTAATTACTGAATACCAATATTGTATAATTCACAAATAATTCCCTGGCTGCCTTTTGTTCACTTGTGCCTTTAGTACCGTATTATCAAATACCAAAAAGATTATCAGATAGCGTGACTGGTTTGCAGATGCTCCGCAGTACCAAAAAATATCAAAAAGCAACGACTTGCCAATTTGCAAAGTGGTGTTCAACTGGCTCCATAGGAGGATGAAGTATTGTTCCGCTCTTTGGTTTTCCAAGCCTGATTTACATGGAGTAATAAAACCTTCCCTTCATAATACTATTAATCTCCAAAATTTGAGAGGCAGACAGAATGAGTTTCCTTTGTCTTAACTCAAGAAAATATATGCTTTGCCTCTATATATCTTACAGATTAGTTATCTGCCATCAAATTACTGTAGCCCTAGGAAATACAAGGAGATGGAGCCTTTCTGCATGGACAGCTTCTGCTTGAGTATAAACAATTGCAGCTTTACTGACTTTATATTGCAGTCTTTTCCAGGAGTGCTCCATTTGGTCCACTTTAATAGCTTGAGAAAATACTTTTTTTTCTTTTTTCTTTACATTATCTTGAAAAGCCGAGCTGTTCATATGAGAACTTTTGAGCGTCAGTTTTCAGTTAGTTGAAATACTGTACACAAAAGGACGTAAAAGCAATATATCTAGCAGTGGAAATTGCTAGAATTGATTTTTGTACCATAAATTGATCTTACTTTTAGCAATAATCATATTACATTATTACATCTAGAGATTTGATAGGTGTGTGCAGTTTTTTCTCCCTTTAATGAAAAGGTGTCAGTCAGAAACTTTTCGTCTTGCTATGCTCAATGTAAAAATAACACTGTGGGAAGGACTGGCATTTTCACTGTGAATATAGATCCCATCATCAGACAGAGCAATTCAAATATTTCACCTGACAACGGAAAAGGCCTGAAAAATGAATCACTACAAAGCCCTTGGAAAGCGGCAGGACGGTTCAGACTTCGCTGGGCACTTACAGTCACACCTGGTAATTGCCCCAGCCCCAGGAGAGGAGCTTCCCACCCTTCCCATCCTTTCAGCTTGGAGAGGTGCAGAGGGCTCCGTGGAAGGTCTTCGCTCCCGTTAGTTTGTTGGTGTATAGAGGAGAATTTTGAGTTGGAGCTCAGCTGAGTCACGGCTCTCAAATTCCTCGGGCCAAGCGGCGAGTTTGGAATAGTCCTCGTTTTCTGAGTTTCTGGCCTAGATCTGTTACTAAAGTGAAGTGTCTTTCATCCCCCTGAAGCATCACACATAGCCGCGGCCAGAAGAGTAATAATCCAGTGCTGCCAGCCCGCCCGACAAAGATGGATGTGACCAGGCACTTTCTTTGCTTAGACTTTTCCCTGCTGCTTGGCTTTTTGTGCCGCGGGAGGCGGCAGTGGCAGCTCCCAGTGTTATCCCAGGCAGCATCCATCAGGGAGAGCCGCAGCTTGAGTCCTTCCGCCCGTGGGCTGCCGCCGCGCTCGGTGCTGGCAGGCCTGGCAATTCCCTGTCACCAAAGGCGAAGCCACCCACCCCGCTGAGAAGATTCGAGGCTCTGGGGTGCCAGTCGTGGCAGCACGGGGACGTGCGCGAGGGGCCAGGGGAGGTGAGGAGGGTAGAGGGCGGTCGGACTGATGATAAAGCTGTTGGACGCCATTAACGAGATAAATTACACTGTACTGTGACGCTGGGTTGGCAGCCATGGCTTTGCATAGGGGTTCAGTTCCATTTCCCCCAGCACGTGTTCACTGAGGACGCAGGCTGTCGCATCCGGAGGAGGAGTCTTCTTCCAGTGCCTTTTGCCCCGTGCCCGGGCAGATGGCTGCGTCCTCCTGCCCTTTCCCTAAAAACTGCAGCAGGAGCAGCAGTGGAACAGGGCTTTAGAAATCCCAGGCGGGCTCCTGCGCCTCCAGAGCTGAAGTGGGGCGGCGTGGGCTCGGGAAAGCCACGTTGGCACTGGGGGCTGCGCTGGGCTAAGCCCAGGGCTCAAACACACGCTGAGTTAAGCCTCCACGGAAGAGAACGTGCTGCTATGGCGTGGAGTGAAAGCGCATCAGCAGGGTGTCTCAGAGAAGGCTTGTATTGCTCCTGACCACGTTAAATCTATCTGTGCGTGAACAAAGGCTGTTAGTTTCTAGGGCTACCTATCTGTGACTGCAACCGAATGAAGGCAAGGGCTGGAGGAAAAGGGTGTTAGGGCAGCAATTAGGAGAAGTTGTATGAAGGAGCCACAGCTGGGCACTCAGCTTTTCATTAGCAACCATTGCTAGGTTCAAGTCAGGAAACCCTAGAAATCTGCTGAGGAAGCCTGAATTAGCAAAACTGTGAGGACAGTTTTGAGATCAGATGTTCAAAGGATTAATTAACTTTTGGAAAACCCACCTGCTGACAGCTCCATATTGAGCCTTGGAGACTGCAGGGATCAGACCACCGCAGAGTGGGATGTGGTCCCCGGGCTGTTTTGTGACAGAAGCCATAGCCACATAAGCACCCCTCTGCCCCAACAGAGCCTGCTGCAGAAGCCGGGCTGCAAATTCAGTGTTAGAAGTGCTTCAGAAAAATACAGGGTCTGAGCTGGAGTTTGCGGAGATAACGAGGTGTAATTTTGAATGACGAAGGGCGTGCATCAATAGCAAAGCTGGAATAGCGTGTTGAGTCCTGCTCGTTTGTCCGTTCATTTGTTATTTTGTGCTTGTACCCTCTAATGGCTTCATGTGCCCACTTCAACATGAAGATCCTTTTTAACTTGCTGACCCCCGGAAGCTACCGTGAAGCCGAGTTCATCAAGCTTTGAAGTTTTCAGCCTCAGCAGAGGCTGAGGAACTACCTGCATATAAAGCACTGTTGAAGGAGCACAGTGGTGTTTTATTAAAGCAACACATCACACAGGTTAGATGCTCTTGTAGCACCAGTCCCTAGAAATAAATAAATAATCAGTTAGGGATTTTTTTTTTTTTTAAGGAGATTTTACCTCTTATTTGAGAGAAGCTCTTAAGAACAGGTACTAAGAGAGTACTTCCGTAACAGAAGACTTCTTCAGCCATTTTTGCTCTAATTGGGTATTATTGCAACGTGAGGGACTCTTACAGCTGTTATTGCCGTCTAATGCAATGAGTGACAAACACTACTTAGCATACTGAATGGGGGCGCTGTCCCTAGCTTAATCTACCTAATGACCCCACTGCAAGATATAAATAGATTAAGAGAGAAAATACAATAATTTCTCCATTCTCCCACCAGAGCAATACACATTACATGTTCCTTGCCATCTAATTGCATTACATGGCAGGGATGCAATAAACATTTAATGGCAGTCACAGTCATCTGTCACTTCCCTTTAGATTGGTAATGTTCAGTATGATTTACGTGCTTAACACTGCATTTTCGGGGGGAGGGAGGAGGAGATGAGTAACCCACATCAAAGAAGTTCTGCTTTTAGCTAAAAGATTTTCTTTAATTAGGGTGAAGAAAAAGGAAAGACTGAGTACCCAATGCTCCTGAGGTACTTTAATTAATCACAAAACCGGGATGGGACTTTAAAAGTCTTGGCCCTGATTTACCTGCAATGGTACTTCAGTTTTGCACAGGTATAATGCCACTGAAACAAAACTGGAGTCACACTGGTGAGTCAAGTGCAAATAATTAAAAGTGTTTTAGGGAAAATCTTTGAGTCCCACTCTAGCTTGTTATGTAGACATCTTCATAAATTACTGTATTTCAGAAGGAGGTGCGGTGGGTGCTGGGAAGAAGCGTGGTCTGATACACGTATATATTTCAGGACGTCGTGGATGTGATTGATCTGAATAGTGAATCTTCCATTAGCTTCAAGGAGATCAGGGTGGTTCCATCGTGAAAGCCTGTTAGGGACACCATGAAATACATTGTTAATGTTGAACACTTCAATGGAAAAGCTACAAATCCCTGTGGATGTGTTAATATCAAATTGTAATTTTTTTTCCTCGCAGGGCAGAGTGGGGGGAAGATGCTCAGCCACACCTCGTAAAGCAGCTCTGCTTTGCCTTGTGTAGTTTTACCATGTGACGGCTGAGGCGTTACTCACCCAGTGGCAAAGCCCAGCTGTTTCTGAACGGGGAGAGCAAATACTGTCGCATACTTTCCTGTAGCAGCATTGGGAGCTGTGCTTTTGAATACACAGACCGTTAGCTTTATTGAGCAAAGTTAAATGGCACTGCTCAAAAAGTGTCTGTCCTGGCCATACAATGTTTTTTGAATTTACTAGATAGGCATGAAAGGTTTTTTTTTAAAAAAAAAAAAAAAATCTCAAGGGAGGTAAGAAGAAAGCATAAACAAGACACAGTGACAAAGTTAGTGTGACTTAGAAGAGGAACTTCTGAGGCAGATGGGCAGGCACCAGCTTATTCCAGACAGACCACCAGCAAGATGTCAACTGGTGAAAACTTTCAACCAGTGTGAATTTGAGCCAAACAGTAGCCTGCAGGTGACAGTCTCTGTAGCCCATTAGCAGTCTCTGGGGGCCTGTAACCCTGCAGCTGAGCCCATTTCTTACTCTTTTTGAAAGCTTGGTGCGTGTTTGCATTTGCAGCTTGCAAGCAAATCGGGGAGCGACTGTGCTCGGCTACAGCATGTGGTTCCCCAGCAGCTAGGCAGTTTCCCATCTTCAGCTTCTCCCGTTGATCCCGAGAAGGATTGCTCTGAGGCTTTGCCTCTTTATTTGCTTTTGTACTCCGTGTTCGCAGAGAGAAGAAAAAAAGAAAAAAGAAGAAGGGGAGTGGGATTTAGTTTTCTTGTCTGTTAGAAAGTCGGAGTTGGGCTTCCTGGGATCTTTCACAAAGGCATGGGACGAGCAGAACAGAAATCCAGCACTGAACTACTCTGTCCTAAAACAAGCTCCTAGAAATTATGCTCAGCAAGGATGAAACACAGAATGAGAGAGAGAGAGAGAGAGAGAAAGTATGGAAATTCGCTTATGGATAAACTCGCCTCTGTAGTGTGGCAGCGAGTTACCTGCTGTATGGTGCTCTGGGCTTCTGCTAATTTGACAAGGTCACTTCATATGGCACTATCTGCAATGTAAACAATTACCAAAGGTGGCAAGGTGGCTTTTCTTGTACGAATCACTAAATCATTAACTTCTGTGTCACTGAAGAAAGTATCCTCGCTACTGTTTGTGTCCTTCTCAATCAATATCCCCAGACAGAGTATCCATGTCCTTTATCCCCCACAGGAATGACTAAACCATTCCAGCAGCTCCGAGTCACTTGGCTAATGGGCACGGGAGCACAAACCTTAATTGTCCCTGGCACCAACACAAGCGCTTTTCTTGTTTGCATATCAATACTATACACCTCTGTCAGCGCCGAGGCAAATTGAGTTACGAAAATGCTAAGGCTGGTCTCGGAGTACGTTACAGCAGGTTCGGGGCATACTGGCGTGATTCTGCTAAGATACCTGGGCTTTTTAATATCCTTCTGCAAGCCGTTATTTGTCATTCCTTGTTGAGCTTGTCTACATTGTCCCGCCACAAAGTNGCGCCCTCTAGCGGCCGGCCCGGAGAGCGAGGGACCGGCCGGGGCCGGGGGTCGGGGCCGGGGTCCCCCCGGGCTGGCCGGGCCGCCTGTGCCCCGCTGAGGCGCTCGGGCCGGTTCCAGGGATGGGGATGGGAGGGGGGAGAGGGAAAAGCGGGGTTTTATGCGGCTGCTGCTTTGAAAAATCTCCATTTGTGTCTCCAGCTTTTGCGTGAGGCTTCAGTACTGAGAAACGTTTTAAGGGTTCAGGGCATTTTAATGCTTCCGCTAAATCCCCGCGAAACTACTTCCATAGCAATTAAAAACGAAAATTGCAGCTATTCTGATCAATCCCTTGCATTTGGTGAATCAGAGGTTCAGAAAAAACCTCGAAACGATAGCGGTGCCTGAAGTTTTGATTGCGCTATTTTTGCAGGTACACATTGGATTCATCCATGCGGATGTTTTAATTGGGATTTCTAGTCATCTTTAACAGTAAAAAACAACGACGCGGAGAGTTATTCCTTTTATATTTCACATCCTGTGGTATATTTTGTAACTTTCTAAAAGAAGTTAAGGCGCTAACGTAGCCATAACAACCTCAAAACTCCACGTCCTTTCTTTATGTTTTGAGAAATGCAGTAATTTGTGGGGCTACTAACACCTGCCACTGCCTGCCTGGTGCACTGAATTTGGGGGTGGCAGAGTGTGGAACGAGTTCCACGCCATCCCTGGCTGTCCACTTAAGCGTAAGTGCATGCTCTGATTTAATTTTCTACTAACGAGATCAAATTTTACTTTGTTGAAAAGGTTGCAGGGATTCCTGCCCATCTGCGCAATTGGGATTTTGTGGTCTGAGACGCTGGGAGCTTTGTTTTTATAGGTAACAGGTCTTTGAGAAGTCTTCCTATACAATTAATATCAGAATGATATTTTGAAGCTATATCTCTATGGAGAGTGTACATATCTATGTCTTTTTCATCCTATCCCATATTTAGTGTAGAACGACGTACAATTTAACCCGAGGCGGCCGCTCCAGTGCCACCCCCTCCTACCCCTACCCCTACTGCACCCGGTGCTGGACCACAAGAAAACTGCTGCAGTGGGAGGTTTTAGTGCTCCTAAAACACACAGCAGTCTGTATGTATAGTCCCCCCCCCAAAATCTGTCCCTTCTCCCCACCTGCCCGGCTCCACTTTCTCTGGAAGCATGTGCATTTGGGGGGGAATGTGGGAAGATGTCTGTTCTTACGCGCTGGTTTGACTATTCAGCTTTGTTGCTGGTTTATTATTGTGCTTCGGGCCCCATTAGAAGTTTTGGTAGAAGCATGTGCATATAAATATAGTCATTAACACATTTATTATTTGCAAATCTACACTTAACTTTGGCTATTAAACAAATGGGAACAGCCTGTACCAGTATCACTAAACTGCCTGAAATGCTCCTTTCAGTCAGGTCTTGCAGTGATGTAAACTGCCGTAACCGCATTCAAATCCATGTTACCGTGCAATATTAGAGCAATTTGAAAATCTGGCCACAGTACATATTATTTGTTAATAATTTGGGGAGGGAGTTTTATTTATTCCTTTGAGGACGAACTCAGAGAAGCCTAGATTGAAAAACCAAGTGAAACAACCCATCATTAATTTTACATGTAATACATATCTCAGCATAACCATATACCATAAACCAGTATAAAAAACTCTTAGTCCCTGGAAACCTGCTTTTTTTAAAAAAAACAAACCCACATATTTGTATAGCATACAAAGTTGTGACTCCATCAAAAACAATAAAGTTTTTGTAAACTGTTTTCATACTGTGAGAAGGCATAAAGGACCCAGTTGGAGGAGAACGGTGTAGAGAAGGGTCGGGTGGAGGTTACTTAGGGCCCCTGTTGACTGGCCAGCCCAGAAGGGAAGACCCAAAAGCGGAGGAGGGTTCATAGGGTGGCTGCTGATATGGGACTCTTGCAGGGGTGATGTGTCAGTCCCTGGTCAGCATGTAGAGAAAGGCACCCGTCTCTCNTGTCTTTCCTTGTTGAGCTTGTCTACTTTGTCCCGCCACAAAGTCACGATTTCCGCAAAGTCCTCCCGGTTTCAAACTCGGGGTGTGTGCGAATCTCTGCCGGACCACGTTTTCCCGCTGGGAATGGGAGAGGAGGAAAGGGAGCACGCAGAGCAATGGCGGCACCTATGTAAATAATACCAATTAAAGGCAGCAATTAGCGATTTCTTCTCCCTAACACCGCCCCCCCC